>ML783462.1:446730-483306 GCA_009831015.1 Picea engelmannii | reverse complement strand
GCTCTCGCTCGACACCTATCCTCCACTCACAGCTACAGTGTGCCTGTCCCTTCCCCACTACCATATATCCCCCTCTCACCTCCCGACATCTAACTTCCACTTGTGCTCCATGTCATATCCACCACCATTTGTCATTTCCCCCCTTGTCACCTCCACTGTTATTGTCACTTACCCCCCCTACCTCCACGTCCTTTCCCCTCGCCACATCACCTTCACAACTTTACACCTCACTCCCCCAAATGCCTATGCTCACCCATTCCCAATCACCACCAACCAAAACCTTCCACATGGCCACCATTCACTCGTTGTAGCCTGCACATTTGCACCAAGTGTCTGACCAAATCATCATTATCAGTTTCCATGTCCACCTACCAGTGTTCCTTGCAAAAGTCTAGAAAAGATACATGTGCCGAGTTGACTCAGGCCCATCTTGATCCCGATGTAGGTAGTTAATGAAAGTGAGGGAGGTGGTTGAAACCTTGTCTCACCACATAAATAGAAAGCCATAAAGGATTGGCAGATCTGAGCTCACGTCTGACAGAAGAACTGCATGGGCAGTCTACATGCACGGTTTGATAGGAAAGACACAAAGACAAATCTTGAATGTAGTGGCCAGGTCACGCTCTTGGGAGTGGCAAATTATTCTGAGCTATATAGTTAGTTTTTTTATTTTGTTAAGGAGGACAGGTTGAGTAGAGCTCCCGATTTTGTAATATTTTTCATGCCAGAACTGTTGGGTGGTGATGTATAAGAAATTTGAGACTTTTAGATTAATAGAAGTCAACCCCTTTCATCTCTCTGTAGAAAATTTTGCTAAAACACTCGGGCATGGATGATCCAGTCTAGGGTTATTATGTTGTTGCAATGTAGGTTTGATTGCAGCGTTGTCGTGACTAGTTTTAGTCAACTCCTTTGTTATCTTTTCTCCCTCTTACACTGAATAACTCGGGCATGGATGATCTAGTTGAGTTGTTGTAACAACATCGTGATGAAGGTTTGATCATTGTGTTGATGCGACTACGTTGTTTAGACTTATTTCAGTGTTTGTAGCCTGGGCTTAAGAACGATCTTGAGTCTGAGATTTTCTTCTCCAAGCTGCTTGAAAGCCTGATGCCCATAGAAGTATTTTTCACCTTTGTCACCAAGTCTTCCCTATGCTCACACTTAAACTCAATTTATTGATTGAAGTTAATGTGGCCCTCACTTCTCTATGCATTTCTTGTATGGTTCTATGTTGAACAACATTCATATTTTGGGTTTTTTCCATTTGACCTCCACTCATATAAAACAAACATCCACCAAAACATCTAATGGGTACTGGGCTTATCCTCCCATAATCTAAGGGTGAATCTCAGTGCTAACATTCTTGGCACTGCTTCCAGGGAACAAATTGAAGACTTTTCCCTGGGATTGAATGACAAAGCTTACTGATTCTGAAGGTGCATCATAATTTAGTACATCGAAGATTGCAGTTTGAACCTGGTGACTCCACATTCAAAGACTCCACTAGGGAGGAACTTGTTGACAGAAAGACGACCATACCGAAGGGGATGACTAGGTATAAGTTTATGAGCTTTCTTCACGGAATTTTGTTCTACTTTATCATCTCATTTCTCTCTTTCCCCTTACATATATAGAGGATTATCCTCTGCTTTGTATATTCAGATGTTAGTAAACCTTCCTTTATTTATCCTTCCTTGGAAGAAGAAGACAAGACCTCTTCCTGTGTTGTAAATGATGATCTTGTGCCTTCACCTTAGCCTATTCATACAAGCAAGATCTGTATTGGCTTTCCTCTTGAAGTTGATCACCTTGTAACCTTGAGGGAGTTGAAAATGATTCGAAGCCTTCTCAGATCTCATTGCCTTCTGTTATTATTGTTGAACCATCCCATCTTCTTGTTAAATCCCATATTCAGCCCACAAGTTTTCAAGCTAATATTAGAGACAAAATGTTTAAGACTTTAAGGCTTCCACATCACTTGCACCCCTATCCTCTTTTTTCCTTCAAGTACCTTCCTCAATTTTCTGGAGAGGATCATGTTACAACTAAAAGGCACTTGGAGGCCTTTGAGAAATTTGTTGATCAATTTGAGATTGTTCATGATGATATTATCATGAGGCTGTTCTCACAATATTTTCTTGGAGATCTTGCTATGTGGTTTAAGTGTTTGGGAGCCAATTCTATTGGTTCTTGGACTAAGCTACGCCATGCATTTTTAAAGTGTTGGGGTGAGAACAAGTCCCTTGATCAATACTGGTTCGAGTTCAATGCCATGAGGAGAGGGGAAGAGGAAGCCTTGGCTGTCTTCAACATGAGGTTTTATAGTGTTTATCATAGTATGAATTTGGAGATTAGACCCATAGAGATGACTGTGATGGTGTACTATGTCATGGATCAACATTCAGATCTTGTCCTTCTCCTGAGAGAAAGGAAATCTCCATATTTAAGACACCTATTTGAAGATGATGAAGAATTCGAAGAGAACATTAGGTCTAGCAATGGGGTTCATATGCAAGCATACCCTGAAGGATTTCATGTACCTAAGAAAGAAGACTGTTAGTATGTTTTAGATTCCGATCCAGACAACTGTCAGTATATTTCAGAGTCCGAGTAGGAAGACAATGGGTATGCAACAAAACTTTAAACACAACAAGGAAGTAAGTATGATTCTCAGTTGGAATCAGATTCTTCAATATTTGCAAATTTGTATATGGACAAGAATGCATATCAATCTTATGATCAGTTTCCAAAACATTTTGAGCATGCAACAATGGATGATTGCATAGATAATTGTATGTTCTTGGTTGATCATAAGTATGATGCTTTAAATTCTGCTGTACATTTATCTTGTGATCATTCTTATGAAGAAGATACTGCAACTGTTGATGATCAAGGGTTGGTTTCAAAAGAACAAGGAAGCCTTTTATTTACAATAAGAGAGGCATTTACAAAGGGGCAGCTCGGTCTTCTAAAATAGGTAGATTTCTATCACATGATTCATGATCCTATAGCCATATACATGTAGTCATATGTTTCAAATTTTATGAATTTTTTGTGTGGCATTATTTCACCAATACTCATGGGTGAGTATGGTTTTATGAAGGAGTTGAATGTGCAGCCTATCCCCTATCCAGAGTCTGTATACGAGCATATATCACTTGGTATTATCCAACCTGCATCAGTTCTCTACCCACCTATAGACTCTGAGAACATCGAACGATGGGTGAGCCACAATGAAGGAAAGGAGGTAGTTTCTTACCAGTTGAGCTTTCCTGGTTATAAATTTTGTGACCATGTGGGGTCATATATGGAGCTGCACTTTCCAAATACATTGGAGACTACAGATTTATTCACATTATCATCATTTGGGGGTATGTCTAGTGGTCTAAGCCATGTTCTCTTTCTTCTATCATATTTTCCTAGTCTTTTATGGATCATCTGCAGTAAAAAGAAGAATTATTTTACCAGACAGTCTGGGTGGCTATGGTGGAAGTTTTCTTTCACCTAGTGCTTTGTAAAAAGTAAATTAGCTTAGGTTTTGTACATAAATAAGATCCATCAGGAGCATGTGTGTTTGCTTCCTGTTTTCAAGCAGAGTAGTATAAATTGTCAGTATGATATCTCAGATCATGATTCCATAACCCAACACTAAGGCACTAGAGTTGCAAAAGGATTTATTAGAACCTCGCAGAGAGGCATTTATCACCCATGGAGCCTAATGTTAGCACATGGAATTTTGATGAATTGATGTTGTTTCCTTAGGAAGCAACCCCTTGGTGAAAAATGAAAGAAAGGGGGTCTGAGTTGTGGCTAAAGAGCATGCTCAGATCTGTGCTTGAGTGGGGTGTGCTCAGATTTATGGTCAACAACGCATATCAGACCCCCCCCCGACCTTCTACCTTTAACGGGGGGGGGGGTTCGAGTTGGTGGTTTTTTGGCACGGGACCCCCATGACATGTTGTCTCTACAAAAAAATGGACCCCCCACTCATTATCGCTTACCACCTACCACCCCCCTCTGAGTAAACCACCATACCATATCCCATACCACCCGCACTCCTGCTCAACACCTGTCCTCCACTCACAACTACCGTGCACCTGTCCCAATCCATGCTGCCATCTCTTCCCTTCTAACCTCTTGAAATTTGTCTTCCACTTGCACTCCATGTCATCTCCACCACTATTTGTCATTTCCCCCCTTGTCACTTCCATTGTTATCGTCGCTTACCCCCTTGCCTCCACATCCTTTCCCCTCGCCACATCACCTTCACGCCTTTACACCTCACTCCCCCGAATTCCTATGCTCACCCATTCCCAGTCACCACCAACCACAACCTTCCACATGGCCACCGTTCACTTGTTGTAGCCTGGGAATTTGTGCCAAGCGCCTCGCCAACCCATAATCATCAACGTCCACGTCCACCTGCCAGTGTTCCATGCAAAATTCCAACAAAGATATAGGTGCCAAGTTGACTCAGGCCCGACCTGATCCCGATGCAGGTAGTTAATGAAAGTGAGGGAGGTGGTTGAAACCTCGTCTCACCACATAAATAGAAATCTAGAAAGGATTGGTAAATCTAATCTCTCATCTGACATAAGAACTACATGGGCAGTCTGGCATAAGAACTGCATGGGCAGTCTACATGCATGGTCTGACAGGAAAGACACAGATGCAAATATTGATTGTAGTGGCCAGGTCACGCTCTTGGGAGTGGAAAATTGTTCTGAGTTATATAGTTAGTTTTGTTATTTTGTTAAGGAGGATGGGTTGAGAAGAGCTCTCAATTTTGTAATGTTTTTCATGCCAGAACTGTTGGTTGGTGATGTATAATAAATTTGAGACTTTCATATTAATAGAAGTCAACCCCTTTCATCTCTCTGTAGCAAACTGTGCTAAAACACTCAAGCATGGATGATCTAGTTGAGGGTGGTTATGATGTTGCAATTTAGGTTTGATTGTAGCGGTGTCATGACTAGTTTTAGTCATCTCCTTTGTTATCTCTTCTCCCTCTTACACTGAATAGCTCGGGCATGGATGATCTAGTTGAGTTGTTGTAACAAAATCATGATGAAGGTTTGATCATTATGTTGATGCAATTGTGTTGTTTAGACTTATTTCAGTGTCTGTATCTTGGGATTAAGAGCGATCTTGAGTCTGATATTTTCTTCTCCAAGCTTCTTGAAATCCTAATGCCCATAGTAGTCTTGTTCACCTTTCTCACTAAGTCATCCCTCTGCTCATAGTTAAACTCAATTCACTGAATGAAGTTAATGTGGCCCTCACTTCTCTGTGCATTTCTTGTCCTGTTCTGTGTTCAACATCATTCATATTTTTGGTTTTGTCCATTTGACCTCCACTCATATAAAACCAACATCCACCAAATTTTTTTATGGGTACTAGGCTTATTCTCCTGCAATCTGTGGGTGACTCTCAGTGCTAACTGGTCCAACTGCTTGATGACCTCTGCTGAGATGAGGTTCTTCTTTATATCACTATAAATGATGAAGTGCGGTGAGGTGCCTTTTACCCACATCTGTGAATGGAAAAGGCATTCGCCTTCTTTTGGCTCATTTGGTTCACCAGGCTAGAGCTTAGTGGTAGCAAAGGTGGCATTGGGTTCCACGTCAATGATCCTTCTTCCCCTTTATGGTTCTGAATCAGAGTCAGAACCCGCATATAATTCAGAGGATTTCACTTCGGCCACCAACGAATTCTTTGAGAAAAAATCATCATTTTTATGCCAAGGGATCTTATGGAAGTTGCACCACTTTCCAGCATCCTTCTTTTTCTTTCCACTTTCCTTCTTTGCTTGCAGCTTGGATTGACTATCTTGATATTGTCCATCTTTTCTCTGTCCTTTGTTATGTAGGTTGGGGCTACCCTTTCCTGGTTTTTACTGCGAGGGGTTCCCAGGCCCAAATTGTCACGTCTTTTGTTTGAGCTTTTGCTCGATTTTGACGACATATTGATAGGTCGTGCCCAAGGAAGAGATGTCTAGAAATTCCATTTTGGTATGGATGTATCTATGCAGAGCACAATGATACTTGAGCACCAGATGTCACTCTGAATCTTTGATACCTATCTTGGTGCGCAGGGTATGGAAGATATTTGTGAAATCTGGCACTGCTTGGTCTCTTTCTTGCCGCAGTGTCGTCCATTTGGTATACAAGTCATCATAACTTATGACAGAGTAGTATTGTTCCTTAATAACATCCCTGAAGGATTCCCAGGTGGCCTAGACTATAAATAATGAGGGTTCCTCTATTTCCTTTTTCTCACAGAAAGTTTCCCACCAATCTTTGACATGGGGAATGACTTTAAGGAGCGCAAAAGTAATTTTTTCTCTATTTGAAAAGTTATGGACAGAAAAATACCCTTCTAGTAGATTCAACCACTTGTCTACAACATATGCGTCTATCTGACCTTTAAATATAGGAATATCGAAGTTGATTTGTACCTTGAAGGGGGCGACACCTCCGCTCAAGGAAGATGCATCGCCTGTTGGTAGCCACTGAAGGATTTGTACAAAAATATACATCATCTCATTCCTATGTTGTGTGAGGGATTCCTCAAGCAACATTTTTAAAGGATATCCTATCCCATCATCTTATTTTTCTCTTTCCATGAGAGGTCGTTTGGGCATGCAAGAGCTTTTTTCCTCAAGAGAAACAAGCTCGAGACCCAATTCTTTGTACCCTAACCTCATTGGGGACATGCATTAAGATGACAAGGAGTAGACCACTCTGATACCACTGATCCAGATTTTACGAGCATAACGAAATGAATACAGATTATTAAAATATGCTTAACACAAAATAACAGAGATACAATAAATATGGTTTTCTATTCAATAAGGAAATAAGATGAAATTGTAAAATACAGCGAAAAACAAGCTTGCTAGAATGGTGGTGGCTTATCTTTGAGAAGAGATGTGACAATTGCGCTCATTCGCAAGAACATTATTACAATGAGGCTCTGAAGGCATTTTTACAATAAATAGGAATGTCAAAAACCCTAGACATCCAAAAACCTAACCCTGAGAGATGAAGCACCAAAAGTCACGTGGGCCCTGTTTGGGTAAGTTAGTACATTAACTTCCTAGGGTCGTAACGTTTGCATACAATCTCTTTTTTAGGCGCATGATAGCCCATTGTAAAGGTCTATCCGAGGAATACACATTTTGTTGCATTCTATTAAAGGGCATTTTCGATTGTGGCGAGCCCTAAAAACATTGTTTAGGGCCTCAAAACAACCCCGCAAGTCAGGGACCCGAAAACTAGGAAACAAAACTACCAAAATGAACCAATTGGAATAGTGGGAGGCCACCGACATCCATCTGGATCATTAAGTTGAACATGAAATTCCTATAAGCTAGAAACAAACAATCTTCCTGATATTGCAAACGATGTAAATGTATTGATCTAGTGTGTTGGCACATGTAACACTATCCACCATGAAGAAATTCGAATTGTCATGTATAAGAGTCAAGTTGCATAAGTTGCATAGTTGCATAAAGCTGCAAAAGTTGCATAGTTGCATAAAGTTGCATAAAGTTGCATAGTTGCATAAGTTGCATAGTTTCATAAGTTGCATGTTGCATAAAGTTTCATAAAGGTGCATAGTTGCGTAAAGTTGCATAAGTTACATAAAGTTTCATAAAGTTGCATAAGTTGCATGTTGCATAAAGTTGCATGTTGCATAAAGTTGCATAGTTGCATAAAGTTGCAATAAATTGCATAAAGTTGCATAAGTTTCATAGTTGCATAAAGTTGCATAAAGTTGCATAAGTTGCATAGTTGCATAAGTTGCATAATGTTGCATAAAGTTGCATAGTTGCATAAGTTGCATGTTGCATAAAGTTGCATAAGTTTCATAGTTGCATAAAGTTGCATAGTTTCATTAAAGTTGCATAAAGTTGCATAAGTTGCATAAAGTTGCATACGTTGCATAGTTGCAGGATACACAACAACATGCTCAATGGCTATTGTGTATGCCAATTGGCATACACAATAGGCCACAATGACTGTTGTGTATGCCATTTGGCATACACAACAGGCCACAACGACTGTTGTGTATGCGAATTGGAAAACATAGCAGGCCCATTGGTCATGATATGTATGCCACTTGGGATATACAATCAGTCTGCTATGTATGCCACTTGGTATACACAACATCCATTATGGATGTTCTGTATGCCAAGTGGCATACACAATAAGCCCAGTGGGCATACACAACAACCATTGGGTCTGTTGTGTATGCCACTTGGAATACACAAAATCCATTGGGCTTGTTGTGTATTCCACTTGGAATACACAACAACCATTGTGGATTCTGTGTATGCTAATTGGCACACACAACATGCCCAATGGGCTTGCTATATATGACAACTGGCACACACAACATTCATTGTGGCTATTGTGTATGCCAATTGTCATATAAAGCAGGCCCATTAGACTTGTTGTGTATTCCAATTGGCATACACAACATTCCCAATGATACTTTATATTCCCATTGGTCCTGTTGTGTATTCCACTTGGCATACATAAAAAACACAATGGTTGTTGTGTATGCTAATTGGAATACACAATAAGCCTCCTTTCTACTCCCTTTTTGATACTTTTCCTAATCAACATGTCTTTTGGTTTTATCAAGACTACCTAGTGAGATGTAACCTCTTTATCAAGACCACTTAGTGAGATGGAAGGGCTTCAAGGCCAAGATCCATCCACCAAAGGATTTCCCTCTAAAAGGATCAACAACAATCACCAAAGACGATGATCATTAAATGATAGAACTATCTTGAGAGAGGACTCTTTCTTGAGTAACTCCTAGGGATTACAAATACTTAGTACAACTTATAGGGAATTTGAATAGTTAAAGGAGCTAAATAAATAAATTGTTCTCATTTTGTTGATGATATCTTAGTCATGTGGAGAGAATCAACAATAATAGTTGAGATATTTAAGCTAGTGTTGGATCAATTCATGAATGTGTTAGGAAATCATATTAACAAAGGAAAAGGTCACGCGTATGGGTGGAACAAATCTCCCCAACAACTGCAATCCATAACTAGAATCTTAGAGTTCCCTTGTCTTCTAAATTGGATAGCATTCGAATACATGGGATTAACTTTGAGAAATCCAAAAGCAGTGGATTGGAATCACATAGTCTAAAAAATCAAGAGACGAATGCAACAATGGGACTTCAAGTGGGTAAATCTAACCCAAAGAGTGGTTGTTATTAGATTAGTCTTATCATCCTTACCAATTTTTCAATGATCAACTATGCTAGCTCCAATTGGGATAACACAAAAAATTAGGAGAGATATCCAAATTTTCCTCTAGAAAGGAGGGGAAGACCAACACCAAGAATTCCATCTAATCAATAGGAGTATAGTGAGGGATAATAAGGAGAACATAGGGTGGAATGCTAAATATCCCTTGCTCAAGAATTTAGCGTTATGAGAAAAAATATTATGGAGATTGGTGTTCGGAAAAAAGGAAGGGTGGAAGACAAGATATAATCCATTATAACCATGCTTAATGTTTAATATTTATCCACTATAATCCCCAATCCCAAAACCCCTCAACCTTATCACCATTGATCCTTATGAAATATAATGCATTCCATGTAACCCACATATAACCCATATTATTGCAATATTGTAGTCCATATAAACCCAAAAAAACTAACCCCTTAAACCCCTAATTTCTAGCATATATCGGCATGAGTGATTGTGTAACTCATCTCTCTTATCTATATTGGAGTTGTGCTCCACACTCACATTGTCGTACATGGTGTACTTCTGATTTCTTATGATATTCTAAAGTTTTGGTTCATAACACTATCCTCTCACCGATTATCCATTTGAATGACCTTCTCTCCCAATTGCATTAGTTGAACTCTACTCTTGTCTCAATATACCATAATAGTAATAAGGGATCCTTCACATTCAATGAAACAATTCTTTAGCAATGGCAACAATTTTGTGGAGGCCTCACGGTTTTTTTTCCAATTGTGCTATCCTTCAATCAAACATATAGACTTGTTCCTTCACATGTCAATTCTCCTCTTGGAGCTACACATTACAATCCCTTGAGTCTTCCAACCTTTATCTCATTACTTCTTTACCCATGATGGGTTAGCTTTATCCTCAAAGTTTTGATAGCTATGTCAGAGTCAAGGATTCAAATTCTCTGACACCAATACATATATAAACATGGGATTTATAGCCTATACATATCACCAACATAGATCCTCTATGGAATTGAAATCTTGTCTTTGCTCCTTGTATGATGTTGAATTATCTATCTTCAAAATTGATTCCAAGGCTTCTATTCTCAATGCAATTATGAGTACAAACTTCTCTTTCAAGTTTTCTACTCACTATTGTTTAGTGGATACATAGGATGATTTTGTTTATGATGTTTATAATGACAAGGAAATTACCAATTATCTATTCATACATGAATGATTGTGGCTCAAGAGTGCAACATTATTCCCAAACCCCATAGAACATACATATATTCTCTGAGCATTCAATGTGCATACACATAAAAAAAGAGTATATCCACTTTTATGTGAACATGCCTTGGACAATGTGAAAACATATTTATTAATACACTTACCAAAGGGATGCCAATTGGTCTTCAATGGACTCTTGACTCAATCTAGAATATGCCAATTGGTCTTCAATGTGGTGTCTACTAGGTAACAAATTTTGTATTAGAGCAAGTAGGGGTAGGTTGGGTTTTTGAATTGAAAGTTCACTCTCATCTAGAATATCCACCTGGATCACAAGCCCTACATCCCCCTTCTACCATTTTTAGTGCATCTGACTCCATAACCCAAGTTGTGGACGAGAATAATGCCCCAATCCATAGGCTACACTACATAGCACAAATTTTTGACTTGGGTGCTAAAACTAAGAGGTGTATATTCACCAAAAGACTTACAAATTGGCTCTACTAAAATTTCAATAATAATTTGAGGTGGTTTTACTAATAGTGATCAACCTACAATAAGACTTTGAGATAGTTTCATTGGTAAACCATCACACAACCGAGTATTATAGTTTAGTTCTCACATTATTTTGGTGCACATGAAGTTTGCTGAAATTTATGACGCAATTTTGGGAAAATATTTTGGTTGGGTTAATTATCCTTATGAGGTTCATTGACCTATTGATGCAGGAGAATCACTCCATGTCAGCAGCGTGCCATCCAACCAGCACATCCAACACACATTTAATGGAGAAAGGGAGAGGCACAACCCTCTCAATTTTGAAATTCAAAATTTCAATAAATGTTGTAAGGCTTTTAATGCTAGACCATGACTTTGTACAGGTAGTGGTTGAGGTTTCCTTAAATGGTAGCCTTCAGCAAACCCAGGATGTAGTCAGGACTTGACATCCATTTATGTAATGTAGCCGTAGAAGTACCATGCCGCAACTGAGACATCAATGGAACTAAGACGGTGAGGTTGAGGATAAGCTCGAGATAGCCCTCTTTGTAATTAGAGAATGATAGGACTCAGAGAGAGAGAGAGAGGAGGAGAGACCAGAGTAGAGAGATCTCTCTCGAGAGCCGAGACTTGTTACAGTCTAGCCTTTGTAAACACCTTGTATAGGCATTTCTGAATTAATAGAAGAACAATTTTTCCTACCATGAATTATCTGTATGTGTTTGCATGTTTTTATGCATTTCATGTTTTGAATGCATAATTGGTGATGTATTTCATAAGTTTAAATTTCTTCCCATCTTGGAGTTTCTGAGAGCAAGGAGTGCACATAGTCTGCAATGTGCGCGTTGACATAGGTGAGACAACCTCAGGAAAACTCAAGAGGGATAGCATTGAACCTTCATCAGCAGAGGTGCAAGGAGTGCACAGGAAGGAACTCTGTCTCGAGTTCAGGTAAGATAGAACCACTGAAGGTTATGTAGAGCTCTGCTAAGAGGGCATCGAGCGAGTGCATAGAGTGCACTCGGGAACTCTATTTCAAGTTTTGAGAAAAGAGAAGTGTGGAAGAGAAGACACTCATAGGGTTGTTGAATACTTTGTAGGCTTTGCAAGGTGTGCATCGAGTAGGAGAACACCAAGTGGGCGTAAGGAGTTTTATTTTCAAGAAAACTTCTTGAATCTGAGTTATTCGAGATCCTTGAACGCAAAGTGTGCACATGAGAAAATCTCTGAGAGGACGAAGCTCAGAAGGGACAAAATTTCTATAACGTAGGCGAGACCCAAAGGAACCAGGCTTGCAAGAGGAAGAGTCGAAGATTGAGACCTTTGAGACTTAGAAAATATTCTAAGTCAAAAAGCCAAGAAAGCTCAGGAGGAAGAGAACAACTGTCATTGGATTAGCACTAGGAAGAAAGATCCGGACCACTGAATCTACGTCCAGGCAGCAGGAGGAGAGAACGCAAGGAGAATAGCTCTGAACCGTCAAATCTAGCACCAATACCCAACAACCGTTGGATCAGGTGAAGGTGCACGGGGTTTAAACCATTTTATATCAACACATTCAGGAATCAGAGGTTGGAGGAGTAGAGGAGGCTGCACCCCATACTTGCAATCACCGAGATTGTGAAATCGCGCCAACCGTCAGATCTAGAGCGCAATGGCCTGAGAGCCATTGGATCAAGGATATGTTCATGGGGTTTAGTCCCTGGGAGGTGCACTGGAAAAATGATCTAGACCATCAGATCTAGCACCAAGGACTGATAGCCGTCGGATCCGGAAGAAGGTGCGGGGGGTTTAATCCCTAAGAAGTCGCACAGAAGGGTAGAATGGACGACATAAACTTCGAGGGAGAAGTGTCGATGTGCTGTGAGCCGTTGTATCCAGAAAAGATGCGCGAGGTTTAAACCTTGTAACAACAGAAGGATGAGGGCTCATCAAGTCCTGAAAGAATCAGGAACATCCATTTCGGAGGACAGGTGGTAGAGATATGGAAGCTACCAGAAGTTTGGTCACTGGGAGTTGGGAGGTGAAGACTCCGTAGACATCTCGAAAAGAAGATAACCGGGATTCAATCTTGGCCATTGACTAAGTAGAGGATCTGGACCGTTGATCAAGATCACTGAGATTTGGGTTTCAGGATTTGATAAGGCAAGGAGGAGAATACTGTATCACGATTCCCTGAATCACAAAATCTTGAAAGCATTCGAAGGAATAGCACCAGGTCACAGGACTAGTCGTATGAAAAGTGACTTAAGGGAGGAGCTAAAGAGCCGTTTGACCCTTTCGGGTTTCGGCATTTCGAAAGACAGAGAACAGGAGGAACGCTTGCATCACGATTCCCTGAACTACGAAATCCAGTAGTGCTTTGACGTTAAGCGGATGGTCATAGAGTGGTGGTCACATGGACGGAGGCTAAGGGAGGATATAAAGCGTTAAGCCCTTTTCAACAACTGGGAGTTGGAGGGACAAGGAGTCAACCCCTCCACATCGCGAAACGCAAAAATCAGAGAGCTAGTTGGATGTTAGCCGCTGGTCATGGGACAGTGGTCATATGAGTCAGGAGTGAAGGTAGGATCTAGTGGGAGATAGGCTCTATTTTGGTTTTCAACAATTCGAAGGACAAGGATCCTGGGAGAACTCACATGTAGGAGTCCCAAAACCCCAAAATGTGAAAGGTGTGTTGTTTAAGCCTTGGGTCATAGCCCGAGGTCACCAGATAAGAAGGATCTAGTTGGAAAAGAATCAATGCCGAGGTGTGTGTTGGTTCAGAACAGAGAAGAGCACCAAAAAGGGGGCGCACACGCATATTTTCTCAAGACTTGTGCCAGAGGACAAAGGGACCTATGGATTTGTTCAAAGGGTTCCAGCAGGGGCCCGAAGAGCCATTTCATCTCAGAAGAAGATCGATCCAGAGACTAGGAGGTCGCATAACCCTGTTGAGGTAGGGGAACTACTTCAAGTGGTATCAGAGTAGATTTTTGTCTGTAGATTTTAGACAAAAGAGAAAGAGGAGACCGTTACTTTGTTCACAGACAAAGGAGAGATGGTGGGAGATATTCTGGTAACATCAAGTGGAATCATAAGCAGAGATTCATGTGTATACAACAGGTGAAAGAAGCAGGGTGTTAAAGCTCTGTGGTGATTGTTGCAAGGTGTGCAGAGAATGATAGATATCCAGGCGAGCTATAGGAGGACATGGAGACGCTCTCAGACATAGAGTGATCCATACGCTTTCCAGGAGGGCAAGTGAAATATGGAAATGGCTACTGAAGGCCATGAGCGTGGTGGAAGAGGAGACCACTAGTAGATGAGTAAAGTAGAGATTGACAAAGAACTCGCTGAGATAAGGGTGAGAGTGGAACAATTGATATTGAATATGCAACAGGAGGCAAAAGTACAATGGAGGTACGAATGGCCTCTGAAAAAGAAATCCAAATGTCCTGTTCAAAATTTGCTGGCCAGAAAACAACAACAAGAGTTGAAGAAGTGGCTGAGGTGTGCTGAAAACCTCAGTGACACAGAGCTGGTTCACATCTACGAGCCAGAAGTTGGAGGAACCCTCAGCGATGAGGAAGAGGGATCAGTTTCAGATCTTATAAACTACCAGGAGGACAGGGATCAACTTTGAAATTTCCAGGTGGGCAATGGAATGAGATCACTGGAGGATATCATAGACTTTCAAGAGGACAACAATGAAAATTCATATTCCCAGGTGTGCAATGGTTTGAGATTAGCAGAGGATCTCATAAACTGCCAGGTGGGCAGAAGTGAACTTTCGAGTTTCCAGGTGGGCAATGTGAAGAGACCAGCATAAGGTCTCACATACTACCAAGGGGGTAGTGGTGAAAGTTCAAATTTCCAAGTGGGCAATGAGATGGGATCATTGGATCTCATAGACTGCCAAGTGGGCATCAAAAAATTCCCAAATTTCCAGGTGGACAAGGGAAAGGAGATGAGACTATCTGAGAGTCTCACGGACTCTATTGAGAGTTCATGTCAGCAAGGAGTTGAAGAGTCATGTGGTTTTTTATACCATGTGAATGAAGATGATGACACGTTAAAAACTTGCACCATCCAGGAGGAGGATCAGAAGAGCATTTTGATGATTGGGGGAATTCAGGTATTCTTGCCACATATCCCAGTTGAGGCCAATGAAGGTGTTGCAGATGCAACAATAGAAGGAGGAAATCCAATAGAGACTGTCAAAGAAGAGGAAGAAATGGAGAAGACACTGATGTTTTTCGCTGCAGGAGAAGAAGAGCATTCAACCGAAATGCTCAAAATTTTCAGCCGGGATGCTGAACAGGAGATGACCGCAGCACTGAAGCCTGCAACAGAAGAGGAAGAAAACAACACAAATTTTGTTGATCTATGTGAAGAGTTGGAATCCCTGGAAAGAAGGGTGATGGTGCAAATCTTGCAAATCCAATAGGCTAAGTTGGAAGAAGGTAGTGGAGCATACTTGCCCCAGGAGAAGCTGGAAGAAGTTGGAAGAAGTTGGAAGTATGCCAGTAGGAGAAATGGCAGCAACATAACTACCACAGGAATAAGCTAAGAAGTAGTTCAATGAGGAGACTGCAAAGCTGGAGTTTGCAACAGAGCGTCCACTTAGTGCCACAAAGAGAGATAAATATAGCAGGGGAGATTGAGAAAATATGCCCATTGAGAAGACAGAAGTGCAATAGAGAAGATTGCATACAAAGAGCGAGCCACTAGAGCAGCTGGATGAGGTAATTGAATAAATCAGAAGACTGATATTAATTTCAGTAGCAGAGAATGCTAGCAATGAGAAGTTGAGCAGAAGGGAGCCTGCAAGGGCAGCAGGGCAGCAACAACAACAATAGCGAAGCAGAGGAGCAGATGGACAACTCCAAGGGAAAGTTTGGAATCCATGTGGATTTCAACACTGGAGAAGAGGAGCTCATGATCAGGAGATCATGATTTTTCCAGCTGAGGAGTATGATGCAGGACCATCACTCCATGTCAACAGCGTGCCAGCCAGCCATCACATCTAGCACACATTTAATGGAGAAAGGGAGAGGTGCAACCCTCTCAATTGTGAAATTTGAAATTTCAATAAATGTTGTAAGGATTTTAATGAAAGAACACACCTTTGTACAGGTAGTGGTTGAGATTTCCTTAAATGGTAGCCTGCAGCAAGCCCAGGATGTAGTCAGGACTCGAAATCCATTTATGTAATGTAGCCATAGAAGTACCATGCCGCAGATGAGACAACGATGGCACTAAGACGGTGAGGTTGAGGATAAGCTTGAGAGAGCCCTCTTTTTAATTAGAAAGTGTTAGGACTCAAAGAGAGAGAGGAGGAGAGACTAGAGTAGAGAGGTCTCGAGAGAGAGTTGAGACTTGTTACAGTCCAACCTTTGTAAACACCTTGTATAGGCATTTCTGAATTAATAGAAGAGCATTTTTTCCTACCATGAATTGTCTGTATGTGTTTGCATGTTTTTGTGCATTTCATGTTTTGAATGCATAACTGGTGAAGTATTTCATAAGTTTCAATTTCTTCCCATCTTGGAGTTTCTGAGTGAAAGGAGTGCACATAGTCCACAAGGTGTGCGTTGACAGAGGTGAGACAACCTCAGGAAACATCAAGAGGGATAGTGTTGAACCTTCATCAGCAGAGGTGCAAGGAGTGCACAGGAAGGAACTCTGTCTCGATTTCAGAGAAGACAGAACTACTGAAGGTTTTTTAGAGCTCTGCCAAGAGGGCATCGAGCGAGTGCATAGAGTTCACTAGGGAACTCTATTTCGAGTTATGAGAAAAGAGAAGTGTCGAAGAGAAGATACTCACAGGGTTGTTGAATACTCTGTAGGCTCTGCAAGGTGTGCATTGAGTAGGAGAACTCCAGGTGGGTGTAAGAAGTTTTATTTTCAAGAAAACTTCTCGAATCTGAGTTATTCGAGATCCTCGAATGCAAAGTGTGCACAGGAGTAAATCTCTGAGAGGATGAAGCTCAGAAGGGACAACGCTTCTATAACGTAGGTGAGACCCAAAGGAACCAGGCTCACAAGAGGAAGAGTCAAAGGTCGAGACCTTTGAGACTTAGAAAATCTTCTAAGTCAAAAATCCAAGAAATCTCAGGAGGAAGAGAACAACTATCATTGGATCAGCAATGGGAAGAAATATCTGGACCGTTGAATCTATGTCTAGGCAGCAGGAGGAGAGCGTGCAAGGAGGATAGATCTGAACCGTCAGATCTAGTGCCAATACCCAACAACCTTTGGATCAGGTGAAGGTGCACGGGGTTTAAACCCTTTGATATCCATACATTCAAGAATCAGAGGTTGGAGGAGTAGTGGAGGCTGCACCCCATACTTGCAATCACCGAGATCATGAAATTGCGCTAGTCATCAAATCTGGAGTGCAGTCACTTGAGAGCCGCTGGATCAAGGATACGTGCATGGGGTTTAGTCCCTGGGAGGTGCACCGAAAAAAGGATATAGGCTACCAAATCTAGCACCAAAGACCAATAGTCGTCGGATATAGAAGAAGGTGTGAGGGGTTTAATCCCTGGAAAGCCGCACAGAAGGGTAGAACGGATGACAGAAACTTTGAGGGAGAAGTGTCGATTTGCCGTGAGCCTTCGGATATAGAGAAGATGCTTGAGGTTTAAACCTCATAACAGCAGAAGGACGAGGACTCGTCAAGTCCCGAAAGAATTAGGACTATCCATTTCAGAGGAAAAGTGGTAGAGATTTGGAAGCTACCGGGAGTTTGGTCACCAGGAGTTGGGTGGTGAAGACTCCATAGACATCCTGCAAAGAAGATAGTCAGGATTCAATCTTGGCCGTTGACTAAGCAGAGGATTTGGACCATTGATCAAGATCACTGAGATTCGGGTTTCGGGATTTGATAAGGAAAGGAGGAGAATACTGTATCACGATTCCCCGAATCGTGAAATCCCGAAAGCATTCAAAGGAATAGCACCAGGTCACAGGATCGGTCGTATGAAAAGCGACTTATGGGAGGAGCTAAAGAGTCGTTAGACCCTTTTGGGTTTCAACATTTCGAAAGATAGAGAATAGGAGGAACACTTTTATCATGATTCCCCGAATCGTGAAAGCCAGTAGTGCTTTGACGTTAAGTGTGTGGTCACATAGTGGTGGTCACGTCGACGGAGGCTAAGGGAGGATCCAGAGCATTAAGCCCTTTTCAACGTTCCGATGACCAAGAGTTGGAGGGACAAGGAGTTAACCCTTCCACATTGTGAAACGAAAAAAACAGAGAGCCGGTTGGATGTTATCCGCTGGTCACTGGATAGTGGTCATATGAGTCAGGAGTGAAGTTAGGAGCTAGTGGGATCTAGGCTCTATTTTGGGTTTTGGAAATTCGAAGGACAAGGAGCCTGGGAGAACTCGCATGCAGGAGTCCCAAAACCCCGAAACACAAAAGGTGTGTTGTTTATGCCTTGGGTCATAGCTCGAGGTCACCAGATAAGAAGGATCTAGTTGGAAAGGAATCAACGCCGAGGTGTGGGTTGGTTCAGAATAGAGACGAGCGTCAAAAAGGGGGCACGCACATAGATTTTCTCAAGACCTATGATAGAGTACAAAGGGACCTATGGATTCATTCAAAGGGTTCCAACAGGGGCCCGAAGAGCCATTTCGGCTCAGAAGAAGATCGATCCAGAGACCAAGAGGTCATAGAACCTTGCTAAGGTAGGGGGACTGCATCACCTATTATAGGATGAGCCCCAAAAAATATCCATGAACGAGGGGGTAACCATTGAAGAAGGAATGAAATAAATGGCCATTGAACTGGAAATGGAAATGAAACCCAAAAATGGAAATAAAAAAAAGCTAAAACCCATTGAAGTGGAAATGAAACTAATATTTGGTGTGCATAGCCTCTCATGAAAATTAAACCAGTCATGAAAATTAAACTAGTAAAAAATTACCAATTTTGGAAACATTTCCACTCCACAAGTTGGTCGTTGTCGGGTTTGGCCGAATAGCCTTCATTCTCTCCTTTGATAGTCAAAACCTTGTAAGTGTCATTGGGATTTGTGTACGATGCTGCATAGTAACGTGCGTTACATGGGTAAGAACATTCCACATCACAAGAGGTTTAAGAAAGTGTGGGGAGAAAACCCTACCACTTGGGATTTCAATAGAAAGGGTAATTTGTATTTGAAATCCTAAACAAGAAATATGAGCTAGCCACTTGTTTCATTCGCTAGAATGTTTGGTTGGAAAGAACCAAAATAAATTTCCAACGTTAGTCTCTATATCCTCTCCAAATCAAACAATAAGTTAATACTGGATTATTCCAAATCACTGAACCCTATAAATTGTAATGGACACTTCGAACATCATCCAAAATCAATGGGAATATAGGAATGAAAATTTGGAACTTTCGTCTTTCTATCTTCTCTTCCACGGTTAGCCTTGATGATAAATGAAGTCAATTGAATCATGATGGCTCAAGAATATATATCTCATGTTGTAAAAACCAGAAATCCAATGACAATATGTCCAGTTGCAAAAGGTTCCATTCTAAAACCAATTTTGATGGTTCTTAAAGAGGTTTCCCTAGCAATGCAGGTTTTGAGTTTGTAATTAGAAACCACATGGTAGAACCATCCTATTTTGCTATAGGAAATATAGGCTAATTTTCCTAGAATTATGTCGACGTTGTGGAAACGAAGAAGGAACTCAAGTAGCCATAAATTTGAGGCTAGAAGTATAATCTTGGAAGGGGACCCAAAAATCAACTAGGATCTATTAAGGAATCAAGAATATCACAAGAATAATTGGAGGTTGGAGTCCATTATTATAAATAAAAAAGATAGCTTCCATCATCCCAAATTTGGAACTCAAACAGGTAAGGAGAAAAAAGGAGCATGAAGGACCAGTGAAATAAGATATTCAGATTTGGAGCATCCTCCAGGAGGATATCAAAGACAAAATAAAAAAATTCACATCGAGAATTATTCTTAGAGAATCGTAAAGGATAATGTGGGAGGATCAAGGATCTTTAGTGATGGAAATTCAAGAAATCAATTCCCCCTTTCCACAAAACGAATAATCAAGAAGGATCCATCCATCTTTTCACTTAAAATCATTTGGGACCCTTGATCAAATTAATCATCACTAGAGAACGAAACCTAAACGATCCATCCATTGTGGCACTTAAAAGCATTTGGAACCCTCGATCTAATTAATTATCATTGGAGAATGAAACCAAAATCGAAGTGCAATGAATGGTGTAACGTGTAAAGTGAAATGAATGGTGTAATGTGTAAATTCAATGACAAGGATATCATTAATATGTACACCTCACTATCTCCAATGATCTAAACAAACTCCTAAACTTACGTTTTCAGTATATGGAACTGTACTCGCATGTTGTTTTTCTCTTGTATGTTGTCTATCTTTGTCTCTGATTGAGCAATATTTTTGTGATTTCTATGATGGAGGATCCTATCTAAGTTTCTTGAGTGTATTAGTAAATGATTGAGTCTTCCTCTTCCTCAAGGCATTTTCTTCATCTGTTTGTCCCTTAGAATTATCCCTTCCTTAATGTTACTTGAGATAGAATTTTATTATTTGCTGCCAACAAATATTGCTTGTAGCCACATTTTTGGGAGCTATACCTTCTTCTTGAGCTTGCCATTTGAAAATACCCAATCTCGACAAGATTGTTAAGCATCCTTCCTTGTTTCCCTTTTTATTTAAATTTCCAATCAATTTTGTATTATCCTCTTTTAAAAATCATTCTTCTCTCTCCAAGTTCAATATTGATGATTTTGGCTTCCTTTGATTTCACATATATACAACATTTCTCCAACACTTTTCATTTTGGTTTCTTAATTAGAAATTTTAAACCTTCCCCTTTCAAAATTGTTTAGTAGTCTTCGATGTTCTTACAATTTTGTGTTATCATAAATTGTTTAATCCTACTCAATTCTTCAAGGTCCAACACAGATGAAAATACCTGACAAGAGGCTTCCCTTCATACTGAGCCATTATCCCACCTAATTCCAGAGGTAATTCCCAATGAGTTTCAATCGTGAGTTATGGTTATCACATATGGGGCTGGCGTAGTAGTGATGCCCTTCGAATCCCAACTCCCTCATGATGTGAGGCATATGTTTTGGGATTATCGTGGGTGAATGGTTATGGTAAACACATCAGGAGTATCCAACCATTTATTACAAGAATACAAACACATAAGAAACATTTTCCCCATTGTAAAATTGTTTCAGTTACTGCAAAAAACCAGTCATAGAAATTACCATTTTCGGTGACATCTCCACTCCACAAGCTAGTCGTTGTTGGGTTTGGAAAAATAGGGCCTCCTCTTCTTTTGCAGTTGTCTGATTTTTCTATATAGGGCCTCCTTGCTGGATAGGGCCTTCATGTCGTGGGGTTTTCACCCCCACTCTCTCCTCTGTCGCGATGATGGGGTTTTCCATTGCCTCANACAAAAATAAAAAATATAAAACATAAATAAAAGTCGCTAGTCGTTTTAATAAGACTCTATTGTTGGAACCAAAGGAAACACTTGCAACTCAATTGTATAAGAAGGTTGAAACTTAAATATATTTTACCTCCTATATTTTACCTTAATAGTGATCTTAATAACTTAAATATTCTAGTTCCCTTGTCTAAGTTAGCTAAGCTACTTGGTCACAAGAAGCATATCCTCGGGTTTATAGGTATATGGGAGAAAATACTACAAGTTGATATGATTAATTTGCAACGTGATTCTCCTAAAATTGTCTTAGGTCCTACCTTAGATAATAAAGATGATAAGATACCTCATTATATATAACTTTGGAAGTTCATCGTTTGCACCTACATAGCTACCTATTTGATAGAGGAGCATCCCATACTTTAATGCCTTAGGTAGTCGTGAAGAAATTGGGCTTAGAAATTACCATATCTTATATAGACATATTATTTCGATTGAAGGAAGTTGCTTTGCATTGTTATGAGTAAGGATTCGGTGTTAGAACTTTTGAAAATACCCTGGAAGCATGTAATGATGGATACAGGGGTAGAAAATGCCCCTCCCACTTATTATATGTTGTTGTCACTTAGTTGGGGTGCTACTTCGATGGGAAATATTCAACTAGATTTTTCATATTCCATGGTCCCAATATTTGAGGGAAGAACCTATGGATTGTATAGGGAACCTAAAATTACCTATACTTTGAGTGATTATACTAATCCTACAAATTATCCATCGTATATAGCTGATAAATGGGTGAATATGTCATTAATCTAAATTCTAATCCAACATAATTTTCTAGGGATTTTATGAACACATATGAGAAGCTTGACCCAAATAGTTTGTGGAATAAGAGTTTTGATGGAGCTTCTCTTAGGGTGGTTTTCGGGTGGGGATGCTGAGTTAAATTACAATATCAAAGAGAAGAAGGAGTATGCATCAATGAGGTCTCTCAAGGTTTTATAGAATATATCAAAGAGAAGAAGGAGTATGCATCAATGAGGTCTCTCAAGGTTTTATAGAATATATTTTTCATTCTAATCCAATTATTTATGTGCCTCATCCCTTTGTTAAAGAATTTTTGTGCTAGCAAGATTCAAATAAGAGGAGAGGAAGGTGGATTGCTAAAATATAGGAGTTCAACTTGGCCATAAAAATGACCAATTTAGTTAAGGTGTAGGAGTAGTTTGATTTAATGGTTGATTTAAATTTATAAGTTGTTGGGTTGAATCTACTCATAGCTAAAATACACAACCATGTTCAATGACAAATAGATTATAGGATCCAAATGGTACCTTTTTATCTCTAGTCCCCTTGGTATAGAGATGTTTCTTACTTCCTTTTGAATGCTTAATGTCTGAGTGGCATGGATAAATCTTAGAGGAGATCTCTAAAACTTAAAACTATCAAGTATTGTATTTTGGATCAAAAGTTGTAATTGAGAGACCCTTAGGGTTTTTTGCTAAGGTGTATGTTGGAAGGAGGTTGAACATGTGATAAATGATATGCATAGTGGTGTTTGAATGGGACATTATGAGGCCAAAGCTACAACACATAATATTTGTAGGTTTGGATATTATTGGCCTACCATATTTGTTGAAGCGTATAAATTTGTATGATACTTTTAGGTGTGTCATAGGTTTACTAGTAAGCAAAATATCCCTACATTTCCCTTGAAGCTACTAGAATTTAATGCACCATTATTATAGTGGGGCGTAGATTTCATTGAGAGATCATACTATATTCCATTGGTAAACATAAATGAATTTTGACTATTAGTCACCGATTTAGTAAATGGGTGGAGGCCATTCCCACCAAGAAGGATAATGTTCAAACAATCATCAAGTTTTTGGAGGAGAATATTGTGCCTAGGTTTTGGGTGCCCCCTTAATAAATTTCAATATTTTAGGGCCATTGACTTGGTTTCTTTATGTCATAAGTGAAATCTTATCTTGGCTCATTCCTTAATTGTTATCTACAAGAGAATGGTTGGGTAGAGTCATCTAACAAATATTTAGTGAGGATCATTAAGAAGAGACTAGCTGAGAACAAGAGAGCTTGGGATTATCATTCAAGGTATGCCTTATAGGTTGACTACATAAGTACTAAAATGGACACTCGTAAATCACCTTTAAACTAGTTTATGGTGAAAATTTCATTCTCCCAATCCAACTTGAATTACCAAAAATGAATATTTTTCAAATCATAGAGGAGCCTAATGATATCAAGAGGAGAATTAGTCATATGATGAGAATGAAATAACAAAAGGCTCAAGTCCATAGTAGGTGTTAGGAATGCCATTAGAATATGAAGCATGATTTCAATAATAAGACTAGGCCTTGAGACAATTAACCAAGAGATTTGTTCCTTTGGGATATGAGGCATGGAAGTCCTAGGAAGCATGGGAAGATTGAAAATTTGTGTCTTAACCCTTTCATCGTAGATGATATCAGGGGGATTAATTTCTTCCTTTTATCCAACCTAGATGGTGAAAAATAAGAGTTTCATATGAATAGAACGAGGAGGCAAATAGAGAAAGTAGATTCATCGACATCATTAGGAAGATACATTTGAAAGTGAAGGAATGACTTGAGAAGAGTCAAATGAAGTACAAACTTTGACATGACCAACATAGTATTGATCATAAATTTTGTGTCAGTGACAATTTTGTCTCTATTTCAATAAAGAGCATATGCAAGGGGTAACCAAGAAGTTGAAGCCATTGAGAAATGGACCATTAGAAATTGTTGATCAAGTTAGTGACAATGTATATACACTGATTTTACCTCCATAGATGCAAATGGATTTAGCATGAATGTGAAGAAATTCCAATTACACTACTACAAGACCATGCTCTGGTGTTGTCCTTATTGTCATTGTCCAATGCATTTTTTTAAATTTAAAAAAAGTTCGAATGACACAAAATGCGACACTTGAGGGGAGGTCATGATTTGCATCATTTTTGCATCTATGTGTCCCTTATGCATGCCATATTTTTCAATGTGCAATTTATAAGGTGTCATATTAGAGACAAAATATGTAATGCGTCAAGTTAGAGTCATTTTACATCAATTATTATTGGAAAAACACCTTGGAGAATCATTTTTGCATCAATTTTTTGTCAAACATGTGTATGTTGAGTCACATTAGTGCCCTTGTGCATCGATCTAAATTTCAATATTGCATAACGTTTGTGAAGATAAGAAGGGTGAAGAGATTTAATTTAATTAATATATATAATATGATATATATAAATAATTAATACTAAACCTTTATATATATAAATAATTAATATATATTAATTAAATTCTTATAAACCTTTTCAGTTTGCCTAAATCATTATGCTTCAAGTTCTCCACAATGTTGCAACCCACTCTAGGGGATATTTCATTATTTCAAAACATGTATTATTATGATGGCTTTAACTACCTAATGGGATGAACTCTTTTGTCTAATTTGTTCACCTTCTCTTAGCTTCTCTTAAGTGGTGTCAAGAATTGAGTTTGTTAGATGCAAACATGTAATTTGGAATTGATTGTGATTCAGATTGTATCATTAGAACATTAGCTTAAGGTCCTTTCAGTAGATTTATCTCTGTCTAATATGGAATAAGAACATCATCTAAGGATAAATAAACAAATTTTGGTAGTAGTTCTACTTCTGACAACTATGTTTATGGTTGTCATTGATCTTGGGGATATCTCAAAGGTTGTGGCTATTGTTTTTCAAATCATGGATTAAATGGTTCTTGGGTTGAAGATTTCTTGTATTGATAAAGTTCTTATGTCTACCAAATCATCTTAATTTTGTCACGTTATTTGTTAGATAAATAAAAAATGTTTCTAAAACTTTCCAACATGTATTCTAATAATTGATGCATTATATGCTTGAGTGAACTTTGGTTCACTAAAATGTTAATTGAATAGGAATAGATAGATTATCGAGGGATATTTTCTTAAAATTGTCAACAACAACAACAACAACAACAACAACAACAACAACAACAACAATAATAACAATAACAACAACAACAATAATAACAATAGTAATAATAATCTACTTTTAAGGTCACGACCAAGCTAGACACCAAATTGGTGTATGAGACCCCCTTGTTTGTGGGACAAGGGACCCCCTCCGCAAAATGATTTAACTGCTAAAGTCTACGGAGGTATACTTACCTATTAGAGTTTACAAACATATTATGCATGGAGGTATACATACCCTATCAAATTTTACTTAACATTAGAGTTTGGTGCATAATATGTCCAATTATCGATGATGATGACACTTCCAAAATTGTCTCTAAATTGACTTGACTCTTTTCTTTCAAAATTTGATGGTTAAATACAATTATCTAGCTCCAAAACCTCTTACTCACCATGGAATCCTTTTTTTTCTCCTATAATAAATATTTATCTTCCTTACAAGGGTTATCATCTATGTTTGGCAGTGCATTAATGAATTCTTCTTATGTTTCTTCTTCTTCTTCAAAGGTGAGAGTACATATTTAAACTCTTCGATCAAGGTATTCAATATCAATGTTTCTTCCATAAGTGTTTGCCATGTATCCAAACCCTACTCCTTTGAGGATCAAGGCATAAATGTAACCAAAATAGAAACCCATTAAACAATGTAACACATTCCCATAAAGAGAAAATATAAAGTAGCATTTATAGGTGAAAACACTCACAGGGAAGAACACACTACAATCATTTCTATTGTATTTATCAAAGAAACCACAATGCAACATATTTGATTTTGAACAACATATAGTTGATCTTTCCCACTACCATCCCTCAACACTTTGATAACCTTGGTAATATTTTTTGATTTTCCTTCCAAAAGAAACCCCCTTGGGAAAAAGAAATAACCTCCCCCCCCCCCCTTTCATTTCCTCATTAAGAGGGTGTTTTCTTCTTTATTTGTTGTCAAAATTATTTACTCAAATAATCGAGGCATCTGCACTTATACCTCCCAAATTATTCACCAGCATAAGACATTGTTTTCTATATGATTGTAAGCCAATGGAGTCTTAACTAATGAGCCTCCATGGTTCCAAAAACATTAAGCATGCATGCATGTTATCGTATTCATGAACACTTTATTATGCTAGAGACCATAGATTGGATATTACATTCCCCCTACCCCTATATTAACACCAGCCTCAATGTTGTCTTCCTCTTTTTTGATGAAACAAGTTGAAACATTATATCAAATCTTGATCTTTGCACATATAGATCCTAGGAAACATTGCATTTGCAACTAACAACCTCTAATTCCAAATATTCAAGATGTTCTTTATTACAAACATCCTAAGGAATGAAAGTTAAAACAAATAAAATACAATTAATCATGGCTATGTTGAATCTCTACTAAAATGAACCCCAAAGAACAAACCCATGAATTTCAATTCTACATTTTCACAAGGAAAGGGAAGGATTGTGTTGCACAAACCCTCGATTGAGAACACAGTAGACTCCCAACCAAGGGTATGGTCAACATGGGAGTTCAATCTAGGGTAAATTAAACCGTCAATCAAGGGTTTGTAAACCAACAAAAGAATTCAATAAATAGTCATTGAACCCTTGATTGAGTAATTAGGCTTGATCAAAGGTTTATATGTCACCCCAATTACGCCATTTTTGCATGATTTTCAAATAACTTCAACTTCTGGGAGGACGAAATATTACAAATCTTGCAAATCAATTGTCACACTTTATGATGGTAAATTCAAAATTGAATATTGTTTCAAACAACATATTATTTTCCCATTCTTTTGTTTTCATTATGTGTTATATATTAATGTTTTACTAAAATTAAAATTTGTTCCTTGGTTGAGAATTTAGAAGAGGAAAATTTGACATCTTAAAAATGATGCAACCAAAATATTAGTAAAATTAATCAAGATATACATCATATTTTACTCTTAAAATCATGTTTTTGTTAATTCACTTTATGTAATAAGAGAGGGAAATTTGTTATGAACACAAAGCTGCATAAAATCCAATTGAAAGTTTGTATAGTCAAATATAAAAATTATAAAAAAATTATAAAAAAAACACATAATATTCAAAAATATGTGGGATACACTATACTCATATAACATTTTTCAAAAATGATAAATTTAAAACAATATTGCATTTCCTCGATTCAAGGAAGGATGTATCTCAAAACACTCCCTTGAAGAAGTCATAAACAAAGAATTTCCTTGGTATTTTTTTTATGGATCCTCCCAAGGATCCCCCCTCCCCCTCCCCCCCCCCACTAAGGTGGGACAAAGGGAATTCTACATCTATCCCCCAATCACAACATATATTTGATGGTTGGAATGGGTATTGACAAAAATAACTTCTGTGAATTCATGGCTCTAAAACTAGTCTTAATTCTAGCTTAGGAACAAAGCATTTCTCAAATTCAAATTTATGGAGGCTCTCTGCTTGTGATTGAATGGATGGAAGGATAATACAATTTCCCTCTTTTTCATGACATTCTTCTTCTGAAATCAACGTTCTCTCACATCTCTTTCATGCATGTTCGCATCTCTTAGGTATTAACATAATATCACCTTGTTAAGATGAATCAATAGAAACTTAACAATTGGAGTCTCATTTCACTTACATTATCTCTACATTTGTCGACTCCTCCATGGTTAATGATTTATAATTCACATGTGACATAGATGGAAGACAAAAATCACACCCACAAGCCCCTTCATCCTATAATGACCTCACCTCTAAAACCCCCATTTTTCATTCCGATCAAGACATACTAGAGGCCATGCATGATCCCGACTATACTTGGGATACAATGTGTTATAGACAATTTTTTCTCCTGTAGGATGCATTCACCCCAGATAACTCATATAGATAATGCACAATCAAGGACACATGTTTTCTCCCTCTCAGTTGTGTTTATTGGATTAAACATCCCATACCAACCCCTGATGCATTTAGAGAAGGAAATATGGCTAACATTTCACCCACTATAAAAGTGAATATCTTTGTTACACTTTGTGTTATTGATAACATCCTCTTAGGAGATGCATATCCCCCTAAAGCAATATTATAGTGAAAATATATTTCCAAGATTTTTACAACATATTTGATTAGTATTGTTTAAAATTTCCTAAACTATATCTCACCATCATTGAGCATCACATTGACACATGGATCGACGTACCCCTTATCTGATATAAACAAAGATATTCACACCCCTTAAAATATATGTCCATCAAATAAGAGATTGATAAATTCCGCAAAGTCAAATCCATTTACCCAATTTCATATACCTCATGGGTATCCAACCTACTTGTAGAAAAAAACATGGCACCATTCATGTGTGTATTGATTTTCATGATTTAAACTAGGCCTGCTTGAAAGAAAAATGGGTATCCAACCCAGTCCATGTAAACCAAAAACATGGCAGCATTTGTGTGTACATTTATTTTCATGATTTGAAATAGGCCTGCCTAACAGACACACAAATTGGAAAAAATTCAACATTTCAGTCAAATTTCAGTCCATACACGCACAAATTGGAAAAAATTCAACATTGGCCCCATTCACATTAATTATTCTATAGGCTTGTTGTTTGATTTGTGGAATTTATTGTGTGAGTCATGTTTGAGTCTAGAAACCCTCCCATACTGTAATTGTATTCATCTAGTCTAATCATGTCAAATTTTAGTCCATACAAGCACAAATTGAAAAACTTTCAACATTGGCCCCATCAACATGTCAGTTATAAGAGGGGTCAAGTACATGAGCATGAGTGCCTTATTGTTGGATTTTGACAGAATAACCAAAGAATATTTGATTAACAATTTTTTTGTTTGACTCATGTTTTATTCCGGAAACCCTCCCATAGAGTCAATGCATTTGTTGTCCTAGCATGTCAAATTTTAGTCCATAAAAACACAAATTGAAAAAATTTCAACATTGGCCCCATTCACAATAATTATTCTATAAGCTTGTTGTTTGATTGTAAAATTGTTTGTGTGAGTCATTTTTGAGTCCAAAAATCCTCCCATACCGTTAATGCCTGCATCTAGTCTAACCATGTCAAATTTCAGTCCATACAACCACAAATTGGAAAAATTTCAACATTGGCCCCATTCACATTAATTATTCTATAGGCTTGTTGTTTGATTGTGGAATTGACTGTGTGAGTCATGTTTGAGTCTGAAAACCCTCCCATACTGTCATTTCATGCTTCTAGTCTAACCATGTCAAATTTTAGTCCATACAAGCACAAATTGAAAAACTTTCAACGTTGGCCCCATCAACATGTCAGTTATAGGCGTGGCCAAGTACATGAGCAGGCACGTATTATTGTTGGATTTTGATATAATAACCAAAGAATATTTGATTATAATTTTTTTTTTTGACTAATGTTTGAGTCTGTAAATCCTCCCATAGTGTCAATGCATGTGTGTTGTCCTAGCATGTCAAATCTCAGTCCATAAAAGCACAAATTGAAAAATTTTAAATATTGGCCCCATTCACATTAATTATTCTATATGAGTTTTGCGTGATTGTGGAATTGATTGTGTGATTCATGTTTGAGTCAAAAAACCCTCCCATACCATCAAATGCATTAATCTAGTCTAACCATGTCAAATTTCAATTCATACAACCACAAATTGGAAAAATTTCAACATTGGCCCCATTCACATTAATTATTCTATAGGCTTGTTGTTTGATTGTGGAATTGATTGTGTGAGTCATGTTTGATTCCAGAAACCCTCCCATACCATAATTGTATGTGTCTAGTCTAACCATGTCAAATTTCAGTCCATACAAGCACAAATTGAAAAAATTTCAACGTTGGCCCCATCCACATGTTAGTTATAAGTGAGGTCAAGTACATGAGCAGGCGTGCCTTATTGTTGTCTTTTGATAGAATAAGAAAATAATATTTGATTTTTGAATTGTTTGTTTGATTCATGTTTGATTCTGGAAACCCTCCCATACCATCAATGCATGTGTGTTGTTCTAGCATGTCAAATTTCAGTTCATAAAAGCATAAATTGAAAAAATTTCAACATTTCTCCCATTCACATTAATTATTCTATAGGCTTGGTGTTTGATTGTATAATTTTTTGTGCGAGTCATGTTTGAGTCCAAAAACCATGCCATACCATCAATGCATGCATCTAGTCTAACCATGTCAAATTTCAGTCCATATACACACAAATTGGAAAAAGTTCAACATTGGTCCCATCCACATTAATTATTATATAGGATTGTTGTTTGATTTGTGGAATTGATTATGTGAGTCATTTTTTAGTATGGAAACACTCCCATACCATCATTGTATGCATCTAGTCTAACCGTGTCAAATTTTAGTCCATACAAGCACAAATTGAAAAACTTTCAACGTTGGCCCCATCAACATGTCAGTTATAAGCGGCGCCAAGTACATGAGCATACATTCCTTATTGTTGGCTTTTGATAGAATAAAAAAAGAATATTTAATTATAGAAGTGTTTTTTGACTCATTTTTTATTCCATAAATCCTCCCATAGTGTTAGTGAATGTGTGTTGTCCTAACATGTCAAATTTCAGTCCATAAAAGCACAAATTGAAAAAATTTCAACATTCGCCCCATTCACATTAATTATTCTATAGGATTGTTGTTTGAATGTCGAATTGTTTGTGTGAGTTATGTTTGAGTTTTGAAACCCTCCCATACCGTCACTATATGCGTCTAGTCTAACCATGTCAAATTTCAGTCCATACAACCAAAAATTAAAACAAAATTCAACGTTGGCCCCATTCACATGTCAGTTATAAGCGGGGTGAAGTACATGAGCATGCACACATTATTTTTTGCTTTTGATTTTTTTTTTTTTAAATAAAAAAGGTAGACCCTGCTATATTATAGAGGCAAAAATCTTTTTCAAAATGTACAGAGAAGTATGCCTGGAGTTACCAAAAATGCTGCCGATAATCGGAAATCAGCATAGGTAAAACAGAGTAGCATGATAAAATGTAAAACCAAGTAGCAAAATAGAACTTAAACATTGTTGCATCTATCCTGCCCGAAGGAAACCAGGACAGATGCCTACAGTCCAAATATACATAAAACAGTAACAAAGTAAACTAGGAACCAAGAGCATAAAAACCTATGTGCCAGGTGGTCTATCGTCCTCGTCCTTTTGCCACATGAACCCAGCCGGGATGGCAAAATCTTGCGCGCAGAGGGGGAATTTCCGCTTAGCTGGCGCGTTGGAGAAAGCATCAAGGAGCATGTCCATGCTCTATCCCATGGTGCACACCCAGAGCTCCAAATTAGAAAAGTGGCCACGAAGGTCAAACACAAGAGCCAGGTGCTCATTCCGGAGAAGAGACCCATGCAAGCTGCCACTCGGATCCACTGTGCCCGTCGCCGCTTCCACACCAACTTCGCACTCTCGCTGCTCCCTAGCCACCGTTGCACCCACCACACCAGCTTCCTTCACCTGAGAATCATGGTTGCTAACATTGTCATCACCAGGCCATGGAATTTCTTCCACGATACAACCGGGGATGTAGTCGTCCTGAACCGGAGTGGGGGTGCACTTTTCCTGAAGAGTCGCCTCAGTCCTTTCCATGAGCGTCAAGTCCTCCATGGTCGGGTCTTCCACCACAATGCAGGGTGGAAAAACCTCCTCCAAGCCAGCATCCTGCTCGTCTCGGCTGCAACCGACGCGTGGTTCGGCTATGGTGGCGAGGAGCGCCCGCTTCTCTTCCTTTGCTTTTTTCCTGATGATGGAGGTCGCCAGAGCCAAGGCCCGCTCCAGTTGCTCTCTTTGATGCCTTTGAGCTTTGCGAGCATCCCAGGATGTGCCACGGTGCGGTCTACTTCTTTTCCTAGCCATGGGGAGCGAGTGGAGCGAGTACAGTAAAAGACAGGTGAGCCAAGACATAATTGAATTGATTTGCAGGGCACAGGCAGGCTTAACCTGCTTTGAATCAAACGTAAAAGGACCCACCGAAAATGCAGAGAGTCTGAGAACGAAAGGAGCTGAGCTACACCATAGCAATCCAGCAAGAATTGGAGCCGAGGCAGGTGCAGCCCTGCTCTGTCCTGTCGTGAAAGAATTCACATATCCAGAAGCCGAAACCATTTGCCAACACTTAACCTCTCCCATCCCGAGTGCACTGTAAATGAACGCGCAAGGGGGGCGTACCATCAACTTAAGTCTGTTGCAGAGGCCATCCCCCATCGTTAATATTGGCTTGTGGGTGGCGACCCTCGACATTTAAGCCGAGGCCAAGTGCGCCTCCAGCTGTCTCCACATGGCCACGTGGCACCCCATCTGGGGCTGGGAAATCTCTGCATGCAAGGTCTCTGCATCTCCTGGATAGGTCTGTTTCTTCGGAGACTTGGGCCTGCCAATGTAGAAGATCTTCTTTTTCATCAAATCCTATATTAGCCAGGTGATCCGCAACCTTATTAGCCTCTCGTTTAACATGAGAAGGGATTAGAGTGAGATTGGAATTGGTGAGATCTCCGAAGTCCTCCAATAGTCCAGAGAGTCTCCAGCTGGGGGAGATCCGCCAGGGGGGCATGCCGTGAAGGCTTTTGGAGATGATTTTAATTATTACTAGGGAGTCTCCTTCAATAATTATCCGGTGATACTGATGATGAGCAGCGATCTGGAGGCCTCTTATTAGACTAGTGAGCTCCGCCACATTGTTCGTAGTTTCACCCAAAAAGCTAGCTAGAATATGAATAATTTTACCCAAGTGGTTTCGAAGGACTGCCCCAAAACTGGCTGGTCCTGGGTTACCCCTGGAGGCCCCATCGAAGTTGAGTTTTAGGAACTCAGGGGGGGGTGGGGTCCAAATTGAGGGATTGTTGACCCTCCCAAAGTTGGTCTTCCCTTGTGGCTGTGTGCGCAATTGCAAGTTCTGTCCTTCCAGAATGATCTTTTCCTCGGGCTTGCACTACGTGTCTTCATGGAGCCAGGCATTGCATTGAATGGTTTCACGGATGAGCCGTTTGACCCTTTCCCAAGTAGTGAGAGAGGGGGACTGTTTGGAGTTGAATATCCTCTTGTTTCTTTCCTTCCAAATTGACCAGAGTATAAAGCCCGGTAGCAGTTGCCAGATGCGCTGGAGGATTGGGTTGTGGAAGGAAATTGTTTCCCAATTTACTAAAGTGTCCTGAGTGCTATCTCTATTTCTCTGGGATCGGCGCATGGCTTGGGCTCCCCAATCCCAAATCTGATGGCTGTAGTGGCAGTTGTTGAGGAGATGTTCCATGGTTTCCTCGTTGTGCTGACAGAGGGTACACCTGGAGGGGCCTGTAAAGCCTCTCTTTCTGAGATTGTCCCATGTGAGGATACGATTTTGGACTGTGAGCCAGAGAAAAAAGGAAACCTTCGGCCATAGAAAAGGCTGCCAGATTTTTCTCCAAATGGGATCGGGTATCTGGTTTGAAGGATTACCCTGTAAATGGTAAGCCTCTTTGACCGAGAAAATGCCAGAGGTGGAGTGGCCCCATCTAAGAACATCTGGTCCTTATTTACTTGGAATTTTCCGGTGTTGCATGCAGTCCTGCCACGGTAGAAGGTCAATTTCCTCCCTAATCTGAAGGTCGGTTATGCTGATTTTCCATTTTCAACATGGTTGCCTTTCTTGAGTTGGGATCCAATAATCCTTGACTGTTTGTAATCCATTTTGTTGTAGCTTAAGCTTGATTGTGTGGAGGCTTTCCATATCATCAAGGGGAGGCATCTGTTGCCATGAATCCTGCCAAAAAAGTGCACTTTCGCCATTCTTTACCTCCCAGAAAGCATGCTTCTGTATCAGGGGCCGGTTTCGCCAGGCTGTATTCCAAATATTGGAACCTTGCGTCGGTTCATTGAATCTTATTAATTGGTTGGAATGTACATTTGGGGCGTACTTTTGCTTCCAAAGCTGCGCCCAGAGCTCTTGCGGGTGCTGCAGCCATCTCCACCACATCTTGGCTCCCATGACTTGGTTCATTTTCCCTGGGTCTCGGAGGCCCAACCCTCCTAACTTTTTGGGTTTGCAGAGATTCTCCCATCCAACTAAAGACTATTTCTTGTTGTTCTGGTTTCCTTTCCACAGAAAATTACGTTGGAGGTTTCTAATGGCCTTGATGACCGAGCTGGGCACTGCCAATGCTATAAACAAATAGGTGGGCAGAGCTTGAAGGAATGACTTGAGGAGGACTAGTCTGGCAACAATATTCAGTGGTCTAAAGGTCCAGTTGTTTAGTCTGTTGGATATAGATAATAGCAAGCTTTCCCAAGAGATAGATTTCGCTGACTCTCCAGTTAAGGGAATGCCAAGATAAGTGGAAGGGAGAGAGCTTCTGGAAATGCCAAGAAGTCTAGAGAGGTGAGCCTGAACCGAGACCGGCGTGTTGAAGAAGTATAGCTTTGATTTGTCCAGGTTAGCAGCATTCCATAGGCTTCCGAGAAGTCAGAGAGGATTGAGTTAAGCTTGGTGGCTTCTCTAACCATGGGAATGTTTATGAGGAGTGTGTCATCTACAAATTGGCTGTGTGAAGGCGCTGGATGAATGTTATAGAGCGGTATCCCATCAAGAGATCCTTCCAGGATCGCCGCTTTAAGATAGTGGCCTAAGCCCTCTGCCATGATAAAAAAGAGGAAGAGAGAAAGAGGGTCTCCTTGCCTTATACCTCTGGTGGAGAAAAAGGGTCGGGAAGGTGTGCCATTGACAAGGATTGAAAAAAAGGAGGAGGAGGTGAGCTTAAGAATCCAATCGACCCAGAGGCTAGAGAATCCGAAGGATTCCAAAACCGACCGCATATATTGCCAGCTTAGTCTGTCAAAAGATTTTGAGAGATCAAGTTTGATAAGCATACCTGGTATTTTGCTCGTCTTTAAGGAGTGGATGACCTCATTGGCTAGGATGACGCTGTCCATGATTTGTCTTCCCTCCACATAGCCGGATTTCTCGTTGGAGATGATGGTCGGCGGGAGAGGCTTAAGGCGATTGGCAATGACCTTTGTGATTATTTTATAGATGACATTGCAGAGGGAGATTGGTCTGAACTGCTTCGGGTGAGTGGTGCCCTCCTCCTTGGGAATAAGAGTGATAAAGGTCGCGTTTAAGGCCGAAAGAACCTGACCAGATGTTCGGGATTCTTCTACGACCAGCTAGACCTCTTCCTTGATCATGTCCCAGCAATAGTGGAAGAAGTCTGTTGTGAAGCCATTGGGGCCTGGTGCCTTCCCAGGGGGCATGTCCTTTACAGCTAAGTCCACCTAAGACTGAGTGATAGGCCTCATCAGTGCTGTATTCTGTTCCGAGTTAATCAGTTGGGGTATGTGCCGGGTAACTTTTTGGATGGCCTCTTCCCTGTTTACGTTGGTCTATGCGAGGAGATCTTGATAGAAGGAGTTGATCTCTTCCACTATTTGGTCATGGTCTCTTATCGGGGTGCCTTGATCATCCTCCAGCTGAGTGATTCGATTGATGTATCTGCGATGTGTCATTGCCCTATGGAAGAAATTTGTGTTGCGCTCCCCTTCTTTAAGCCATTGGACTCTAAACTTTTGCCTCCAAAGGATCTCTTCCTGCTCTCTACAGGCTTCCAGGTTCGCTATTAGTTCTTCTTCTTCTCTTTCCATGTTTTAAGTTCAGTTCCCTGTTATGAATATTCATTGAAGTTCTTCGAGTTGGCTCTCAATTTCCCTTTTCCTGAGAAGAATGTCGCCAAAGGTGGTCTTGTTCCATCTCTTAATGAGTTGTTTGAAGTTTTTGAGGCGCTATTGGAACTTGTACATATGTGTGCCATGATCTATTTCTTCCTGGGCCCACCAGGTGCGTGCCAACTGGTCAAAGTTTGGATGAGTAAGCCAGAACTTTTCAAAGCGGAAAGGCTTGGGCCTAGTAGGGAGTCCTGGGTCCAGATAGAAGACTATGGGCCAGTGGTCCGACCCTGATTTTGGTAGAATATTGGCTTCCAAAGCTTGATCGCTTTCCAGGAGTGCTTCAGAGACTAGAAAGTGATCCAACCTGCAGGCTACATGCTGGGGCCCTATCCTTTTGTTGGACCATGTGAAGATCCCATTTCGTGTTTCCAAGTCAACCATCTTTAGTTGCTCTATTAGGGATTTGAATCTAGCACTGTCCGGCTCCAGCCTTTTTAAA
>ML783462.1:413752-424110 GCA_009831015.1 Picea engelmannii | reverse complement strand
GGGTAGGGGTACTAATCAAAAGAGGAAAATCATAGCAAAGGAACTCTGCCAAATTGCCAAGCCAGTTTTGTCCCAACCCTTTAGCCTTGCCTCAAGCTTTAGGAGAAACTCAAGAAGCAGCAGTTGGAGGACAAAAAAGAAGACGAAGAGCCCAGGATCAGGATCGTGGAACGGTGACCGACCCCAGAAATCATTGTAAGTTGATTCATCTTGAAGTTAATAAAAATATACTTTTCCCGTCCCGAATACATGAGTCTTATCTATGTTATTTGATTTGTGTTTTTATCTCTAACCTTAGAATAGATCAGTAGCATGCATGCATAGTCTTGTCTTTCTTGCAGGGAAGCTTTTGGAAGGAGTAGCAGCAGCAAGGAGATAAGAAGCTCAACGGAGGATCTACTTCGACCGTCGGAAAAAGGTTGGTTCATTCTTTCCTTGTGTGCATGTGAAAAAAGGGGGTTTTAGATTCTGGTAGAAGGTTAAAAGTTAAGTCTTGAGGGTCATGATCTGCGTATGAGCTTAGAGCCCTAGATTATTAGTCCGTAGGGTAGAATACCCAACAACATCAACCTAGCCCAGTCAGCAGGGGATGAGTCAGCATCTATACTGCTAACGTCAACATCAATACGAATGATGTCAACATCCGTACAACATACGTGGCATGGGCATGAGGTGACACGTGTCATGTTGACATCAACATGGTGATGTGGAAGCACCAGAGGCTGCCACATGTCACCCATATTTCACTTTTTTGGGTCATTCCATGGACCAATAAGATTGCGCCAAATGGTAGTTCATACATTCTATACAATGATGTTGTGCTGACGTGGCAGGATGAGTTGGTAGTTGTAGTGGCATCTGTATAGTGACATGGTGTTGAACCCCAAGACAATGATCAAACAAAAAGGGGAGGCTCGTGGGCTTGAACCCAAGACCTCCCCTCATTATAACACCTTAATATATGTTCCATAACCAATGGGCCAATGGCCCCACATTATAAACAACGTCTCTTTTATTATTCAAAAATTGCATCCGCCCAAAGCTGGGAAGGAGGCCCGCATGGGTACGGTCGGGCATGCAGTTCAAGGCAAATTACTCAACATTTATTGCAGGTTGCAGGGCATGGAAACCGAGACATAATTTTCATGGGCCTAGGAGTGCTAGAGTCGGATCAAGGCATGGAGACAATCATTTTTGGGTAATTCGATGCCATGAATTTAGTGGTGTTGTCTGTTTTATGATATGGGCAATACTTCTGTAGATTGATTTCAGAATGAGGTTTACTTATGTATTTTGCCAAATTATTTTGTTGAGTTAATGAAAATCCTACCTATTTGAGAGCAGGATCTGGAGATGTAGTCCACCATGGACGAATTCCGTTATCAATTTTTTGTGTTCAGATTTGATGCTTATGTCTCTTCATTATTGAGATTTTCCTTCTTTAATGGTGCACTTTAATTTATGCTTATTTAATTCTATTCTTTATAAGTCACTCGATGAAAAGGTCCTGGATCATGTTGGTATCAGAGCAGTAGTCTTTGATCTGAATTTTTGAGTGTGAATGCTTACTAGGGTCAAGCATAAGGAGGGTGAAGGAACTCTTAAGACTTTCAATCCTGAAGTTGGTCGTGCATACCGAAGGAAGAAAATGGCAGAAGAAGACAAGCGTTATGAACAGGAGAAAAAACTTCCATATGGTATTTTATCACATGTTATAAATGGTCAAACGAATGTATGGAGACTATGATAAGAGGATGAAGAAGAAGGGGAATAAAAAGGAAGCACATGTTGATGATGATGCTTTGGTAAACCAAGGGGATGGAGGAGACCCTCCCGAGCCTCCATCTTCACCATCAAGTTCTAGTTCTTCTTCCTTTGAGCATTCTCATCATTATAGCCATAAAGCCTCTTTTAAGAAACCATTATTAAAGATTGATGTAACATTTTCTTTACCTATGTTTAATGGAGATGCTAATCCTGAAAAGCTAGATAATTGGATCTGACAGGTTGAAGTATATTTCTGTGTTCAACATATTGATGAAGGGGAAGTTAAAGTATAAATGGATTGTCTTCGGTTGGAAGGAACCACTCTCATGTGGTATGAGAGAAAAATTCAAGACATAAGTAAGTGTGGTAATCTTCTTTCCTCATGGTCAAAATTTAAATCATCGATAAGGAAGCAATTTTATCCATTGGGTTATTTACATAAAGCAATGACGGAATGACAAAGTTTAAGGAAAAGTAAAGGTCGAATTGTACAAAGTTTCACAGAAGAATTTAGGAAGAAATATCTTGCATTAAACATTCCTTTGGATTATTATGAAACTTTGATGAAGTATATTGGTGCACTTCACAGTTATATTCATCATACTTTGTTGTTGTTTAAACCCACCAGTCTTGACGAAGTTTGTGTGCAAGCCACTCACCTTGAAAACAAGGGAAAACATGTTCAGGAAGATCCTACAAAGAAACCTTCCAATCTCCCACATAATCCTTTTAAGAAGTTTAAGAGGAAGGAAAATAATACCACCACAGTGATGAGAGAAGGAGGAAATCCATCTTGCATTCATTGCAAGAAAAGCGGTCACGATGATGAACACTGTTGGAAACTGCATCCAGAGAAGAGACCGAAATAGTTCGGTGGAAAGGGGAAGACAAAAAACATTGATACAGTGCAACAAGATCTTGGTTCTGATTCAGGAGACAAAGGAAATATCACAATGATTGGAGTACAAGGTAAATATTCCCTTCATACTAGTTCAAGTTCCAATAATGAATCTCATGATGATGAGCGAAAGATGAATGAATTATTTCACATAAGAGTTATATCTAAACACACTAAGATAGATACATTATTTGATTTGGGTTCCCAAGTAAACTTAATATCTGAAGCACTTGTCAAAAAGATGGGTCTTGAAATGAAACCACATCCAAAACCTTATCCTCTTGGTTTGGTATGTGATAAAGAAAAACTTATTGTCACCAAACAATGTAGGGTCAGATTTTCTATGGCTTCAAAGTTGATTGATGAAGTGGATTTGGATGTTGTATCACTTGATATATATGGCATAATGTTGGGAAGTCCTTATATTTATGATAGAAAATAAGTCTTCTTTTGTCATGAGAACAAGTACCACCTTACTAAAGGGGGAGTGGAATATATTGTTAGAGCTCACAGCATGAGGGTAAACACAACACTTGTTAGTGCAGGACAAATGAAGAGACTCATAAACACTAATAAGAGATATGTACTCATGGTCACAAGAGGGAAATATGTCGAGACATCCGACGCTTTCCAAGGATGTGATCCTTCTCATAAGAAAGAGTTAATTGATATTGTTCCTAAGTATGATGATATTTTCCAGGAACTAGATGGATTACCTCATAAGAGGGAAATCCAACATGAGATACATCTTCAGCAGGATTCTCCACTTCCTAATGTGGGCATGTACATGATTTCAGCTGTGGAGATGAAAGAGATCAAGAAGAAGGTATAGGGCTTATTGGATCAAGGAGTCATCAGGCCCAATTCATCTCCTTGTGGTTCTTTGATTGTGATGATTCCAAAGAAAGATGGAACATGAAAAATGTGTGTCCATTACCGGGCCTTAAATAAAATAACAATGAAAAATTGATACTCTCTTCCTCGTATAGATGATTTACTTGATCAATTAAAGAATGTTGTTTATTTCACTAAGTTGGATTTGCACAGTGGATACCATCAAATCAGGGTTGCAGAACAAGATGCATGGAAGACTTCCTTTAAAAACAAGAATGGATTGTTTGAGTGGTTAGTTATGCCATTTGGGCCTTGTAATGCTCTGACAACTTTCATGCGTGTGATGAATGATGTATTCAGGCTTTTCCTAGATGATTTTTTTATTGCATATTTAGATGCAATTCTTATTTTTAGCAGGACTTGGGATGAACATGCGAGGCATGTAAAGAAAGTATTGGATACTTTGGAAAGGGAAAAGATGTATGAAATTTTTTCTAAATGTGAATTTGGCAAGATTTCACTTGTATACTTAGGTCATATTGTAGGAGGAGAACAATTAAAAATTGATCCTTCCAGGATTGATGTAATTATAAATTGGCATGAGCCAAAACGTGTAACCGAGGTTCGAAGTCTTAGGTGCAGTACAGTATTGGAGGAGGTTCATTTCAAACTTCTCCTTTATAGAAACTCCTTTGCATGCCTTAACTAGTGTGAAGAAAAATTTTCAGTGGGAAGGAAAGCAACAAAAATCTTTCGACACTTTGAAGGAGAAGATCAGTACCACACCAATATTAGCACTGCCTAATATTCAACAACCCTTTCAGATCAAGATATATGCCAAGGGATACGCCATGGGTGAAATATTGATGCAATATCGTAAGCCTATCTATTACCACTCTAAAAATTTTAACCAAACTGTTGTTAACTATCCTACATATGAAAAAGAGTTGTATGCATTAGTTCAAATGGTAAAGAAATGGAAGCACTAATTGTTAGGGAAGGAAACAATCATACATATAGATCACCAACCCTTACAATATCTCCAAGCATAGATCAAACTACAACAATCTCGACACTACAGATGGATGGGTTTTATACAACAATTTCATTTGGTAATCAAGTACAAAAAGGGTACAAGTAACAAGGTAGCTGATATGGTTTCTAGACCTCCTATTGTTGCTTCTATTATTTTGAAGAACACTTCTTTATCTCATGATAGATATGTGGAACAATATTCCATTTATGAATATTTTAAAGAAGTATATGAGAAGCTAACCCATGGTGCACACGTAGAGAACTATTGTCTGCAGGGAAAACTAATCTACCATATTGGAAATCTATGTATTCCTACAAGTGAACGAGTCCATGTAATACGAGAAGCTCACACTTCTCTTGTGTCCGAGAATTTTGGGGTAGAAAAAACTATGGCTCATTTGTAGAGGTTTTGTTACTGGCCTATGAAATAAATTGTAACTAAATATGTAAAGGGGTGTGTGATGTGTTCTACTTGTAATCCCACTAATAGAAAACTAGGGCTATACTCACCACTACATGTTCCATCCCATCCATGGGAAAGTATCTCCATGGATTTTGTAGGGGGTTTACCAATCTAAAAAGGGGGTCATGAATATTTGTATGTTTTAGTGGATAGGTTCAATAAGATGTGCATCTTGATGCCATGTAAAAAAATAGATCACTACTGAGAAGATTGCTAGTCTCTTCTTTCAGTATGTTTGGGTTCACTTTGGGTTACCCGCATCCATTATCTCAGATCGAGATACTTGATTCCTTGGGGATTTTTGAGCAAGCTTGTGGAGAATGATGGACACCAAATTGAAGAGGAGCACTGCTTTCCATCCATAGACAGACAGATAGAAAGAGGTTGTAAATTGAACAATGGTACTTTTTCTTTGAGGCTACTGCAACAAGAATCCCAAGTTATGGGATGAACAGATACCCTATTTACAACATGCTTACAATAGAGCCTTACATTCCTCCACTTATTGTTCACCTTTTGGGACATTTTTTTGGTACCTACCTAAATTTCCTTTGGACTTGATGTATGGGAGAGATACCGATGCAAATGAAGAAAGAAAAGAGGACAAATCCCACAAGTCATCTAAAGGATCCAGCAGGTGCACCAGGCAGTCAGGGAACAATTGGAGAAAAGTCAAGCACAATATAAAGCTCGACATGACAAGCACAAGGTTGATCAACAATTCCAAGTTGGAGAGTGGGTATGGATTCACATAAGCAAGGATAGATTAAAGGGTGAAGGAAAGAAACTTAAGACCATTCATTATGGACCCTTCACTATCTTGGAAAAAAGTGGTACCAATTCTTTTCATCTGGATCTTCCACCTTATATGTGGATTTACTTAGTTGTAAACGTAGAGAACTTGAAAATGTTTTAGCCTCCCATGATCACGGATCATGATGAGGAAGTTTCAATACCTTTAGTTGATGAGTTTGCTCCTGATTACTTGGATGAGTTAAAGGAAGATATCATCCCGGATAGAAGAAAAAGGACTTCACATATGGTTGATGTTGATTATCTTCGAATAGGTTTAAAGGGCACACATCCAAGCAAGGAAAAGTGGATTGAGAAGGACAAGGTGAGGGAACTTTTCCCTCACTTATTTGTTGATTGATGAAATATTTTGGTGGTCCAAAAATATCTCAGTGGGAAGGCGTGATCCAAAAAGGATCCAGATAAGACTAAGAACAAATCAAAACTCCCAGAAGCAACTCAGGACGTTTAGACTAGCCTCAATAGACAAATAAAGGGAAAAAATTCAAAGTTCTCAAAACTCAGTGAAAATGACATCATCGAGAAGAGCACATCACAATCTTTCCAATGATGAAATGACTCGTCAAACAGAGTTACGGATCGAAATATATTCACGCTCAAATTTTGGTCAACGTATCCCAGTCAGCAGGGGGATGAGTCAACATCTGTACTGCTAATGTCAACATCAATATGGATCACTTCAACATCCGTACAACATACATGGAATGAGTAGGAGGTGACACATGTCATGCTGACATCATCATGGTGATGTGGAAACACCAGAGGCTGCCATGTGTCACCCATATTTGGAATTTCTGGGTCATTTTGTGGACCAGTAAGATTGTGCCACGTGGCAGTTCATACAGTATGTACAATGATGTGGCGCTGAAGTGGCGAGCTGAGTTGGCAGTTGTAGTGGCATCCGTATAGTGATGTGGTGCTGACATGTAAATCTAATGGTATAGTGGTTGACGTGGTCCAATAGGTGGCTACCACATGGCCCAATCATGGGCTGCCACATGGCAGTGGGAAAATGCTCAATGACAACCCGTGATCAAAAATTAAAAAAAAAGGGATTTGGCGGGTCTGCCAAATCTGGTGGGACCTTGCCAAATCTTGCAACTGACCAATGGATAGAACCATTGACAAAGTAGAAGAACATCATATATTCATATATATATATATATAATTTGTAATTGTCAAGACAAAAGGGGAGGCCCACGGGCTTGACCCCATTATAATGCCTTAATATATGCACCATAACCAATGACTCAATGACCCCACAATGTAAACAACGTCTCTTTTATTATTTAAAAATTGCATCTGCCCAGAGCCGAGAAGGAGACGTGCGTGGGTACGGTTGGGCACATAGTTCGAGGAAAAGTACTCAACATTTATTGCAGGTTGTAGGGCATGAAAACCGAGACAAAATTATTCTTGGGCCTGGGAGTGCCAGAGTCAGATTGAGGCGTGGAGACAATCATTTTTGGGTAGTTCGACTCCAAGAATTCAATGGTGCTATCTTTTTTCTTATCTGAGCAATACTTCTGCAACTTGATTTCAGAATGAGGTATACTTATGTATTTTTACAAATTCTTTTGCTGAGTTAATGAAAAAGCCTACCCATTTGAGAGCAGGACTCGAAGACGTAGTCCACCAGGGACGAACTCCGTTATCAATTTTTTGTGTTCATATTTTATGCTTATGTCTCTTCATTATTGGTCTTTTCCTTCTTTAATGGTTCACTTTAATTTATGCTCATTTAATGCAATTCTTTATAAGTCACTCGATGAAAATATTCAGGATCAGTATAGCAATATGTTAATATACATAATAATTACCTTAATGAATGTATGCCAGTCATGTGTTTTAACCCCACCAAAATCACCTTTTTTCATCAAGATATTTTGTATGTTCGACGAAAACCCCGTCAGAAACCTAACTTTCCGAATGACCTCTTCTACAACATTGCTTTGTTTCTCTATCAATAACCATGGAAGACTAATATTCTGTTCTCGACCATCACCATTAGAATTAATAATCAAACTTTGCAATCCGTGATTAGCTTCCTGGATGTCACTACAAATCTTTCCAATTCTTTATTTTACAGTCCTTCCATATAAGATTCTCCATAACAATTATGTTATATTCTTCCCAATATGCATTGTATCAAACATATGAACTATTTGTAGGTGCTCGTAGTAGGGAAACCTACTGAATTGTATGGGGTAACTTTTCATTCCTTGTGGAAGCCCATTTGTACCTTTACAACATTCATGAAACATAAATGAAATCACATTAACACTAATTAATCAATATAGCTAGGTACCACGCTGAACAAAATTCACTAAAATAATAATAATAATATTTATAATATTATGATACATAAATAATTTTCATACCTTGATGATTTCTATTATATTCCGACTTTCGTAGGTGAGGTGTCATTCTTCGTGGTTTTTTTCCATCTCTTCTTTACCATTGATTTTTTCTTTCTTGGTAGTTCGATGACTATGGTTCTTAGGAAAACAGTGCCTATACTCATCAAACACCTCTTTTCCTAAACTTCTTGAATGATGAGATTTTATCCTAGAACCACAAATTGGACATGCAAATGTAACCTTTGTTTGAAGACCTACAAGATATATGAATTAATGTAGCAAATTAGGATTCGAATTTTAAAAAATGCATGATATTTTCAAAAAATTGTATAATATTCAAGTGCAATGGAAATTTATATACCACAAAAATGTGTTAACTCGGGTGTTAGGGTCTTAACCCACACATAGGTAGAGCAATATATTCATATGTAATAAAGGTCAATATTAATAAGGCATTTCAATAAAACAGAATAAGGCGGATGTAAGAAGACCTAATAGAAGCTTCCACTTCTAGAAGGATCTTCCTCTAGATGCTTCTCTTGATAGACATATTTAGTATAAATAAGGGTCGAGGGTATGAAAACCCTAGCTTGGATATTATTGTAACAGAGCGCTGCTCGACTGGAGGTTGCCCCCTCGAAGAGGCCCGTGAACATTGCTTTCTGAATCAAAGTGTTATTTCTGTTATTGTTCTTATATCATTTCTGTGTTATTGTGGAGATTATGCTGGTTATATTACTGTTATTCTGCCATTTCTAGCATTTTATTTCTGTTCTGCATACTTTTTATATCTGGTATATTCCACTGGGAGCATCATGAATTGTCCATGCAAGTATTCCATGGAATTGAAATCGTTTTTGACCTATTGGCTGAGAGATGTCATACATAGTGATGCCAACCCATAACTTCAAAAACTCATCGATAAGAGGCTCAATATATACATTCATATATTTAACTTGGTACTTACCTAATTGGTACAACATACATTAATTATATTTAGTTATACTTCCTTATGTATTAAATATATAATTATCATGAATGACACAAAGAAATGAAATATTGTTAAGACCTAATATTGGCTCATTACCCTTTAATTGGGGCATATTATATTAGTAATGTTATTTTATTTATGTCGTCTTTAGGCCATTAGTTGTAATTATACCTCCTAGTCTTCTATATATACCAAGGAGACATTTTCATTTTGAATCATCTTGTACTTGAACATTTAAGTGGGGTAAAAGGAGGTTGCCCCCTTGAAGAGGCTTATTATCTGAAATTATCTCTTTTTCAAGGCGTTGAGTACTTTTTCTAAGGTTTTCCTATGCTATATTGATGTTTGGTTCTTAACATATGGAATCAGAGCTCAAGGTCTTGGGGTTTCGCTGCTACATCCGAGACACCTTGGAATTTTCATTATAAATTTTTTTCTACAATGTTTTAGAAGGAATAGCTTGGAGGATATTTAGTAGACGGATCAAGGTATGTTGGGTTAACAATTCATCTCCTGAGGCCTTATACTTTCAGATATACAACCTGTACAATATAGGGTTCAGGAATCATCCTGAATTGAGTCATTGCGGAGTTTTCACTATAAAAACTTTTATGTAATGTTTTAGACCCTGAAATCGAGAGGGTATTTACAAAAATTAGTAATGTATCTATGGTAAAAATTTTAGCTTCTGTGTCATCTTAAATTTGTAGATACACCTTGTGTAAGATAGGGTATTTGACTAGTCCTATTGACTAGTCTCAAGAAGGTGTTCTAGGTAAAACAATCATAACTTATTCCTAGAGTATCCAAATTGAGTGAGACTAGTTTCATTGGATCATAGACAGTCTGTAGTATTTCTGGTGTGAGTTTCAAAATTTTATATCAATTATTTTTGGCAGGGAACGCTATACAAGTGAGATCATCTAGAAAGTCCAAAAATCAGCAAGTTGTGGGGAAGTTATCATAAATTCCACTTGGCACATCCAATTTTGATCAGAACTGTGGAATTGTAGAGAAAAAATACTAGAGAACTACATAACATAAATTTTCATAGCCAGAAGGGCTGAAACTTGGGAGATACAATAGAAGAAATATTGTCTAGCAGAACCACCTCAAAATCAAGGTTCAAAAGTGATACTTGGCCAACATGCCACCCAAAAAGGGAACTTCTACACCAACTAAGCCTCCAGAAAATCC
>ML783462.1:379034-408484 GCA_009831015.1 Picea engelmannii | reverse complement strand
CATTTTCATTTTGAATCATCTTGTACTTGAACATTTAAGTGGGGTAAAAGGAGGTTTCCCCCTTGAAGAGGCTTATTATCTGAAATTATCTCTTTTTCAAGGCATTGAGTACTTTTTCTAAGGTTTTTCTATGCTATATTGATGTTTGGTTCTTAACAAATATTATGTCATACTTTCAAGTAAATAAAGACAAGCTAATTAAATACCTAGAACAATCATTGCCAACATTGTGTGCTCTCTCTTTATGGACATCCAAGGAGGAAGTTTATTGTTTATAAAAAAAAATGGCCACACTAAGTAAGTAGAACAAATCTCTCCAAATGGATTGACACCATCAGCTGCCAATGAAAGTCTAACATTACGAGGTTGTTCTTTAAAATTTGGCCATTTTTCTTCGACGTTCTTCAATGCAGAACCATCTGTAGGAATCCAAAGAACATTGTCTTCACTTCTATTCTTTGCATGGAAATCCATAAACTGTGCTATACTTTGGCACTTAAACAACCGTTGGAAACATGGAATTATGGGAATATACATAAGAACTTTGCTAGGCACCTTTTTTGTTGCTTGATTGGTTCGATATCTAATTATTTGAAATTGTGGACATTCATTTTCTGATGCTATTGTCCATAGTATATGATATGATCATTAGGACATGCATCAATAGCTTGATACTCCATTCCAATTTCTTTCATAATCAAAGATATTTCTCGATATGTGCGTGGTAAAATATTTGACGGTGGTAAAAAAATAAGTCAATGTGAACAATATTAATCATAAATATCATATCCCTACTTTACTAATTAATTAACAATAGCAATATATAAAAATGGTCAACCTTTATGTACATGTCAGCATGACATAAAGAATACATTACATACCTTAGGATATGTGTGAGACAAGTATTTGATAAACCATTCAAAACCTTCAAGTTCACCAACACCAATATAATAGATAGAATATTTGTTGTTGAGCCTTCATAAATAGGTTATCGTGACTTCTCGAGTAGAGGATCAACATCATGAATATCATCCTTGTTGTCCTCGTCCATTGGAGAAAATGTGTCTTGGATCAATCTATGTTTCTCATCTTCCCAATTTGTATCAATAACGTTATCTCCATCCATATCATCATTAAGAAATTGATCTTCAATATTATGATCTCCATGTTCCTCACCTTGTAAAGTAGTATTTATGATACTACTTGGAAAATAACTCTCTGGCGGTCGACATTTTTGGGGCATTCTCTTTATATTTACAAACAATGTATGCAAATTAGTGTGTATAGAACATATATTAAAATGATAAAACATTTGAAAAATACATGACATGATCACTTTTACAAAGAATACATTATATATTGAATAATGTCTTACCAAGGGATGATATTCATAACCCCCTTCAACCCTTATCCCTACAATGTTTTTCAACTATTGTTATTAAAATTCTTCTTGTTTGCAAGCCCCTGCAATCATTGCAAGGGAAATAAATTTTTCCATCGCCCTTCGCCTCCAATGGCGCTCTAAACTGAGAAAGCTTCCTTGCATTCTTATTCGTAGTATAAATTAATTTGACATGGTAATTTCCTATAAGAACCAATTAAATATTTAATTTTTTTTTTTTTTTAAACATTGAAAAAAAATTAAAATTAAAACTTAATATACTTCGAGGTCCAATCACAAGAAATATATGTTGCAATGCAAAATTTTGAAAAAATTATTAAAACAAAAATTAATTTAAAATTTCATATACTTCGACGTTCAATCACATGAAATATATGTAGCAATGCTAAATTTCAAAAAAAATTAAATTTGGTTAAAATATTCATGTTAAAAAAATTTGAAATTAAAATTTCTTAGCATAGATTTATATTAAAGGAGACAAAAAAATAAAAAATACTAACCTTGCAAGTCTAAAACCGAGCTATGTAGATAGAGAATTGGATGTGTTAAACTAGTACGTGACAAAAAAAATCAGGGCTCAAACAATCACCATCAAAATTGTCGCAACTATAGAAAATTTGTCGAACTTTGTCTTAAGGACATGTATTTATAGATCGATTCTCGTCGATATAGCGACGAAAACAAATGAGTTGACCCCGAAAAAATTCAATACCTGTTGCAGTGCACGTGTGGTTCACACGTGTGGCACAAGTGTTGATATAGCGACAGATTGTTTTGGATATATAGATGATTTTCTTAATTTGTCTCTATATTGACGAACATCGGGGCCAAACCAAAAAAAAATTAAAATAAAGACAAAATTTTAATGCATTTTCCATGAATTATAGAAACGTGGAAATATTTCATCGTATTTTGGGCCCCTATGTACTAGTGGTATCACTGGTGGAGCTACCTGCTCCCTCTGAATATGCCCTACTAGTGGGGCTACATGCCTCACCACTGGTGGAACTACCTACCTCACCACTGGTGGAGCTACCTACCTCACCACTGGTGGAGCTACCTACTACCTCCTCATCTATCATCCATATTCTCCCTAGACAGTAATCGAGTCCATATCCTATCAAACAATAGAAAAATATCTCATGCATATATCCCACGCACAAAAAGGTTCCCAATACCTTGGAAGGCCTACCAACACAACATCTAGTAACATTTGTCCATCCCAAAAAAACACTACATAGTCCTACTCCTCAATCCCTGAGGCTGAGAACACACTCCTGAAATCCATAACACATTTTTCACTCACAACACATCCTATGACTCCATCCGAAATACCACTACTCTAGATCCATGTACTACATTCTTGGTCCTCCTACCAAGCTCCTCATACATACCCGATTCAGACATTATGAAGCTCACAAAAAAATCCTGTGCCCCTGTCATGTGTCGGTGGCTCATATTGGATAAGAACCATGAAATATTCCAAGGAAAGCATCTTGCTTACCAAGGTCATGATAATCTGATGAACTTCTTCCCAAGTACATAATCCAAGTTACCAAAAAATCTTCATGTCTACACACGCTCCAATTGATCCTGTGTCCTCTCTCTGAAAAGTCCAAGCTACGGATGGACATTTAGTCTAGTCCACTCTTGACCACCACAAATCATCTCTCCAATTGTCCTCATCCTCCTTGGTCAAACACCTCATAAAATGTCATACTTTGACAATGTGTAACTCTGTGGCCCAATGAAGACTCTATCTCATCAACCTGACATACTCACAAATCCATCTCATCCATGCCAAATCACCTAAGCTGCACCCATCCCAACTCACCATGAAAAACCACCAGAAGTCCAACCACAGGGTTGGAAATATGCCACGCAACATACTACTATGATCCAGGCTCTCCACCAATCCACTAGAACTCCCAACCTCATTGCCAAGCTATAATAGCCCACAACTCCTCATCTGAATGATTTGCTCCATGTCTCAAACCCGAGACCATCTAACTTGTTTCCACATGCAACCATCACTGTAGCTCCCTCTCAGAGTTGTCATGTGTGACCTACCTAGAATAAGAACAAGAAATATGCAACCAACTGTAGCATCTATGTGTCTCAAATATGATCCCCCACTCTTCAGATCCGAAGCTCTAATACCATGTCAATTTTCACATGCAAATCTATGTGACTAATTTTCAGATCTGAAAATTGCTTCCTAGTCATCTAATAGTAAAAACCTAACTATTATCACTAATCAATTTTATAATGAAAATTATTGGCTGAAATTATATGTAGTGGAAATATAAAATATAAGAGATGAACCATCAACACATAAGAGACACAATGTTTATGTTCTGTAAACTTATCAAATTAAAAAATCCTTAGGGAAAAACCAACCCTCCCAACCAATACAATATCACCAAATCTGAGGAAAACCTTGTCCTCTCAACCAATATGAATATCACCAAAATACGAGGACAACCTTTCCATACAAATCAAAAAACCAAACCTTAGCAATTTACTGGAAACTTCCTCTGCCCACAAATCTACTACAAACCTCCTGTATGACCTGATGATGTCACCTGTCAGCCTGTATGAACTTGCACCTACCAAGATAAACTTTGTATGGATGTACAAGACTGTTACCACTGCAACCCACATACACACATGACTATTCCCACTGCAACTTGCATACACATGTGATTGTTCCCACTAAAACCTGCATACATGCATGAAAACTGATACAGGCGCTTCCATACATTTTTCTCCACTTTCTTCCTTCTACAGATGTATCTCTCTCCCACGCATATGATGTGATTTTCCCTACCAAGAACATAAAATGAAAAGTCATCAACCCTAGGCCATATTTTCCATCATGAAAAATTTCCCTTTACCAAAAACACCAAGCCTCCTAGCACAAGTGAAAACTCACTTATGCTAGATCCATCATGTCTTCACACATGATATACAATATGAAATATCACAATGAATTGTCTCCTTTATATACAATCCTTAGGGGTCATCATAAAATCCCCTTCAAAAGTCAACATCAAATTAGGCTTTCTCTATGGGTGTGAAGCCCCAACAAAAACCCACAAATCCCATCATCAAGCCCCCAAGCCCCCAACTCAAAATCCAAGGGGGTTTTCACCAAACCAAAAGTGTGATGTGGTTCCCACAACTATTCCCACATTCCAAACACCTAGGGCCATGTGAGAATACCTACCCGAAGCCAAAAAACACCAACATTATCCTCCTTGGATCACATCCTGATTATTTCCCTTAAGTTTGATTTAGCTTGTGATGTTTCACCTATATTTCATCTTTGTCTTAAGGCATCGACCAATGTATTTTAATTTCCTTTTATATGTAGCAATTCATAGGCACATTTATGGAAATTCCATGTGATTCCAGTAACTGGTGTTCAAATGAAGTTGAGTCTACAAGTACTTCATTCTTCCATGATTGTTTCATAGTTGAATTTTTCTACCAATTAAGTAATATCACCATGAATCCAAGGCATGCACTATCAAAAGTATATCCAAATCATGAGTTGGATACTTCTAATAATGAACATTCAATTTCATTGACTCATATCTTAATACTCTTCTTTCGTACATGAGAACTCCGCCAATGCCTACTTTACTCATATTGGTGCATACTAGAAAATCCTCGTCAAAATTAGGAAGCATCAATACTAGTGCAGACATGAGAGGCTTCTTTAGTGCCTCAAATATTTTTCCATGAAGGGGTTTTTAGAGAAACTTAACTCTCTTACCCTACAATTTTAATAATGGGCATGCAATCCTTGAGATACCTTTAACAAACCTTCAATAATAGCTATCGAATCCTATAAAACTTATTATCTCAGTTGCATTCCTTGGTGTTGGCCAACTATATATATATTCTATCTTATTAGGGTCCACCTTTAGTCCTTACTTTGATATTATGTGCCCATGACACTAAATATCCTTCTTGAGGAATTCATACTTACTCAACTTAGCATTCAACTAGTGCTCTAGCAACTTCTATAACAATAACTAAAGATGCTCCTAATGTTATTCCTCATTCCTAGAATAGACAAGATGTCATCAATGAATATCAACAAAACATTGTCAAGATAATTTAGAAATACATCATTCATTCATCAACCTCATGAATATTATAGGGAACTTTTCCATCCAAAAGGAAATACTAAGAACTCATAATTCACATATTGGGTTTTGAAGGTAGTCTCTAGTATGTCAACTTTTTCAATTGCAATTTAGTGATAACCTAATCTTAAATCCAACTTAGAGAATACCTTTTTTCCCTTGAGATAATCAAATACATCATTAATCCTAGGTAAAGTATACTTGTTCTTGATGGTTACCTTATTCAACATTCTATAATCAATGCACATTCAAATGGTTCCATCTTTCTTGTTAACAAATAACATGGGATCTCCCCAAGGTGAGGCACTTCGATGTATAAATCCTTTCTCCAAAAATTCTTGTAGTTGCATCTTTAAGCTCACTCTTCTCATAATTCATTAGATTCCAATATGTAAGGTTCCTTTTGATATAGTGGTTTCTCCAGACATGAGATATATCTTTTAATTCACTTCTATGATTGGTGGAAACCTTGGTAATTTGTTTGGGAATACATCCAAAAATTATTTGATTATGGGTAGTTGTCCTACTTCTATTCTTTCTTCCTCAATTCATAACCTAATTTGTGACACTCAAGGGACTCCTTTCAATTGTTTTTGTTCCTTCGATGGTCTCCTACTGTTGTGGATAAATCTCACCTATGGATAAGAAAGACCTCCCTTGGATATACCCTTGATACAAGATAGACAACATGATAGACCACACCAAGGTTCTCCTTAGATCTATCAGATTTGTCCAAATTATGCTATGAAGTGGGTTGAAAATGAATACCTTATTTATGAAAATTATCCTCGTGTACTTTTGGCTAGTACAACTCCAAATATCCATCTCCAACTCCCACAACCTGCTACCTACACTTAAAGAGACAATACACACCTTTCTAAAACCTTGCAAGCTTTTAAGGAATGAAAATCTAGATCATAACTAGCCTGTTATACTCAAGGAAATATTAGATCTGTCACTAGAAAGCACCAATCATTGGAAGGGAAAACCATACTGACATATATTAATCAATGGAGAATGTTACATTAGTCATGAAGTCATACCTTGAGTCATGAAAGAGGTGTTCCTTTGGCACTTGATCTATATCCTCTCTATCCCTCACACAAGAAAGGATAACTTGATATAATGGATGATCTATGTAGAAGATATCCTTTGGAATTTATGCAACATGTATCTGTAAATGATTCCTCCTCCTCTTAACATTATATAGATTGATGCAGGAGGCTAGGGGATGCTTAGAAGGCCTTGTTTAGCTGGTTTTTAGATCCCTTTAATAGATAATGTGTTGAAGTCGATAGGAAGGGATTCGTTGAAGGAGGGACTTAATTTATCCCCCATCAATTGGCATGAAACATAAATCAATAGATGATGTACAACTGGAATAGGGATAGATGACTTGGATGATCAACAAGACAACAAATGGCCAACTTAGGTTTAACTTCCCTTGAACATATAACATGACATAATGATGACAAGTGATGTAGGAGAATCACTTCACATCAACAATGCACCAACTAGCCATCACATTCAACGCACATTCAATGGAGGAGAGAGGTGCTAGCCCTCTTGTCTTAAAAATTTGAATTACAATTAAATGTTTGTAAGGCTGGAAGAGCCAATTAGTTGCGTTTGTACAGGATGTAGATAGAGTCACCTTTAATGGTTGACAGGATGATAAGATCTAGATACGATTCAAACTAGACAACCATTGAATGTAATTCAATGTAAATTAATGAGAGTAGGTGAGATGGAGGGAAGAGCTTGAGGATCCCCCCCCTTTTTTCAAAAAATATCTTTGTAATATAGATTCAAGAGAAAAAAATGAAGATTAGTTAGAAAATAAGAGAGAGCCGATACTCTGTAGAAGTCCGAGCTTTGAACCCATTGTAATTGGACATTCATATTAATACAAAGAGTAGTTTTTCCTGCATGATATTCTTTGTGTGTTTATGTGTATTTGGTGAATGTAATCTTTATGTGTTTATGCATTCATGTTTTAGATGTGTGATAGATTCCATTTGCAATTTATAGACATAATTTTATGTGTGTGAGTTTTTGATTTCAAGTCTGGGTTCTTTGTGGTTTCATGAAAGGGGTTGCATGAAAAAGTGCTGAGGACTCTGTAAGCTAGTGCAAGTGTGCACATCTGAGTTCCGTGGAATTCAGTTGAGAACGTGCCAGGAGGGTGCACCAGAGGAATCATAGACTCAAGGGAGGAGCTTCAAGGTTGTTGAATACCTTGAAGGTAAGAATGTGTAGAGGAAGGCACATAGAGAAAACAAAATTACTAAGGATTCTGTGAAGCTCTACCAGGTGGGCATCGAGCAAGTGCAAAGAGTGAATGAGAAGAAATCTATTTCAAGGTTGGAGATAAGGGAAGTGTCTAGTAGAAGAGACTCACAGAGTTGTTGAATACTTTGTTGGATCAATAATGAGCGCTTGAGTGGAATTTTCCAAGAGGGCACTTGCATCTCTTCGAGGGACAGAAGGGACAAAGACCTTTGAGGTTCGAGTAGTTGAATCTCAAGGAAACAGAGTTGTTGAACACTCTGGAGGAAGACCTGTGCAAGGAGTGCACTAGGCCAACACTTAGAAGAACATAATCTCAGGAGATATAGTGCAAGTTTTCATGTAGAGCACAATTACATGCCATATCTGAGGTCAAATTACATTACCAAAGATTAGGCGGGTTAGATTTTCCAGAAAACATACACGACCCAAAGTTACAGGGTTCACAAAAGAATTGAAGGTCATAGCCTTCGAAACATTGGAAATATTCCAAGTCAGGAAGAAAATAAAAGAATATCAGGAGGAGGAGTAACAATGACCATTGGATCAACGCTAGAAAATCTGGGCCGTCTGATCAGAGTCTAGATAACAGGAATGAACCTAGGAGGAAGACGCACGAGGATTAACCCTTGTGTATGCAGGAGATTGGACTTGTCAAAGTCCCAAAGTTATGAAATGATCCTAGCCGTCCAATGAGAGGGACGCGTGGCAGTCGATCAACATTTCGTTGACTCTGTTCTAGAGAAGGTCAAAGGGTAGAGTCTTAAGAACTCACAAGGCCCGAAATTGTGATTAGATCTGAGCCGTCAAATCATAAGGGATAGTGACCGTTGATCTGGGTGAGGGGATTTTGTAAGTTTGGGGATCGATATTTTTAATAAGAAGCGTTAGGTTGTGTTCCAACTTCGTGAAACGTGAAGTCCTGACGCGCTCGAAGAATTAGCTCCAAATCACAGGAAGGGGTCACATGAACAAGAGGTTAAGGGTTGAGCTAGCGTAGGCTAGGCATTTAAAACTAGAGATCGGGGATTTGGGAAAGAAGAGTCAAAGTTGGCTCACATGAAGAAGTCCCGACACACGAAATTGCAACGCGCCTTTGGCGTAGGCATGCGGTCACAACCCGTGGTCTTGTGGAGGTGAGGCTCGCCCTTGGTGCTTAGTCGCACATGCGGATTTTAATAAGGAATTGTGGATTTGTTCATGGGATTCTAGCAAGGAATTGAAGAGCTGCTTCATCTCGATAGAGAGAAGATTAATCCTTGACCTAGAGGTCAGTGGACCCTACCGAGGCAGAGGTAGGGGGTATGCGTCAAAGTAGTATTAGAGAATTTTTTTTTTTCTGCAGATCGTAGGAAAAGGTAAGGATATAAAGGAGATAGTTTGATACCATCAGGTGGTATCAGAAGCTGAATTTCCTCTGTATGAAAAAACTGAAGGAAGACAAAGTCTTGGTGCTATGTGTGAAATATTGTTGCAAGGTGAGAAAAAATGGTAAACAACCAGGTGGGTTGAGCCAGAAGAACTAGTTGCATTCTTAAAGGTGGAAAAGGAAGATGGATACTGAAGGCCAAGGATGTGGTCGAAGAGAAGGCTGGAATAAGAAATGAAATCGAGAGATGGATCTGGAGCTCATTAAGATAAGAGCACAAATGGAGAGGCTTGCATTTAAAATGCAACATGATGCAAAAGTATGTTGGGTGTATGAGTGGCCCATGAATAAGAAGCTGAGGTGGCCCATTAAAAAATTGTTGGCTAGAGGACAAAAAAGGAAGTTAAAGAGGTGGCTAAGGTAAGTTGAAATCCTAAGAGGTGAGGAGGAAGTGGTTCATATCTGTGAACTAGAAGCTGGGAAGAGTCTCAATGATTATTAGGAGAAGAGATCAGAGAAGGGTATCAAAAGTTGCTAGGTGGGTAGTAATGAAAGTGAATATTTCCAGGTAGGCAATGAGATGGGGTCATTGGAGGATCCCATAGACTGTTAGGTGGGTAGGGCATAAATACCCTATTACTAGGTGGGCAAGGGAGAGAAGATGAAATCAATAGAGATTTCATATCAGGAAGGAGAGATGATGGAGGAAGATCATAAGAGAATTCTGATTATTGGGGGAATTTGGATATTCCTACCAGATAGCTTAGTTGAGGCCAAAGAATGTGTTGTAGGTGCAACAATAGAAGAAGGACAACTAGCAGTGACTTTCATAGAGGAAGAATACATGGAGAAGACATCAGAATATGCCCTAGTAGAAGAAGAGAATGCAGATGGGGTTCTCACTCCATGGGATAAGGAGTTGGATATGTTGGAGGATTGGATGAACAATCTAGAGCTAGTAGAATACTACCATGAGCAGACAAACATGTAGATTTTGGGAGAAGAGCATTCAACAAAATTTCTCGAAAATTTCAACTAGGAAGATGGACAGATGATGATTGCAACACTGAGGCCTGTAGCAGAAGATGAATCAAAATTCTAGTCTGAGGAGCAGCTGGAAGAAGCTGGAGATGAACCAACAGAAGAAATGACAGAAGCTAATTGTTAGAAGAGGAAGAAGCTGAGCAGTAACTCAGTGATAAGACTACAAAAGAGAAGTTTGCAGTAGGGTGGCAAGCTAAGGCCAAAAAAGATGGAGAAAATCGCAAGGGGGATCGAGTTGATCTACCTATTTGCAAGGAGGAAGTGAAACCGAGAAGTATGTAGAAGGAAAACCATCCATTGGAGCAGCTAGAGAAGGTAATTGAGGAAGTTAGAAAGATGATATTGAGGTCAGCGCAAGAATATGTTAGCAGGGAGACGCTGAATAGAGGGAATCCTAACATAACAACAGGGAGGATGAAACAACAACAACATCAAGGCAGTGGAGAATATGGATAACTCCCAAAGATAGTTTAGGATCCAGGTGGATTTCAGCAGAGCTGGGAAGCTCATGAAAAAGAGCTTATGATTTTTTTGTAGCAGTGGATTATGATGCAGGAGCATCGCTTCACGTCAGCAATGCGCCATCCAACTAGCACATTCAACGTACATTCAATGGAGGAGAGAGGCGCCAACCATCTCGTTTTCAAAATTTGAATTACAATTAAATGTTTGTAAGGCTGGAAGAGCCAATTAGTTTCCTTTGTACATGCTATAGATAGAGTCACCTTTAATGGTTGACATGCTAATAAGATCTAGATCCGATTCTGAATAGACAACCATTGAATGTAATTCAATGTAAATTAATGAGAGTAGGTGAGATGGAGGGAAGAGCTCGAGGAGCCCCCCTTTTGTAAAAAAATATCTTTGTAATCTAGATTCAAGAGAAAAATAAGAATATTAGTTAGAAAAGAAGAGAGAGCCAAGACTATGTATAAGTCTGAGCTTTGAACCCATTGTAATTGGACATTCATATTAATACAAAGAGTAGTTTTTCTTGCATGAGATTCTTTGTGTGTTTATGTGTATTTGGTGAATGTAATATTTATGTGTTTATGAATTTATGCTATAGATGTGTGATAGATTCCATCTGCAGGTTATAGACATAATTTTATGTGTGTGATTTTCTGATTTCAAGTCTGGGTTCTTTGTGGTTTTATGCAAGGGGTTGCATGGCAGAGTGCTGAGGACTTTGTAAGCCAGTGCAAATGTCCACATCTGAGTTATGTGGAATTCAGTCGAGAATGTGCCAGGAGGGTGCACCAGAGGAATCATAGACTCAAGGGAGGAGCTTCAAGGTTGTTGAATACCTTGAAGGGAAGAATTTGCAGAGGAAGGCATAGAAATAAAACAAAATTACTGAGGATTCTATGAAGCTATACCAGGTGGGAATCGAGAAAGTGAAAAGCGTGAACAAGAAGAACTCTATTTTGAGTTTGGAGATAAGGGAAGTGTCTAGGAGAAGACACTCACAGAGTTGTTGAATACTCTATTGGCTCAAGAAGGAGTGCTTGAGAAGAAGTTTCCAAGAGGGAACTTGCATCTCTTCGAGGGACAAAAGGGACATATACCTTTGAGGTCGGAGTAGTTGAATCACAAGGAAATAGAGTTGTTCAACATTCTGGAGGAATACTTGTGCAAGGAGTGCACTAGGCCAACACTTAGATGAACGTAATCTTAGGAGAGACAGTGCAAGTTTGCATGCAGATCAAAAGTACATGCTAGATCTGAGGTCAAATTACATTACCAAAGCTCAAGAGGGATAGTGTTTCCAGAACGCATACGCGACCCAAATTTATAGGGTTCGCAGAAGAATAGAAGGTCGTAGCCTTCGAAACATTGGAAATATTCCAAGTCAAGAAGAAAGAAAAAGAAGCTCAGGAGGGGGAGCGACAGTGACTGTTGGATCCGCACTAGAAAATCTGGGTCATTTGATCAGAGTCTAGATAAGAGGAACGCACCCAGGAGGAAGACACACGAGGCTTAACCCTTGTGTATGCAGGAGAGTGGAATCGTGAAAGTCCCAAAGTTCCAAAATGATCCTAGCCATCCATCAAGAGGGACGCGTGGCAACCGATCAACATTTTTTGACTCACTACTAGAGAAGGTCAAAGGGCAGAGTCTTAAGAATGCATGAGGCCCAAAATTGCGATTAGATCTAAGCCGTCAGATCACAAGGGATAGTGACTGTTGATATGGGTGAGGGGATTTCAGAAGTTTGGGGATCGGGCTATTGAAGAAGAAGTGTTGGGTTGTGTTCCAACTTCGTGAAATGCGAAGTCCCGACGCACTCAGAGAATTAGCTCCAGGTCATAGGAAGGGCTCACATGAAAATGAGGTTAAGCGAGGAGCTAGCATAGGCTAGGAATTTAAAACTGGAGATCAGGGATTCATGAAACAAGTGTTAGAGTTGGCTCACATGCAAAATTCCTGACACGCGAAATTGAGATGCGCCTTTGGCATAGGCATGCCATCACAACCCATGGTCGTGTGGAGGTGAGGCTCGCACTTGGTGCTTAGTCGTGCTGGCGGAGTTTCACAAGGACCTGTGGATTTTTTTGTGGGATTCTAGCAGGGAATCAAAGAGCTACTTCAGCTTGATAGAGAAAAGATCTATCCTTGACTAGGAGGTCAGCGACCCTGCCGAGGTAGAGGTAGGGGGCATGCATCAACCTGGAAGTGAGACTCAATACCACCACTGTCATAATACAAAAAAAAATGATGCATTGAAGCACTCTCCATAATGACTGAAAGAGTAACCAACTAGAGAAGTATATGTGACTCATGAATGGTATATGACTCTTAGGAAAGCTATAACCCAACTATAATATAATGATGTAAACATGTGCCATGTTCAAGGGTGATACAATAGACGCTGCCACTTTTATAAATATAGATCAATGGTAAACCCCCTCCCTTGCTCCTTTTTTTAGTGTCTCCTTCATGGTTTAATGAGCGCAAAAGAAAGATAAAAGTTTGCTCAACAATGTCTTTTTTTTTCCAGTTTTTATGAGTTCAAAAATAGTTTAAAGTATACTCGTGAAGTGAATTTTTCATGGTTTAATGAGAATAAAAAAGATACCAATGAGAGCTCAACATGTGTATTTTTCATGGTTTAATGAGCATGAAAAAGGGTTAAAAGTTAGCTCATCATGTGTCTTTTTCATGGTTTAATGAGCATGGAAAATACTTAAAATCTAGCTCATCCAGAGAGAATGAGTGGCTTAACAACATGTTTCTATGTTCCAAGAACGTGGAATCGACCTAAGAAAAATGAATGAAAATTGGTATATGTAAGTGAGGTCCATTAGTAGTGGTAGTTCTCTCCATGGGTGGTGGTCACAAAACAAAGGAAAAATAATGCAAGTGGTGATATTTCAAGTGTGATTGCAATGGTGGTAAGTCTTAGAAAAATAGGCGTGCTCATTTCACCATAGACATATAGCAATATTGTCACCCAACCATAGGCTGAAGCCACCCTTGAGAACCTTAACCTTGACAGAGATAATAATTCTTGAAGAAACCCTCGAACCAATAGCCAATCAATGTAGTGTACCTCTCTCCATAGCTAACGCACAAGGAAAAAATTCCAAACCATAACCAAGAGAAAGTCCAAGCCTAAAAATGAAAATACAAGTTGCAGTAGTTGCAACTGCAACTACTCTCTAGACTTGCGCACTTACTAAATTTATGCAGTTCGCACTAGATTTCTGTAGTTGCAAGCTATGTGTGTACAAATGAGCTCTGGAATCCTGCATTTATACTGCTCTTTCTTAGCTATCTGGGCCGACTTCTCTTTCTGGAGGCTAAAGACTCAATATTGAATTATTTTCTTTAGCCGAATTGTCTTCTAGGGTTATATCCAATGCCTTAGGGTTTCTTCTTGCTTCCCAAAATATTCTATTCTTGTTAGGGTTACACTGTTAAGAACCAAACATCAATATAGCATAGAAAAACCTCAGGAAAAGTACTCAATGCCCCAAAAAAGAGATAATTTCAAATAATAAGCCTTTTCGAGGGGGCAACCTCCTTTTACCCCACTTAAATGTTCAAGTACAAGATGATTCAAAATGAAAATGTCTCCTTGGTATATATAGGAGACTAGGAGGTATAATTACAACTAATTGCTTAAAGCTGACATAAATAAAATAACATTACTAATCTAATATGCCCCAATTAAGGGGTAATAAATAACATTACTATTCTAATATGCCCCAATTAAGGGGTAATGAGCCAATATTAGGGCTCAACATGCCCCTCCCCTTGAGACAAGTGTTGTCCGCAATGCTTGAGTAACTCTGGATGCTTCTATATAAAAGACTCATCTTCCCAAGTGGAATATTCAGTCGGTAGTTTCCTCCATTTAATGAGATACTCTGAGATGGATCTATTCCTCAGTTGGTGAATTCTTGTGTCAGTGATGGCTTCAAGCTCCAATATGATTTTTCCTTCCTCGTCAAGTTCTGGCAATATAGTTTGAACTAGGATCTTGTCGCCTATAACCTTCTTTGTTACCCATGATTTTAGTCATCATAATAATGTATTAAGGATGGTGTACTTAGGCTCTTCATTAGAACTTTTTCCTGAGAAAAGTTGCTTTCATCTCTCTCCAGAAATCACAGTTTTGAGGAAGGTTCGCAGGCTACCAATACATTTGCCTGTGATAATGCATGATTCTCGCAGGCTGCCTTAAGCCAGGGTGTGAGAATTTCGTACTGTGCCTAACTGCTAGGGTGTGAACACTTTCTAAAGAGGGGGAAAAGGATGAATTCTCGAAGCCTCTAGAACGGAATCTTCTAGAAGGATGAGATGGCATTTGAATGGTTGTCTAAGTACTGATTTTCCTGATATTTTGGGATCATTCCTATCCAAGTAACTAATTCATTCTCTCCTATATATTGAGGGGATTCTCATGGAAAAGGTTAGAAGTAAACAAGGTTAAGAAGATATTGGAGAATTAGTAAAAGATTGTGTGAAGGACTGATGCTACAGCAGCTAAGAACTCCAGCAAGGTTATCAAAAGTGATTGATCTTCTTCATGCAAGTGAGCAAGTGTGTGTGTCAGAGCTAAGGGTCATCAAAAGGAGATTTGCAACATCAAGGCTCAGGTTGTAAGTTTTTCTTTCTATCAATATGATACAGTAATATGTCCCTTTCCCATAAAGATTTGTCTACTTTATTGTATAACTCCTTGATCATATACATAGATTAACTGTTGAATATATTAATTTGTTTTCACTTTGATTGGTTTGAGTTGTCCTGGTCTGGATTGCACAAGAGAATTGGAGCGAAATTGGAACAACAAAGACCCAAGGAAGCGATCATACGGTATGTTCATGATTCTTGCCTCCTAGTTCATTCAATAGTCTAAATCTAGGGAAAGAGTATTATTCTGTCTTGATTTGTTCTAGATCCAGGTGGATCTAGGGAGATCGGTTTGTGTCCACTCTTACGGATTTATCCTATAACAAAATTGGCGACTCCACTGGGGATCAATCCCATTTTCTTGGTGGCTTTTTGTGTTTTTCTGTGGCCATTTTCTCTAGTTTCATTTTTCTCTTGTCCTATCAGTCTCTGAGTCTTCAGGATATCCTGATAGACCTTATGAGTCCATAAGCCTTCTTGAATTTTACTTCATTTTTCAAAATTTTTGATATGTTCAGGAATTCTCACACTGCAATACATTGCAGCCTATGAGAATTGGTCAGGTTCGGACCCTGCTCATAGGGTTCAGTGCAAGGTCCTCGCACCTTGCTCAAAGGTTGCCTGCGATAATCTATGATTCTCGCACTGTGTATTACTACTTGCCTGGGAACAGTCTTTTTCAAAATTTTTGAATTTGAGTTTTTTTCTTTCTAACTGCCCAGATCAGTTGAAATATATCTTATGAGTTTCTTGGACTGTTGATTGATACTTTTCTTGCTTTAGTTTGCATGCGTGCATAGTTTTAGGGTTTCAAGGCTTTTCTTGGCATTTGTAGCTTGATTTTCGTTTCTTGACTCTTTTTGGCAAACCATTCTCTCTGACTTCAGATTCTAAGTGTGTTTGGTTGGTTGAGAACCAGTGATTGGTTTGAAAGTTAAGTTTACTTGGGTTTTTCTCATTTGCTTATTGATTTGAAAGCACATTTTCATTTGCATTTGAAGAAACTTATTTGGTTTGTTCTTTATTTTTTCTTTCATTGAAAGAGTTGATTGGGTTGTTATCGTTTGATTCTTTATGATTTGATTTTCTGCTCTCTCATTAGTATAGTGAGAGTTATTTTTGAAAAGTGAACCCAAAGTTTTCTTTCATCAAATTGTTTTTTTCATTTACAACACATTGAAAATCAAATTTTAGAGTTTGTTGAAGCTTTGAAAAAGAGACACATAGAGAATAGTCTTTTGATAACTGATTGTTTGCATTAAAATTTGGAAGGAAATTTTGCATATAGTTCGTGGTTGATTTGGAAAATTTTCTCTCTCTCCCATATATAGGATTCATCGAACAAAAAGTGATACATTTCATTCTTATCCTTGCATTATTTGGGTCAGAGTCATACAACATTAGTTTCATTTCCGTTACCTTTGAGTAAACAAAAGCTTTAAAAAACATTATGTAATCTTAAAATTTATCTAGTAACTCTTTTCTAGGGCTATTTTACACCAACATTTAGCTAGGCTAGTGCTTTGGAGTAGGAAGTGAGATACACTCTCCAAAAGCTCAAAAAACACAATAGCATCTTGAGTTAGGGAGTGTTAAATTCCATTTGCAACATCTTGTTCTGGGAAGCCCTTCTCACACAAGGGTCAAGCACTAGGTTGCATTGGTACTAACAGAGTTACTCACCCTGCTTTGTTGGTATTAGTGTAGAGATTTCACGTATTACGAGGGTCACTCATGAGGTATACCCACAATGATGAGTGGAAGCCTTTTGAGTTGCTTTCGGGCTCGATACCCTACCCTTGCATGTGGATCAGACTGTCGACTGTTTCCCCAGGCATTATTGTTGTTTGTGGTGACCTTAGTTGCCTGTCTCTCTAGGTTCTTACCCAAGGTGACTGTGGAGGGGAAAGTCTTCATGGTACCTGGAATTGACATTGACCAAACTCACTTGGGCTCCTTGGAGGGTATACCCACGATTATGTGTGGGAGCTTGCACTAGGGTGTAAGTCCGTTAAGCAGTTCGTCAGCATAACTTTTCCATCCTAGCCCCGCCCCTTCTCGTCTCGTTGTTGCGATGTTGGATTTCATCACCAACTAGTGGCTTCGAAATTAGAAGGTCTTGTTTGCTTGGTGATTGCTTCCTAGATTTTGTTTACTAGTGCATGTTGTTTGTTTCTCGAAGTTGACCATTAAGAATTTATTCGCGGAGCTTGTCACTTGTTTACAATTGCTCCCCCATGACGTTCACGTAGGATGCAAGATTTATCTCCAGAACATCTGGACGATTCTCAACCCTTGCCTACTAGTACACCTGAGGGCTCCCCTCATCAGAGTGAAGTCCCAGTTGTTACCCCACCACACATGGACACAAGTGAATTCCCAGTTGTCACTACACCACAAGTACCACAAGTGGAATCAACTAATTCTCTAGAACCTTTTCTAATTACTAATACTAGAGAGGACTATCGCATTCGTCGTGGTGAATGACCTTTTGTGCGATTAAATTCTTCTGAAGAAGCCATTGTTACATCTTCTGAATCAACTGTTGGGCCTTTTCCCGGGGATGAAGGCCAAGATCCTTTTTGGTCCGATAATTTCTGAAGAGTCCTTTTTGGTACTGAGTCACCTATAGTCTACGCAATCAACCCTCCAGTGCTTACTGAGACAGAGACTATACCAGTGACTACTGCATATCAATTTGTTCTTCCTGACGAGATGGCCCATCTCGCGAATACTATGAGTGTCCCAACCGGGATTACTGTAGAAAATCTTGCTCCTATCAATACTCAGCGAATGCCTGATGTCATTCTGACATTACCACCAAGATATCATGCGTTGAATGCTTTGTTGAATACTGTTGTTCCAACACCTCCGCAAACCCCATCTGGTACTCCTGGGGGTCCTTCTGGGAACCATATTCCTGGTTTTATTCCGACACTCCCTCCTCAATTTCTTTTTGGCAATCCTAATCCTAGTGGCACCATACCGTCCATTACTTCAAACTTGCAGATTCCTGGCGGTGGACAAGGTGGTACGATTCCATTTCCTCTTACCGGACATAATCCACTTACTACACAACCTAAGGTTGGTACTCAATTTCTGGTTGGAAATCCACTTACGATGGGGGGACCAACCCCGCCTTTTGGACAAAATATACCTCCTGCTTTGGCCCAGTATTGGACTCAGATGTTACAACATCTTCCTCAAACGACTGGGGGGAAACAACCTACCCCTACTATAGGCCAACCTTATCCAAGTATACCCAATCCTATTTGGGGTCAAGGTCCAACTGCTCAAACTCAGGTCCCTAATCAAACCCAAGGTTTCAATCCTTGGAACTACTATCCTCTTCAGCCACCACTGAATCAGCTAGGATCTACCCAATATGGGCAGACTGCATACGGGCCTACTGGTTTTCCAACAGGGCTTCCACCCCAAAGTCACCAGTACCCGCAAGTCAATCGACAGTTACCTTTTCTTGCTACTTTGGATTTGCCAGATTTGTCCAGGATTCTGAATGATCCTATTCGTCACTCTCCCCAATGGCCCGTTATTCTAGCCAAGCTTCCATCAGACATTCCCAAATTCGATGGCAAGGTGGGAGAGGACCCGAACAATCATGTTATGACTTTTAACTTATGGTGTTCATCCAATTCATTGATGGATGACTCTATTCGCCTATGTCTTTTTCAATGAAACCTTATAGGGTCTGCTGCGAAGTGGTATATTGAATTGCCACGAGGTTTCTTCTCTGATTTCAATACTCTAGCTATGGATTTTCTTACACATTACCAGTTACTGATCCGTTATGATACTGGGACTGGGATTTTAACTTCTTTTAAACAAACTAAAGGTACTCACATCTCGGATCATATACATGAGTGGAGACGGCGACGACGTCTCATTAAACTTGAACTCCCTGATCAGTTACTGGCCAAATGGTTCACGAAATCCTTTGTGAACGAAATTGGTAAAGACATTGCCATGGGTGGTGTTGTTATGGAGGAGCAGGCTATAAGTCGTGCCCAATATCTTGATCTCATTTATTCGCAAATGGGAACACTTTACGATTTGCTACCTGAACTACCCCGTCCTGGTACTTCCATCACTTCAACTACTCCAGCTGCCTCGCATGCAGCTGATGGTGTGATTGGCACTACCCATACCCACTCACATTCTGTTTCCAATACAACTCCTAAATCTACATCTTCTAATGTTCAAAATGCTCCGTCTCCTGCCACTCCTGCCGGTAAAACCTCTGAGGTGAACGCTTTTCAATCTAACCTGACCGGTAAAACTAAATATAAAAAGGGGAGAGGAAAGAATAATAATCCAACAGAACAAACTAAAACTCCTCCTGTTGAAGATCGGGATAAGCGAAAACCACGATACCCTTGCCTTATCTGTGGTAACGATCACTATACGAAGGATTTTCCTCGATGTGTCGAAGTTACTAAGTTCCTTCAAGGGACGCCAAAACCATCTACACCGACAGTCTTGTCCCAACCCTTCCCATCTCAACAACAGGCTCAGTTGGTCATCCATGACCAACCATCTATGTCTACGACATCATATGTTTTGATGTGTACTGGTGATTCTAAGAAAAATAACGTTGCCATCACGACTAGAGCCAAAGATTATTCTCCATCTAAGGAGAAGGTTGACGATTTACCTCCTGTTTTGGTCCAACCCTCTCCACCGACTCCATCTACCAACGGTCCTCTTCATCTCGAACGACTGAGCCTTGATACAGTCCTACAACCCCCTAAGGGTGTTGTTCACAAGTCAGATTTCAATCCTCATGCTCGTGCGGCCCATAACTACAGTATTGTGGAAGATCTGGCTCAGGCACCTTCAGCGATGTCTGCCCTTGAAGTCCTTCAGTCTTGTCCTGCACAACGAAAGGCTCTGTTGAAAGATATCGGTGGAATTGACCCAATAGATATGAATCTAATAGTCTTTGACTTGGAAGATCATATTCCAAGGTTACCCCCACAACTTGCGTTTCAGATACAAGTTGTTGTTTCTGACAAGAACATTTGCCAAACTGTTATAGATGAGGGTGCCTCTACGTGTGTAATGTCTTTTGCTTATTGGAAATCCATTGGCTCTCCTCCCTTAAATGAATCAAAAAATACTTTGAAAGCCTTTAATGGCTCTGGTTTTAAGCCTTACGATGTTCTTCCATCATTGCCAGTTACTCTAGAAGGTAAGACAGTCCAAGTTGAAGTGGAAGTCTTTGATGCTCCCCTTGATTGTAATCTTCTGCTTGGTCGTAGATGGATCGATTCCATGCGTGCTGTTGTGTCAACAATTTTCCGTGTAGTACATTTTCCTCATCAAGTAAAGGTTGTTACAGTTGACCAACTTGCCTTCTTTAATTCCGATACTCATACTGGCAACGTGTCGTTTATAGCTAAAACCCCGTCGGGTTATTAGAATGTCGGGGTAGGCCTTTTAAAAGATTCCTCATTAATGGGTACTTTTCCCATTTCACTGCCCAATATTCCACACCTATCAGTTTCTTCTATCAATATGATCTCCACTGTACCTCACGAACTTCCTGTGTCACACGACCCTTGGATAGTCCCTGACCCTGGAGATCACACTCATTTCGGTGACGTCATGCCGTTAAGTCCGGTTGAGTTTTCTTATCAAGCCATTCAATTGGAAACACCTTCTACCCCCTCTCTTGATGAGTTGTCTCCCGATCCTTTCTGTGTTATCTTTCCCACTGACGAGATGATCATGTCCGTCATGGAGGACACCTCGTGGGATGATGGGCATCATCGTTCCATACTTTTTCTGGAGCAACAGACTCTTGAGAACTACCAACGGATTTCGGCTCCGTCGACCGTTGTTGTCATATCAACCGTTCCCAGATCTACACATGATGTGTTTGCCGAAGGGAACCTTAGTAATATATCTCCCACGATTCCCATTGATATATCTATTAAACCTGGGATAGTTGAAAATGTTCATATAGGAGCTTCGTGTTCTCCAGAGGAAATTTTCACTTATACATCTCTGTTCAAAGAATTCCATGATATATTCGCCTGGAGTTACGAAGATATGCCAGGTATCGACCCTGCTATAGTTGTACATGAGATAAAGACATACCCCGAAGCTAAACCTGTCCGACAGCGCCTACGTCCTGTGCACCCACGTAAAGCGACGTCTATCAAGCTTGAGGTTGAAAAACTTCTCAAAGCCAACTTTATTTATCCCATGGCTCTGACAGAATGGGTTTCCAACCCTGTTCCAATTGATAAGAAAGGTGGCAATATTCGAGTATGTGTTGATTATAGGGATATTAACAAAGCCTGTCCAAAAGACAACTTTCCAACCCCTTTCGTCGACCATATTGTTGATGACTGTGAAATCTTTTCCCTCATGGATGGTTTCTTCGGCTATAATCAAATTAACATCGCTCCCGAAGACCAACATAAAAATGAGTTCATTTGTCCTGGGGTACTTTTGCCTATAGGAAACTGCCTTTCGGTCTTAAGAACGCTGGCGCGATGTATCAACGTGCTATGTCTTATTCTTTTCATGATATAAAGCATATCGTTCAACCCTATTTAGACGATTTACCAGCTCATTCTATGCGCTGAGTCGATCACCCCACTCATCTCCGAGCTATTTTCGTTCGTTGTCGGTTGTATCGTATTCATTTAAATCCTCATAAATGTGTTTTTTGCGTAGAATCCGACCGTCTTCTAGGTTTCATCGTTTCACGTCAAGGGATCAGGGTGGATCTTCTTAAGGTTGAGGCGATTCTTAATCTCCCTCCTCCTTCTACATTGTGCCAGTTGCAAAGTTTGCAGGGAAAAACAAACTTTCTTCATCGTTTCATTCCTAATTACGCTAAGATTACTCGTGGTTTTACCCGGCTACTAAAGAAAGGTTCAGACTTCGTTTGGGATACTATTGCCAACAATTATTTTGAGGCTTTGAAGTTATCCCTCACGCGAGCTCCGCTTCTCTTTCCTCCTGATTATAGTCGTGATTATTTTCTTTATCTTGCTGCCTCTGAGTATACCATCGGCATGGTTCTGGTCCAAGAGGATGATGCACATGATGAACATGTTATTTATTACTTGAGTCGAAGTCTCACATCCACGGAGATCAAGTATCAACATGTTGAAAAACTAGCCTTGGCTGTCGTTCAAGCGGTTCAACGTTTTTGGCATTATATCCTCTCAAGGAAAACTACAGTGATTTCTCATTGCAACCCCATGCAACATATTTTGACACGTCAATTGCTGGGGGGAGAATACTCCAAATGGATTGTCATACTCCAGGAGTTTGACTTGGAATTCGATCGCGCCACGTCTAAGAAATCCTTAGTTTTCGCTGAGTTGATATGTGATTTTCCTCACTCTGCCACGGAACATGTAGCAGTAGATTCATTGCCCGATGAATCACTTTTCCTAATTAGTACTGATAATATTTGGTATGGGGATATCATTATATATCTCCAAACCTATAATTTTCGGCCAGCTTTGTCTAGTTCTGAACGACGGTGTGTCTGTTATCAAGCACGTCAATACATTATCCTCGGGGATACTCTTTACCGTCGAGGTATTGACTCTATTTTTCGACGTTGTCTAACATTTGATGAGGCTGAGAAAGCTCTGAATGACTGCCATTCCGGAGCATGTGGTGGTCATATGTCTGGGTATGCTACTGCCCAGAAGATCTTACCCGTAGGTTATTTTTGGCCTTCCTTGTTCAATGACTACATTACTGTCGTTCAGAAATGCCATGCCTGCCAGACCTACAATCAAAAAATTCGGTCACATCCTGCTCCTCTTCATCCTGTAGTCTCAGTTGGTCCTTTTGTGAAATGGGGCATTGATTTCATGACATGTCACCCTCACTCGGTCGGGGAGCATGGTTACATCATTGTAGCTGTTGATTATTTTACAAAATGGGTCGAGGCGATGCCAACATTCGATAATACTGGAAAGACTCCAGCGTTGTTTATTTTTAACCATGTCATAGCTCGTTTTGGTGTTCCTCAAACTATCATTACTAATCACGGTAGTCATTTTAGGAATTTTATGATGTCTGAACTTACCGAGAAGTTGGGTCTTCATCATGATAACTCAACACCCTATTATCCGCAAGCTAATGGCCAGGGCGAAGCAATCAACAAAGTCATTATAACAATGCTTCGATGGATGATAGGAATTCATAAAACAAGCTGGCACACGATGTTGTTTTCGGCATTGTGGGCGTATCGAACATCTGTCAAATCCGCTACGGGGTTTACACCTTTTTGATTGGTCTATGGTGTGGAAGCCATTCTTCCAATAGAATGCGAGATACCTTCTCTGAAGCTAGCTGCCGAACTCTTGCCCAATACTTCTGCTGAAGAAGAACGTTTATTATATTTAATGCGATTAGACGAGACTCGACGTGATGCCACTCTAGTAATAGAAACCCAAAAGAAACGTGTCAATGCACAATATGACAAGCATGTCAAGCCGTGCGTTTTCTCTGAAGGAGATCTTGTTCTTCTCTATGAACAAGATCGAGATGTCTTAGAAGCTGGGAAATTCGAACCAATGTGGCGAGGTCCTTATATTGTTCGCCGAGTTTTGGAAAAAGGAGCATATGAGCTAGTCGATTATGATGGTATCCCTTTGAGTGAACCCGGGAATGGGTTGTACTTGAAGAAGTACTATGCATAAGTCATTTGTGCACGTACTTGTATTTTATGTATCATACTTTGTGTGTGTTACTTTAGTTTGCTTTTGACGTTATCTGGTCTCTGCCCTTATGTGACATTGTGTTTTATTAATAGATGTTGGAGTCTTCGCTACCCTATATTGTCTTCGCTGATGGTGCTAGCTGTAGTACTCGGAACCTAGCTTCTGCTGCATGGGCAATCTATGCCCCAACAAATGAACTTGTATCTTTACGAGGTGTATGTCTTGGCCGTGCAACCAACAACATTGCAGAGTATAGTGTCGTTATTGAATTATTGGTTGATGCTATCTCACTCGGAATTTTTCATTTGGTTGTGTGACTTGACTCGCAGCTTGTAGTACTACAACTAAGTAATATCTACTCTATTCGAAGTCCTACTCTGTTACGAGTGTATTTGTGAATTCGCCTCTTGGAATGTTATTTTGATCGCATTGAATATCAGCATATTCCTAGATGTCTTAATACATTAACAGATGCATTGGCTAATTATGTATTGGACAGACATTTGAACCATTTATAAATCAAACACATCAAAATTCACACAATATAAAGTAAACCGGTAGAAACCATTTGTATATATAACAATCAAAAGAATTTGTTTTTAACAAAAGTTTGTTCGACGACCAAAATATCAAAAATTGAAGCTTATAGATTCTACAAAGTGACATCATGGATGACGTTCATGGTAACACACTACTTCCCTAGAAACCTTACGGAGCAGTCGACCCATAGCTGCTGATACCCCTACAGTGTGACACTGATCGCATCATGGAATCTCTTCCAGAGTCATATCTGGAATGTCTTCCGTCAGACCCTCTAAATTCTGTTCCACTATTTGATAATCTTCGGCATACTGTGGTGCTGCCACTGCTACCTCTCCTCGCCTCTGGATAGGAGAACTACCGGCAGGTCTATACTGTCCAACATCTGTGTTATCAACAAACATTTTTGTGTTAGTCTTTGGATAAACAATATAAAACAAAAACATTTGAATATGATTAAAATTCACAAAAAACATTTAAAAAGAGAAAATGTGTGTACTTCTTATCAAGGTCTCCCCATTGAGTGTCCTTAGGCAGTGCCAGATCCATATCTCCTCGGAAATCCAACCCGGCATAGGCATAGTCATCGACCATCAGCATCTGGTTACAGAGCCAGTAAAAGAAAATATCGTCATATTTGACGATTAGTCCTGCCACGTGCCGGGCCATGAGCTGACACCATCTAAGCATGCGTGGATCCCTAGGACCCGATAGGTTCCACTCAGCCTGTAGTCTAAATATAGGGACCCTCTCAAGGAAGAAGGACACTAGTAAAGAGCCATACCCAAATTGTTTCAATTCACCTCGCCTTCATTTTGTTAATTGTCTTTTGATAGTGCGCAACACTACATCAGCCCAGTTAAATACTCGGGGCTCAGTACACTCGATGGCGTACTGGAAGTATCTCTACAATGCCATATGAGGAGCATAAATCCCCACCATCTGAGCGATAGTAAAGAGGATAGTGCAGAGGGTCAAGTCTTGTACCCCCCAGATAGCAACTTTTCCCTTTTTCCTTTCAGCCTCTGGTACACAGTATTGATTGCAATATTCACTCATCTTGAGGCCACCGCCTCTATTGCTGGTTAGACTGACATAATACCCACGCCTGGATAATCCTGTAAAAAAGTATATGTCCTCAATGTCGATGGATAGTGTGTGAGCTCCTACATTGAAAACTTGTTGATCCGGATCCCACATACGGACTAGATACTCCAGTAATCTGACCTGGGCTCTGATACCAGGAATGCAGAAGTATTTTAAGAGCCCATAATCTCTCAATGCTGCTATGGTGGGAGGATGATTCTCAGCATTTTCATTATCCTCTTCATGTTCTCGTTCTCGCCACTCAAGCACCATGTTTGTGGCTATTTATCTACAGAAGAGACATAAAAAGAGGATTAATGATTTTATTCATGATATAGATCTTTTTCATTGGCTCAATCTTTAATTTTTTTTTTGAGATTGCGGTTCTCACAGGTGCCTCTTTTACACAGTGCTAACACCTCGCAGGTGGCTCAAGACTCACCTGCGATAACGCATGATTCTCGCAGGTCCCGTATGGGTAGCCTGTGAGAATGCCTATGCGCATGTAGGGTTAAAAAACCAACTTGAAAAAGAAAAATTAACCAATGAAATTCAAAATTTAAACCATGAAGATGTCAAGAATTAAGAGCTTACCTTAATGTAGCAGACGGCTTGTCAGATGATCTCCTATAGCTCCCGCAAATTGACACCAAATTCGGAGGGTAAAATGGAGATTTTGGAGCTCAATAGTGAAATTATGAAATGATATGGTAAAAATGAATATTTACCCATTTAATTTACTTTTTACTATGTCATTTTTTGGGTTTTTATATTTATCTATTGTTTAAACCTAATCACTAATATCAAGACGAGTGTAATGACTTGCAGGTATGATGACGATGATAACTAAACACAAGGGTATGGACATATTTTTCTTCGTTATGGTGTGTTTTTGATTGTTTTTAGGGTTTTTACATAAAACCTCGAGCATAGTTTTTGTCCATTCTTACGCTCATAAAAACAAGAGAACGTGATCGAGCATAGTTTTATCACTTTTTCGGGCTCAACAAGGTTATATGAAAAAGGAACCCCCCTGGAGTCCTCTTTAAGCTCTTTTCAAACTCTCTAAACATGAAAATATAGCTGAGCGACCTTGCTATTTTCACGCTCGCTAAAGTATTTGAAGTACGGGTCTGGCGAGCGATAATTTATCTCTTTTTCGGTCTCGTCCAGACTATTTTACGAAAAAAAGGAATTGAGAGAGTTCTCTTTTAAGTGTTTTTCCAAACTCTATAATCTTGAAAAACCTTCAAGTTTACTATCTCTGGACTCATTAAACAAACATTGACAGACCCGTGATGGGACCAAACCACTCCTTCTTAGGGTTTGTTAAAAATACTCTGAGGAACTCGTCCGAAGGATGAGCTTATATCAACAAGCATATGTGATCCTCTTCAAGCTTGCGTAAAAATAAAGAGGTACTTTCCAGAAATGGTGGGGGAAAATTTGGGAAAGGGATATGCTTGACCTTTGTATTGATTGGCAGTAAGTGTCACTCTTGAACATGACACCCCCTATTCATCATTTAAAGCTGGTTTGGGAAATCCATTTGTCTCTTATTCGATTTGCTACAAGGTCATTCCCTGTGTCGTCTTTGAGTCAATGCTACCAAATCATTTTTCGTGTCATTCATATGTTCAAGAGAAGTCCATCTGAAACCTATATTGAGTCGACCATTTGCAGTTATCCATTCTCTCCGTGTCGACCTTCCCTGTGTCCAGTCCAATTTGCAAAATGCTCTGTTTCACTTTCAAACTCTGTTACTCATTTCATGTCATTGATGGGAGATACATCAAGGCCCTCCTGTGACGAGTTTTGTTCCGTCGACTTCAGCTCATTATTCGGAATCAGAACTTAGAAATTATTTAGTACCTTGGAGCTTGCATGCCTCAATGGTAAGTTTCCTCACTTTCGACAGTGGGTTTACATCATTGACCCCTGATCGAAAGATTCCATCGGATCTTCGACATCAACTCATTTATTCACTTTCGATGGATTGTACTATGGTACCTTGGGAGTCATTGACATCAATGGTGATTTCCCTCGCACTTGTTAACGGTTTTATTATTGACCGGTAATCAAGTGGTTTCTACCATGTTCGACTTCAACACATGTAATCACATGGTTAGATTCGTACTTTGGGCGACGAGAATGAAGACCCTGGGTATTCTCTTTGTGACCCAAGTTGCGATGGAGTATGTATAATTTGCGACACATAGATCCACTGTGTATGTTTTGTGGCTATGTCGTCTTGACTTGGAATTCCTCACATAGATCCACAGTGTATTCCAATGGCTATGCTATGTGTTGACAACATGGATCCACAGTGTATGATTGGTGGCCATGAATCATGTCTATAATGTCATCAGTCTATGATCTGAGTATGGGAATGCCTACCTCAGAATTGGTATATATGATATTCTGCAGATGCTTGGGTGTTCGCAGGTTTCCGATTAGATGTGCTCTTGGTTCTTGACACACACATGTAGCTTACAAAGTCTATCGACTGTCACTGGTTCCAATCTCAGACTTTGGGGGGGATTTTGTTACCCATGATTTTGGTCATCATAATGATGTATTAAGGATGGTGTACTCAGGCTCTTCATTAGAACTTTTTCCTGAGAAAAGTTGCTTTCATCTCTCTCCAGAAATCACAGTTTTGAGGAAGGTTCGCAGGCTACCAATACATTTGCCTGCAAGAATGCATGATTCTCATAGGATGCCTTAAGCTAGGGTGCGATAAGTTCGCACTGTGCCTAACTGCTAGGGTGCGAACACTTTCTAAAGAGGGGGAAAAGGATGAATTCTTGAAGCTTTTAGAAGGGAATCTTCTAGAAGGATGAGATGGCATTCAAATGGTTATCTAAGTACTGGTTTTCCTGATATTTTGGGATCATTCCTATCCAAGTAACTAATTCATTCTCTCCTATATATTGAGGGGATTCTCATGGAAAAGGTTAGAAGCAAACAAGGTTAAGAAGATATTGGAGAATTAGTAAAAGATTGTGTGAAGGACTAATGCTACAACGGCTAAGAACTCCAACAAGGTTATCAAAAGTTATTGATATTCTTCATGCAAGTGAGCAAGTGTGTGTGTTAGAGATAAGGGTCATCGAAAGGAGATTTGCAACATCAAGGCTGAGGTTGTAAGTTTTTCTTTCTATCAATATGATACAGTAATATGCCCCTTTCCCATAAATATTTGTTTACTTTATTGTATAACTCCTTGATCATATACATAGATTAACTGTTGAATATATTAAGTTGTTTTCACTTTGATTGGTTTGAGTTGTCCTGGTCTGGACTGCACAAGAGCATTGGAGCGAAATTGGAACAACAAAGACCCAAGGAAGCGATCATACGGTATGTTCATGATTCTTGCCTCCTAGTTCATTCAATAGTCTAAATCTAGGGAAAGAGTATTATTCTGTCTTGATTTGTTCTAGATCTAGGTGGGTCTAGGGAGATTGGTTTGTGTCCACACTTACAGATTTATCCTATAACATTCTTTAAGCATGAAACATGGAAAATTGGGTGTACTCGTGAAGATGCAGGCAGCTCCAATTTGTATGCCATAGTACCAATCTTTTAAAACACCTTATAAGGGCCATAGTACTTTAGTGATAATTTATTATCCTTCTTGGCTTGCTTGGGGGACATCTGTTTGTATGTTTGTAGTCTCAAAAATACCCAATCCCCTA
>ML783462.1:334562-375354 GCA_009831015.1 Picea engelmannii | reverse complement strand
AGTAGGATTTTCTGGAGGCTTATTTGGTGTAGAAGTTCCCTTTTTGGGTGGCATGTTGTCCAAGTATCACTTTTGAACCTTGATTTTGAGGTGGTTCTTCTAGACAATATTTCTTCTGTTGTATCTCCCAATTTTTGGCCCTTATGGGTATGAAAATTTCTCTTATGTATTTCTATGATATTTCTTCTCTTCAATGCCAGAGGTCTGATCAAAATTGGATGTGCCAAGTGGAATTTATGGTAACTTCCCCACAACTTGCCGATTTTTGGCCTTTCCAAGAGATCTCACTTGTATAGTATTCCCTGCACAAAATAATTGATATAAAATTCTAAAACTCGCACCCAAAATACTACAGACTGTCCACGATCCAATGCAATTAGTCCCACAGAATTTGGATACTCTAGGAAGAAGTTATGATTGTTTTACCCGGAACACCTTCTTGAGACTAGCCAATAGGACTAGTCAGATACCCTATCTTACACAGGGTGTGTCTACAAATTTAAGATGACCCAGAAGATGAAATTTTTACCACAGATACATTACTAATTTCTATAAATGGCCTTTAGATTTCAGGGTATGAAACATTACATAATTTTTTTTATAGCGAAAATTCCGCAAAGACTCATTTCGGGATGATTCTAGAACCCTATCTTGTACAGGCTGTATCTCTGAAAGTGTAAGGCCTTATTAGCTGAATTTTGATCCCAACGTACCTTGATCCATCTGATAAATATACTCCAATCCGTTCCTTCTGAAACATTGTAGAAAAAAAGTTATAGCGAAAATTCCATGGTGTGTCAGATGTAGCAGCGAAACCCCAAGATCTTGAGCTCTGATACCATATGTTACGAACCAAACATCAATATAGCATAGAAAAACCTCAGGAAAAGTACTCAACGCCTTGAAAAAGAGATAATTTTAGATAATAAGCCTCTTCGAGGGGGAAACCTCCTTTTACCCCACTTAAATGTTCAAGTACAAGATGATTCAAAATGAAAATGTCTCCTTGGTATATATAGGAGACTAGGAGGTATAATTACAACTAATGTCTTAAAGCTGACATAAATAAAATAACATTACTAATATAATATGCCCCAATTAAGGGGTAATAAATAACATTACTAATCTAATATGCCCCAATTAAGGGGTAATGAGCCAATATTAGGGCTTAACATACACGTGGAAGTTAATACCTGCCGCAACTACTATAATATCAGCACTCTCTCCTAGCTAGGGAGGTATTGAAGGAAATGGTCTTGAGCACAAACATACCATTCAACCAGTAACATCATCATAGCCACTCAGACTATCTCATGATTAAATCACAAATACCATCATCACTATCAGTATCATCTAACAACATCAACTACATCATCTCTTTAATACATACTGCATCTGAGTAATGATGTTGAATAAGTCACTCACTCCACAGAGTGATACACAAACTATTCTTCTAATCTAGACATATGTCCTAGAAGAATAATTTTTCCAACATATGTTGGAAGACACACCATGAGATACAAGTACTATTCTTCTAATCCAAACATACGTCCTAGAAGAATAATTTTCCTGGACCGTACACTGACTATCCATCTAGATGGTAATCATTTTCAACACTAATGGTAGTCTTCATGGCAATCAGAAAAATTCCATTCAATAGAACACAACTATCTCTATCCATAGTAGTAAACAACTATTATCCAGTTATGCACAACCACACCAAGTAGCACACAACTACTTGATAAGTGACAATAGTCACAAACAGAGGAACACATCTAGCAAAGTGGTATACAACTACTGTCCAGAGACATACAATCTCCACAGTGATCATATCATCCGATATCAACCTGTATAACAATATCATAATATAAAATGATTCATCTAGGCCATTCTTCCACTCACATATGTGAGATATGGAAGAGCATATTCCCTTAGAAGGTAAAACAACATCCATGGGATATCTGGACTATTCTTCTCAAGCATAGAAGAATAATTGTCCTTGATTTTTGAGCCTGGACCATTCACCTAACTGGGCCATTCTTCCGACACTAATCATAGTTCAACCTAGAGAAAATGTGTTTTCCCTAGGGAATGACTATCCTGACCATTTCCTGAGGAAATAACTATCCTGCACCAACCTCCAAAACAGACCATTCTTTGAAACTGTTCATAATTGTGAACTTTGAAAGAATGACTACCCGATGAGGTAGACCATTCTATTTGACCACTACTCAGAGTGCCTTCCAAGAAGAATGACTATCCTAAACCATTCCCCCACATTATCCACAAGGGGAATCATTGTCTATGGTACATCAACAATCTATCGAACCATTTTCATTACAAAAATAATTGTCCGATCTGGACCATTTTACGAACTGGAAAATTCATGTATGTCAAAAATCTCAAACCACTTTCTGAACTGGAAAGGAACTGCTCATCCTAGACCATTTTTCGAACTGAAAAATAACTGTCCATAAATCAATAACACATCATTGCTCCCTCCCAAACTGGGAGTAATCTCTTCCTTTTTCAATAATGAAGTTGTCTCCACGAGCCCCAACTTGTTTCTTAAGTATGCAAAATTTTCATCTTGGATAGAGGATTTACAAAAATATATGTTATTTTCTCATCTATGGAGATATATTGGAGAACCACTTCTCTTTTATGGACTTCATCATGGAGAATATAATTATTTATCTCAATGTACTTCAGTCTATCATGGAACAATGGTTTTCTCTGAAGGCTTGATATAGCTTTGATCATTACAATATATCATGGTTGAATTCAACAATTTTGTTTCCTTCTAGCTCATTACATCGTGGCAAGGATCAAACTGAAACATATCAAATTAACAATTATTGTTTCATCGTGAGAGTTTTCCATGTATTATCAATCCATCATCCTAGACTTCTAAGTAACTATTCTGATACAATATCTCTGTCATAGAATTTTTTTCACCACGCTTCTACTATATATGAGATACTTTGCATCAAGTTGTTTGAATCCATACAAGGTCTTCTTATATCTTCATACATAGGTCTATTTCTGGTATAATCTTCTTTCTTTCTTTCTTTATTGGGAAGAATAGTCTTTTACATGTAAATTTCAATCCATGGATACTGCAAGAGGCATATTTGGAACAAGCTATTGTCATAGCCTTCTCCCTCCTTCTGGAATAACCTCTGAATATTGCAATGCTTCCATTCATAAGTCTTTTTCACATTTTCTTACATACATTGTTATTTATCATAACTTCCATTTCTTCTGCTCGATTTCTTATTAGTGAGTTCAAACCAAGCTGGTAGTCTTGTGATTCTCGGTATAATAACTGGTTGTTCTTGCTTTCTTTCTTTCTTGGAATATTCATGTTCTTCCTCATGTCTCTCTTTAGCTCTTGGTTCCATGGGGTATTCTATATGTCCTGAAGATTCCAACTTCTTCCTTTCATCATAGGATCATATATTTAGATGGAGAACCAAGGATACTTTAAGGCTTATTTTTGAAGAATAATTCTTCTAGAGTCAGATTGAACACATGCTACTTATCATGGCTACTACTTTCAATGGGAACATGGATAGATACTTCATAATACTCAATGGATCATATTTAGGATTATCTCCCTCCTAATCCTTGCTTCATGTATGAATGGATGCTCTTATTTTGGAATTTTGTAATGAGCTCCCTCCATCTAAGATAGTCCAAGCTTCCTTATGCATCCTTATTTCCTTCTACAAAGTGTGTCAAGTCTTTTTCTAATGTCCTCTTGATTGCTGACTTCTTTTTGTTTTGACTTCTTCTGGGTCTCTTTAAGTTTGATTCTAATTTCAATTTATCTGGCAGTTGTTACTTATATAATAGCTTCCACAGGAATTGTTACCAAGGATTTTCAATGTACTTCATCTTTTCAGATACATTACTAGTACTCATCATAATAGTAATCCTTATCCATAGGTGTTGTTTCACTGACCATATTATCTTCTAAGAAATAGATATACAAGAACTATGTAAACATGGTATGTACAAGGATTATGTTATAGAAAAATATTGTTACCTTGACTAGAAGAAGAAATCTGCTTCATCTTGTTTGAATTTCTTTGAGGGTTCCTTTTCTTCGGAAACTGTTGCTTTGTGTGTTTCCTTCATTTTATTTAACTTAGGACAATGATTCTTGTAGTGACCATATTTTCGACAGTTGAAGCATTGTATTTTTGACATATTCTTCTCTTGATTTGGTTTCTTCCTTGATTCAAACTTCTACTTATTCCTGAATTTCTTGAACTTTTTTGTGTAGGCTTGATCATCATATTTACTTTGGAATTTATCTTTTTCTCTAATCCTTGATTCTTCTTGTTCACATAAATTCAAAATTTATTCAAATGTGGGACTCGTTTCTTGTGTTCATGCTGGTTGAAAATGCATCCCATGTCTTGGGAAGGCCATTGAGTACTATATTTACTAGTTCCTTCTCTAAAATGATTTCTGCAATATCTTGTAGTTGATCTCTTAATTGAGATATTCTCACAACGTATGATGTTATGTTGTCATCATCATTCATTTTCATGTCACAGAGCTCATTCTTCAGACTCATTACTTGTCCAAATTTTCTGACTAAGAAGAGGTTAGTTAGGGAATCATACATATTCTTAGATGAGTCAATATGAGAGATGTATCAAGTGGTATTTTATAGAGTCCACTATGATACTCATGGCATTGATGTCGTTGTCCTTGAAATTCTCCATAATTGCAATGTTTTGAGGTTCCTTCTCTTTTCCTTCTTCAAACTGTGGTTCCACGATCTTTCCTTTCATAATATCCAACACTTTATTCTTGTCAAGGATGAGTTCAATCCTCATCTTCCATGCTCTGAAGTTAGAATCCCCTTCTAACTTGTTTTCTGATTTCATAGAGTAATTCATGACTACTTTGACTTTGACCAAAAACTCAAACTTGACGTCTTAGCTTGCTGAGAGTGCCAGGAGGTGCGTTAGGTTAGGGTGCACTAGGATATCCAAAAATTAGGTCAATATCTTCACTTAAGGTGCCTCAACAAGAGGGTTATGGTTTTGTTTCTTGCAACAAAAACATTTACTGCAACTGCAACTGTAACTGAGAAAAGCCTCCCAATATATCTTCCAATAGTTAGACTTTCCGAAGATAGTGTGGGCCCATAAAATGTTAGAAAAATAGGAGTTCTCATTTCACCATAGACAATATAACAATATTGTCACCCAACCATAGGCTGAAGCCACCCCGAGAACCTTAACCTTGACAAAGTGAATAATTCGGGAAGCAACCCTAGAACCAATAGCCAATCAATGTAGCATACTTCTCTCTGTAGCTAACGCACAAGGAATAAATTCCAAATCATAACCAAGAGAAAGTCCAAGACTAAAACTGAAAACATAATTTGCAGTAGCTACATCTGCAACTACTCTTCAGACTTGCGCACTCACTAAATTTCTGCAGTGCGCACTAGATTTTTGTAGTTGCAAGATGTGTGTGTACAAATGAGCTCTGGCATCCTATATTTATACTTCTATTTCTTAGCTAACTAGGCCAACTTATCTTTCTAGAGGTTAAAGACTCAATATTAAATTATTATCTTTAGCCGACTTGTCTTATAGGGTTATATCCAATCTTTAGGGTTTGTTCTTGCTTCCCAGAATATTCTATTCTTGTTAGGGTTACACGTGGAGGTTTATACCTCCCACAACTACTGTAATATCAATAGTAAGTAGGATCAATACTAACAAAAACATAGTAGTAGGCACCAAGACATAATAATAAAATGCATATGCAATCGTAAAGTATCATAAAAATGACAAGAAACCCCTTGGGATATGGCTAGAACATAGATGAAGAGAGAAGAATGAGGCTCAACGTTGAGTCATAAAAGGTCTAAAGGAAGTTTCTTTGGCCTACAAGAAATCACAAAATGGGCACTAGATGTAAATAAATGTGCTAACTAGGGCATCCATGGCACTGCTCTGAAAGTTACGATGTGAAAAAACAGAGTGGCTAATGTCGCAACCTGATGGGATCGAACCTAAGACACTATGATGACATAATGTACGGTCAATAATGAAAGATGGTATTACATGGAAAAATGTATCCCTATATGCTAGTTTGAGATATGTACCTCAAGTTTAGTGGATGTCATCATAGAAAATGCCAAACAAAATATCAATGAGTCCTGTAAAACACATCTAGAAATACTAGACTTGGGGTTATAATTAGGAAGAATAGATGATCAATGCATCACATCATCCTTTGTCTTATCGATTGAGGCCATGAATTCTAGGATGTACTCATCTAAAGGAAACTGAAAATTGAGGATTTCATGTGAACGTGGAGAGTAAAAAACCCTTGTGGGTGGAGTAGGCTGGTCATATTCCATATTAGGATGGAGTTTCTGACCAGTGTCATAATATGCCGACTAATTCCCATCATCAATTACTAGGAGCATGTCCCAAGAAGGAAAACATGAGTGAAGAAGATCCTTCTCAGAAGTAGTTGAACACTTAGGATATGATTCCATATAATTCACCCATGGCAAGGTAGATTCCACCCAAATACTAGGAACATAAAATGGAGTTGTTAGAAAAATAGGATCACAGAGTAATAAAATAAAACAAATGCGGAAATAAAACACAAAAGATACACAATACAATACATACACATATATACGTGGTTCACCTAGTGTGGTCTACGTCCACCAGAGAAATTACCTTGTCCTTCCTTTATTATTATCCAACAAATGAAGGGATACAACCTACAACACACCCGTTGTAACTTACTCTTCTTTATCTCACAATATCCTCACTCAGAATACAATATTCAAAATGATACATATTCGCAATACATTTCCCTCATAAAAGAGAGTTGCCTTCTAGGGAAAAAAACCCTAACATAACTTCTACTGTCAAATCTCTGACCTTATAATGAACGGTCTAGATTTACTATGAAATTACAATATACATTTACAAGGAAAATTTTCCTTTGAGGGATTCACACCTATTGGACCTTGACCAAGTTTTGGGAGATCCTTGGTCAAGTTTGACCTATTTTGGGACTTCGATAGCCTGTCGAAGGAGGAATGCAAGAAAAAGTAGAGATCATGGGATCTCGGCCCCTTTTTGGGATTTGGGATTATGTAACGGGTATGGGATTATGACCCATGGGTTTACCCATGTTTAATCCTATTTTGTAAAGTATATATACAAGACTAGGCAATGTAATGAGGAGAATTCATAAGGAATGGATAAGTGTTAGATCTATGTGATTGAAGGATTGTAAGTGCTTTGTGCATACAGTGTGAGACTTGCGGAGCTACGTGAAAGTAATTGTAAGAAGGCTTGTTGCTTTACCCTAGCTTGAAGAAGGAGGATCTAGCGGAGTGTGCGCAGATCTCCTGTCTTTTGCGGAGTAGGATTTTGATGCTATGTGCCTATAAGAAGCTTTACAAAGATAATAAAGAAGAAGAGTTGGTGGATGTAGTCCCAGGGTGGGGGTGAACCACGTATATGTTGTGTTTCTCTACTTTGTGCAATGTGTTGATGTGTTTATGTCTTTACTTGCTAAGTGATTTGATATAGATAGATAGATCTGTTTATTCTTTGTGCTAATGATGTATATGGATATTATATCTGAATTATATGAATGTGCTAGTTCCTGAATCTGTTATATCTAACCTACTTCTCTATGATAAGTGCTTAGATACATCAGATCTGAATGAATGATGCGATACTTTGTTTTATTTATGGAGTAAATAACAGTTAAATATTGATGATCTGTTGGTGCTAAGTTCTCTGTTAAGTATTACAATCACAGATCTATGTCCTAGCTAAGGTTGCAGACACCTGAGTTATGCAACCACCCCTGCCTCTACCTCAGGTGAGGCTTCATCTTCTTCGCAGGTGTTACCGAAACGGCTGGTAGTTAGGGTTTTTTTGGTGTGTTGTTGTAGCGTTGAACCTTGGGTCTTCCCCTGTGCCAACAAATGGTTCCGTTGCTAGGACTTGAAACTGTGATTGCTGGGAACTAAGGAAGAATAAGATTTGTGCAAAGATCCATCCTAAAACTGTGAAAGCTCCATAATTAGATCTGTTTCCCTAGTGCGCAACATTCTACTTGACCTGTGAAGCTCTGTGCCAAGAAAAGAGGTCAGATCTGAAGAAAAGAGGTAATATCTACAAGCTCTGTGCTCTGATAAAGGTAAGAATAGTGAAAAGTTCTAGATATGAAAGCTTTGTTCTCTAGAAGTAAGATAAGTGAAAATTTTTGTTTCAAAAGTATGGATCTAGGTATGTTTGATAGATTCTGTCCTAGCTTGAAAACTAGGGCACTAATAGATGAAAGAAGGTTTGATATGCATAGATCTGATAAGAATAGAGAAAGATATGGTATACGTATGCATAGAAAGAATGTTTGGACTAACCAGTGGATGCAGGATCCTAGACATAAATGTTTGTAGGTTAGCTACTATGACCCTAGCATGCAGTATAGAAAGAGCCAGGAATCATTTAAAAGAAAGAGAGGATTAACCCTCTGTTACAATTGCATAAAACTGAGACATCTTGCTAAGGAATGCCCTGGGAGAAGAACTAGTTGTCTTTGTTGCAAAGATATGGACCATGAGGTATTGGATTGCCCTAGAATAATTCCTAAGCTTGAAGAAATGAACATGAGACAAGAAAACCCTGAGGCAGATCCATAAACTACAATTATGGCAGAACCCCAGAAAGAATCAGAGAAAGTATTGCTACAGATGAAAGAAACCATGAATGATCACTGACATGTCAGTTTATCAGATGTCTTCAAAGAAAATGAATGCCTTGAAGAAATAATAAGAGACTTCAACATTGACTGCGTTCTAGATGAGGAAACACAGGTGAATATCATGACATAAAGAGCTTGGGAACGTTTAGGGAAGCCTACTATGACTCCTTCATTGGGAGAATTAGGTATATTTAGAGGAAAGTTGATAAACCTATGTGGAAATCTTACCCATATATCTATGAATTCCAATGGAACTTTGATAGAGGAAGATTTTGAGATTATTGAATTTATTGAGAACAGTGCTCCATTTACCATGTTACTAGGAAAACCTTGGATTAAAAGAAATCAGGCCAGAAGGAAAGAAGAAGAAGAAGTTTTAGCGCAGAAGAAGAAAGAGTTAAAAGATTTCATGACTAGAAGGATCACACACTTAATTGAAGAGCATAAGAACAAATCAAAGCTATTTAACACCATAGACCCAAATATCGAAGTTGCAAGAACACTAGACGACCCACAAAAGATTGAAGTACCTGTTCCAGATAAAGAAGAAGTATTACCCTCGAATATTAGGAAAGAATCTCAACAACGTGAAGTAACTATACCAAAAGAAAATAAGAATCAGAATGGAAAAAGGCATACCAAGACGAAGCTCACTGGAAAGAAATATAGAAATCTAAGTAAGAAGAGAGCTAAGATAGACAAGTTACAAAAGGTTTTAGAGGGAACTTTGCAGAAGGAAAATTTTCAAAACTGGAGCTTCTCTGGGATAACAGAACAACATCACATGGAACTTTGCTAGGACGAAGCAATATAGTTGTTGGGACCAATATAACCATTCGGTCGACCCCCCCGAATGGGTATAAAGGAATTTATGGTTTGCCACTAGACTGTTGGACCGTGCCATAATGGACATAATAGAGTTAATGAAGGCTTCTCAACCGTTGCAAGCAATCTGTTTCCAAGTTATCTATTTATCCCGTTGTGCCATGCACCGAGAAAAAAATTTCTAACTGTGAATTTGAGCTCGTAGACTTGCTGATTTTACACAGTGATCATTGCGCTATTTCCCTCTATCCCATTGTAGTGTCTAAGTTACTCCTCGAAGCCAAAGATTTCCAACCCCGAGCGTGTATGTCGGACGAGTTCAGCGTTGCAGAGAAATTTGTCGAAGAATTTCTGATCGACCTCATGACTGAAAGAGTCATGTCGATGTCTGTAGGTATACAAGATTCATCGACAAGAATGGTGCAAGCCTCTTCATCGACTGCTCGTAGAGCTGGACCATCTTGACCATCAACAGAAAAGAGAACCAAGCATAAATATGACCTCGCAAATGAAAAACTAATTCCAACCATATTTCCTGATTACATCCCGTCTCTGGCTGGTGTGGTGAATCGTGATAGTGTACAAAGATATTTAGAATACACCATAGTTACTGTGTACCTCCTGAAGGGTATATGCGTAGTTCGAATAGAGAAGGATAAGATCAAATCTTTGAAGTTCAACCACTTCAACCTCAGAGATTGCAAGATCTATGGTATTCTCACCCCATAAAAGTACCTAACCAGAACTAAGGGGAATAATTCAAAGATAATCTCCTAGTCTTGGATGATGAACCTCATGCAGTCCACCCTGTTGAATGTCATGAAGATCCCACACTTCGGAAGACACCAGGAATTCAATGCCCGTGTCAAGATGATACTATCGTGTTACCATGGTGGCTACTTATGGATATACTACCACATTACATTTGATCCAATGTTGATCCACACGATCACATGACTGAGTATGCAATGACCCAACTCGCAGGACTTTTATTTAAGAAAATCCGCAGACCGCACACTTGCATAAACGATCAAGGATACATATGGTGATGTTGAGAAGGGAACAAGAGGCTACAAGGTAGCTTCCATATAGAGTGGCACAATGTGCCTAGCATGTAAAATGATAGCTGGAAATTTAGTAAGGAAGAATCGACCTACGCAGGTCACCGGCTTTGTCGTTGACCTCGTAGGGAAGTGCGTGGAAGGCCTACAGATGAACTGGGCGAAGTACCTAGTTAACCAGTTGAAACTAGATTGCCGAGAAGCATAGGATCAGGGTTATGAATTTCATTTCAGCTGGCTCTTGGTCCTCATTGCATTTGTTTCCTAGGATATTCCAGAAGGAGTGACTTTCCCAGACATTGATCTATTTGAACTGCTTGCTACGAAGTTTGCTACCCTGTGGTATTCAACTGATATGAAAAAACAATGGCAGTCAAATGATGTGTTTCATACATACTACCTCTAGCTAAAGAGAGCCATTGAAGGCGAGCCTTGCATGAATATTAACACCTTACAACGATTCCAACCCTTGATGAAGTTCAACGCAGATCGACACTTCATCTACATTACAATGCGAGCAGATGAACATAAAGAGCATCTCCAGTCATATTATAATCTTATAGAAGAAGACCTTGAAGAAATGACTAAGGAATGGTCCACTGACCTCCTTATCCCCACCAATCCCACAGAGATATCTGATCTTGATAGTCTAGAGGACACTCATAAAGAACAAAATCCACCTGAAACCAGTAGACATAAGAAGACCGAGGAGGTCCAAAACTTAAGTAGAACCTCAGGAAAGACTCCTTCAGTGTCACGTGACCGAGGGGGTGATGAAAAAGTAGAAGATGAACATAATCCCAACGAAGTAACACCAACCAGAGATGAGGTTTACCCCTTGAAGAAGAGGAAGGCTTCCCCCATGAAACATTCTTCTTGGAAGAAATTGAAATTGACCATGACCAATATGCAGATTGTCCTCACCTCCGATGATTTTGACATCATAGTAGCCTTGAATGATGCTTCACTGGAAATAACAGAGAAACAAGGAGAGACGTAGGAGGAAATGTATGATATAATTGAAATCGAAATCCTAGGAGTAAAATAGGCCCTTCAGTCTAGCCACATAGTCTCCATGGAACCCCTGCCATTGGGAGAACCAGAGTTGGGAGATGAGCCAACCCAACTCCACCGACTAGTTGATACAGTCGAAGCTCGTCTTCGAAGAGAACAAGAAGAAACAGAACAAGCCACCTAGGCCTTGAAGCAAGTGAAAGGAGTACTTGTAGAGAAACATCGAGCTGCAGAACAGGAAAAGATTACTCTCCAAGAAAACTTTGATGAAGAAAAAGAACAGATACAACAAGGAAAAGAACAGTTTCTCACAGAGCAACTCAAAGTGAAAGAAGTGGTCAAAAAAGAACTTCGCTCTGTGAAAGTCATAGAAATAAAGGTAGAGGATCGAGTCATGCAACAAGTAGAGAAGCTCACAGAAGCTATCCAACAACTACAACAACACATGGAAGAATTAGAGCTCCACACAGTGCCTGAGACCCCAGAGGATGTAAGGGATCAAAGAGAAGAAACTCCTCAAAGCACAGTTGAGAGAAAAAAATCCCTTGCTATGGAATGTAAGAAACTTACTGATCGTAGTGCCCAGACCTACAAGCAACTCACTAAGAATCCATAACTGAAGCCACTAGAGTCGCAGCTCCAAGAGGTGAAGTATCAAGCTGAAATGATACAAGCGCAGCTGAAGCCCCTGTTAGCTGTGGAAATAATGAAGTGATCCCAAGAGAAATGCACCGACTAGCAACAAATCCACACTATCCAGAGTAGAGTTATGGAAGTAACTCAGAGGTTACAACCTATACAAGATAAGGCTTAACAATTGTTCACAGAGGTCGAAGGTCGAGGAGAAGAACTGGAGCAGGTTGTCACTGTAGCTGAACAATGCCCGGTGGGACTTGTGAATGAGGTAGTCATCCAAGAGTTCTCTACATAAGAGGTCATGGTACAACAACAAGTCAAAGTAGCTCGAGCCAAGCTCAAGACTTTTGAAGCAGAACTACCTAGATCAGAGTGACTCGAGACGAGTCATAGGTGAGTGTTGGGGGATTGTTGGCCCTTGACCAATTTTTGGGATATCCTTGGTCAAGTTTGACCTATTTTGGGACTTCGACAGCCTGTCAAAGGAGAAGCACAAGATGAAGCAGATATTGTGAGATCTCGACCCCTTTTTGGGTCCTTTTTGGGATTTGGTATTATGTAACGGGTATGGGATGTCGACCCATGGCTTTACCTATGTTTAAGCCTATTTTGTAAAGTATATATAGAAGACTAGGCGATGTAATGAGGAGAATTCATAAGGAATGGCTAAGTGCTAAATCTATGTGATTGAAGGATGGTAAGTGCTCTGTGCATACTGTGTGAGACTTGCAGAGCTACGTGCAAGTAATTGTAAGAAGGATTGGTGATTTACCCTAGCTCTAAGAAGGAGGATCTGGCGGAGTGCCCACAGATCTCCTATCTTCTGCGGAGTAGGATTTTGATGCTATGTGCCTATAAGAAGCTTGACAAAGATAATAAAGAAGAAGAGTTGCTGGACGTAGCCCCAGGGTGGGGGTGAACCATGTATATGTTGTGTTTCTTTGCTTTGTGCAATGTGTCGATGTGTTTATGTCTTTACTTTCTAAGTGCTTTGATATAGATAGATAGATCTATTTATTCTTTGTGCTAATGATGTATACAGATATTAGATCTGACTTATATGAATATGCTAGTGCCTGAATCTGTTAGATCTAACCTACTTCTATATGATAAGTGCTTAGATACATCATATCTGAATGAATGATGCGATACTTTTTTTCAATCTGTGGAGTAGATAGTGGTTAAATATTGATGAACAGTCGGTGGTAAGTGCTCTGTTAAGTATTACAATCACAGATTTGTGTCCCAGCTAAGGTTGTAGACACCTGAGTCTTGCAAGCACCATTGTCTCTACCTCAGGTGAGACTTCATCTACTTTGCAAGTGTTGTCGAAAGGGCTAGTAGTTAGGGTTTTGTTGGTGCGTTGTTGTAGCGTTGAACCCTGGGTCTGCCCCTGTAACAACAACCCCCGAACCCCCATCAGGGAACGCTGTCCCCCAAACCCCCTCGGGGGGCTCGCTTTCCCCCAGATTCTCCAGCCGGGGGGATAGCCCCAATGGACCTTGCAGGGGTGGTAATCCCCCCTTTTCACTCCCCCGCATTGAGGAGTGTACATTATTTTGGGGTGTAAAGTATTCATGGGGTATAAACAGGGCTGAAAGCAAAGACATTTGAATCGGGAATATAATCAGGGTCCACAACCAACAATCTCCCACTTGGAGATTGATCTCAACAAATCCACCATTGTTGTATATACTAGACTATGATCCTTCTTGCACTTGGAAAAATTATCATCTTCATCTTCATGTTTGAAGGGAAACTGAAACTGAGCATAAACACATTTTCTCCCTGGTTACTCCTTTGGTTAACATGTCTGTAGGATTTTGGCTAGTGTGTATATTTTTCAACTTCAAATGTCCATCTTCCAAGATGGATCGTATGAAATGGTACTTGATTTTTACATGCTTATTCTTCAAATGGAAATATGAGTTCTTTGCAATATGAATGGAACTCTCACTATCACAGTACAACCTGCTATTCTCTTTCTTCTTTCCCAATTCCTCCATAAACCTCTGTAACCAAATCATCTCTTTACAAGCCTCTTCAAGAGGTGAAGTATCAAGAAGATACAATACAAGCACAGTTAAAGCCCCTAAAAGATGTGGAAATAATGAAGCGATCCCAAGAGCAGTGCACTGCACAACAACAGGTCCACACTATTCAGAGTAGAGTTATGGAAGTAACTCAGAGGCTCCAACCTGTACAGGATGAGGCTTACCAACTGTTCACAGAGATCGAAGGCTAAGGAGAGGTACTAGAGAAAGTTGTCACTGCAGTTGAACAATGACTAGAGGGACCTGCCAACGAAGCCGTCATCCAGGAGTTCGCCGAATAGGAGGCCATGGCACAACAAAAATTCGAAGAAGCTTGAGCCAAGCTCGAGTCTTTTGAGGCAGAATTATCCAGATCAGAGTGACTCGGGATGAGTCACGGGTGAGTGTTGGGGGCATGTTGGCAGAGTGCAAGACGAAGTAGAGATCATAGGATCTCGACCCCTTTTTAGGGATTTTTGGGTTTTGGGCTTATGTAACTAGTATGGGAATGTCGACCCATGGGTTTACCCATGCTTAGGCCTATTTTGTATGTATAAATAGATGTTGAGGCGATGTAGTGAGTATGAATGGCTAAGTGCCCTTTGGCTAGATGAAAGTGATGGTTGTAGTCCAATCTATGATATTGACAATGCTAAGTGCTAAGTGGAGATTGATTTTTTGCATACTATGTGAGACTTACATAGCTAAGTGCAAGTCATTATAAGAGACTGTGGAAGGTTGTGTGCTTAGATCTACCTAGTGAAGGAGGATCTAGAGAATTGCGCAGATCCCCTGTCCTCTGCGGAGTATGGTTTTTGAGGCTCTGTGCATGTAATTGATCGAAGAAGATAATAAAGAAGAAAAAGAGTTGGTGGACGTAGCCCTGGGGTGGGGGTGAACCATGTACATGTTGTGTTTCTCTGCTTTGTGCAATGTGTTGATGTGTTTATATGTTAATGTGCTTAGTGATTTGATATAGATGAATGGTAGATAGATATGTTAATGTTATGTGATTAATAGTATGGATCTGACCTATGTGGACATGCTTAGTGCTTAAATACCTTAGATCTGAATGAATACTATGATACTCTATAATTAGGTTTAACTATGCTATAACTAAGACTGGATAGTGATGAATTTTAATTGCTGAGTGCTCTGTTATGCATTAGAATCACAGATCTATGTCCCAGCTAAGGTTGCATACATCTGAGTCTTGTAACCACCCCTGCGTCTACCTCGGGTGAGACTTCATCTGCTTCATGGGTGTTGCCGAAAGGGTCGGTAGTTAGGGTTTTGTTGGTGCACTATTGTAGAGTTGAACCTTGGGTCTTCCCCTATGTGAAAAAATGGTTCCGTTGTCGGGACCTGAAATTGTGATTGCTAGGAACTGAGGAAGAAGAATCTTTGTGCAAATATCCAACCTAAAACTATCATTGTTGGGAACCGAGGAAGAAGAAGCTCTGTGAAAAGATCTGACCTTAACCTATGATTGCTGGGAACTGAGGAAAAAGGATCTTTGTGCGAAGATCTGAATTGAAAAAGAGAAAATCTCTGTGTGTAGATCTGTTGCCCTAGTGCGCAACATTCTATGTGATCTGTGAAGCTCTGTGCCAAGAAGAAGGGTCGGATTTGAAGAAAAGAGGTAAGATCCGCAAGCTCTGTTCTTTGATAAAGGTAAGAATAGTGAAAAGTTTTAGATCTGAAATTTTTGTGCTCTGCTGAAGATAAGATAAGTGGAAATTTTTTGTTTCTAGAGTATGAATCTAGGTATGTTTGATAAGATTTGTCCTAGCTTGAAAACTAGGGAATTGATAGAAGAAAGAATATTTGATTTGAGTAGATCTGACAAGAATAGTGAAACATATGTTATACCTATGCATAGAGATAATGTTTGGACTAACAAATGGATGCAGGACCCTGGAAATAATTTGTTGCAGGTTAGCTACTATGATCCTAGCACACAATACATGAAAGGATGGGGAACATTTAAGAGAAAGAGAGAATTAACCCTTTGTTACAGTTGCAGAAAACCAGGACATCTTGCTAAGGAATTCCCTGAAAGAAGACCTAGTTGCATTTGTTGTAAAGCTATGGACCATGAAGTATTGGATTTCCCTAGAATGATTTCTAAGGTTGAAAGGATGAATATGAGACAAGAAGACCACAAGAAAGGTCAAGCAACTGAGCTTATGGCAGAACCCTAGAAAGAATCAAAAAAAGTATTTCTACAGATGAAAGAAACCCTGAATGATCACCGACATATTAATTTATCAGATATATTCAAGGGAAAAGAGTGCATAGAAGCAAGAATATGAGACTTCAACATTGACTGTGTTCTGGATGAATAAACACAGGTGAATATCATGACATAAAGAACTTGGTAAATTTTAGGAAAGCCTGATATGCTTCCTTCATTAGGAGGAATATGATTATTTAGAGGAAAGTTGATAAACCTATGTGGAAAGCTCACCCAAATATCTATGAATTCTGATGGAACTTCGATAGAGGAAGAATTTGAAGTTGTTAAATTTATTGAGAACAATACTCCATTTGTTATGTTACTAGGAAAACCTTGGATTGAAGGAGATCAGGCCAGAAGGAAAGAAGAAGAAATCCTAGAGCGGAAGAAGAAAGAGTTAAAAGATTTCATGACTAGGAGGATCGCACACTTGATTGAAGAACAGGAGAATCGAGTGAACCTATTTAAAACTAGAGACTTGGATGTTGAAGTTGCAAGAACACAAGAAGACCTACAGAAGACCGAAGTACCTATTCCAGATACAGATGAAGTATTACCCCTAATTTCTAGGAAATAATCTCAACAACGCGAAGTTACTTTGCCAAAATAAGATCACAATTAGAATGAAAAAAGGAATACCGAGATGACGCTCACTGGAAAGAAGGATAGAATACTAAGTAATAATAGAGCTAAGATAAAAAAGTTACAGAAGGTCCTGGAGGGAACTTCACAGAAGGAAGATTTGCAAAATTGGAACTTCGACAGGATATCAAAACTGCGTCACATGGCACTTCGCTATGGTGAAGCAATATAGCCATTGGGAATAGTATAACCGTGATCCGTCAGATCTTTTAATGACTATGGTTGAGTTTTAATTTTGCATACGTTAATTAACCAATTGAGAAACTTAGTGAAAGAATGAGGAAAGAAGAGGAATTATGATAGCCATATACACATATGCATATCTGAAATGAAATAATAGACAACAAACCATAAGCACGAGAATTGATAACGGAGTTTGGCACAACTTTGCCTACGTCTCCAGGCCTTTGTCTCTGTGGGGGGGGCTTCTTTATTTCTGTTCAAAAGCTCAAAAGTACATTGTTGTAGTGCCAATTGGCTACAAGACTGATCTAGTCATGTTCATCCAGATATCTAGAACCTTGCAAAGAAAACGGCACGCAAAATGAACGTCCGGAGCTCCCAGAAATGGCCCGACAATGTCTGCTCCTCAATAGCTTCCCTACATAAAAATGGCTTTGGCTTGGCTTCCATTCAACGTAACTCTGCTCTGACTGACCTTGAATGTCCTCCATGGCCTCAAACAGGCCTAGTTTATATAGATCTGAAGTTGGTTGTTCATCTCCAACTTCCTCCCAAAATTTGGGCTCCAAAAATCTCCAAAAGTGCCCAATATCTCCCAAAAATGGAGAAAATCAACTAATAATAGGCATATAATCTTTTTTAAAATAAAAAACTATACATAAAACCCATTTTTGTGTAAATTTAGGGATAATCCCCTGAGGTCTGGGTGCGTGTGACCTTTTTGCGGTCATATGGGTCATTTTTGGCCAAGCGCTAGCCCAAAGGCTAAGCGTTGGCCCCCTGTCCCCGGATCGCTCCTGGTCATCGGGCGTGTGTACCAGACCACAGGCTTAAATATATATAACCGCACCCAAAATGGTGGCTATTTCCCTGGTCCTGTGGGATATGCCCGAGATCCGACGGCTGGTCCCTTATCCGCCAACACCTCCACGCTCACCCGGTTATATGGAATGGTCATATGTCATATATCAAGTGCAGAGGGCTGGGGCTAAGCCCCGACCCTTTTCTCCGCTGTTTTAAACCTTAACCAAAAATAAATATTATTTTTTCCATATGTTAAATAAGAACCAAACGAGGGCGGGCTGGCTAGCTCGACCCTGCTAGTCCATACACTATGGGAGGTCGGGGGTTCGACTCCCATGCACGCCATATAATTTTACACAAAAACATTAACCAACCACAGGGTGCCACGTGGCAGCCCATGACTGGGCCATGTGGCACCTCAACAACCAACCGCAAATTGCCAAGTGTCGATTTCTGACTGGTCCACGTCACTTGCCATGCATCAAATGTTGTATGCCACATCACCTGCCCAGTCACTACGCTATTAGTTGCTAACGTCATCCCGTGCCACATGTCACCCTTACAGTGGTGACACATGTCACCCCTGGATTGGTCCAGTTGTCAGCCGTACCTGTGCTCCATCACCTGCCACATGTCACCTCCAGGAGCTGCCACATGTCGTCTTTAGGAGCTGCCACATGTTGTCTTCAGGAGCTTCCACATCAGCCTGTATGGACTGTACAATCATCCCGTTTTTTTTCCCTGTTTTCCTTTTCGGACAAAACGCGATATCTTGCGCATACGGAGCCCGTTTGACAAAATAAATATACTAGGGAATCAGGAAGATGAGACAGATGCAATGACACTGGTTACGTCACATTCCAAGAACTTTCATTTTTGAGCATTTTTAAGCCCTGTCATGCTTCTGGATCCGATTCTGGATCACACCTCCCCACAAAAAGACCTTTTGGTCCCCAAAAGGTTACCGACCAGTCAACAAGCTTGGGATAGGCCACCCGACTTGCCCTTTGTCTCTGAACTCTATCCTGTGCACCTATCTAATCAAGATCAACTGTAACAAATCATGACAACTGACAGTATATTGTTAGCCATTTGAACCCTGTTACATCTTACTAAAGCCACTATCATCCATGTAGAAAACATTACTAATGACAGTATCAAGAAGACGACTGCAAATGAGCTGATATGCTTGAAATATCTGCACGACATGAGCTTATCTTGAAGCAACTTATGATTGATTTTCCATTCAACAATCATTTCTTGTTCTTTATTAAGATCGATTACTTCATTTGAAACAATTATTGGTTTTTTGCTTGCTTGCACTTCCTTCTTTAATTGTTCCATTGTTTGAAGTGTTGTATTTTCTTTAACATGATGAGCATGAACCACATAATCTTGACCTGCTTTAGTGAATTGATATTGATTCTTTGTCTTGTAGAAGATTTCCTTACAATCCAATAAGTATGGACTACGTAAGACCATTCCACATTCTCTTAACGACACAACATCACAAGTTACTTCATACACATACTTAGATGAAATTTCAAATTTGATTGTGCACTGCTTTGTTATGTGCATTTGATGATGATTGCTTATCCATTTAAGTGTGTAAGGCTTATGATGTAGTTGTGTTTTTAACCCCAATTGCTTAACCAATTCTTCTGAGATTAGATTAAATTGAGATCCACTGTCGATTAAGTATGGACTACCTAAGACCATTCCACGTGGCACCTCAACAACCAACCGCAAATTGCCAAGTGTCAATTGTCAAATGGCCCACATCACCTACCACACGTCAAATTCCGTACACCACATCACCTACCCAGTCACTGCACTGTCAGCTGCTGATGCCATCCCGTGACACGTGTCACCCCTGGATTGGTCCAGCTATCGATCATCCCTGTGCTCCATCACCTGCCATGTGTCACCTCTAGGAGATGCCATGTGTCATCTTCAGGAGCTGCCACGTCAGCCTGTACGGTCTGTATGGACTGTACAATCATCCCCTTTTTTTACCTATTTTCCTTTTCAGACAAAACGCGATATCTTGCGCATACGGAGCCCATTTGACGAAGTAAATATACCGCCGAAATCAGGAAGACGAGATGGACACAATGGAACTGGTTTCATCATATTCCGATCACTTTCATTTTTGAGCATTTTTAAGCCCTGTCATGCTTCTGGATCCGATTCCAGATCACACCTCCCCACAAAAAGACCTTTTGGTCCCCAAAAGGTTACTGACCAGTCAACAAGCTCGGGATAGGCCACCCGACTTTCCCTGTGTCTCTGAACTCTATCTTGTGCACCTGTCTCATCAAGATCAACTGTAACACAATCATGACAACTGACAGTATATTGTTAGCCATTTGAACCCTATTACATCTTACTGAAGCCACTATCATCCATGTAGAAAACATTACTAATGATAGTATCAAGAAGACGACGACAAATGAGCTGATATGCTTGAAATATATGCACGACATGAGCTTATATTGAAGCAACTTATGATTGTTTTTCCATTCAACAATCATTTCTTGTTCTTGCTTAAGATCAATTATTTCATTTGAAACAATTATTGGTTTGTTTCTTGCTTGCACTACCTTCTTTAATTGTTCCATTGTTTGAAGTGTTGTATTTTCTTTAACACGATGAGCATGAACCAAATAATATTGACCTGCTTTAGTGAATTGATATTGATTCTTTGTCCTGTAGAAGATTGCCTTACGATCATATAAGTATGGACTACCTAAGACCATTCCACATTCTCTTAAGTTTGTTTCTTGCTTGCACTGCCTTCTTTATTTCTGTTCAAAATATAAAAAGTACATTGCTGTAGTGCCAATTGGATACAAGACTAATCTGGTCATGTTCATCCATATCTCCAGAACCCTACAAAGAAAACGACACGCAAAATGGACGTTCGGAGCTCCTAGAAATGGTCCGACAGCGTCTGCTCCTCAATAGCTTCCCTTCATAAAAATGGCTTTGGCTTGGATTCCCTTCAGCATAACTCTACTCTGACTGACCTTGAATATCCTCCATGGCCTCAAATAGGCCTAGTTTATATAGATCTGAAGTTGGTTGTTCATCTCCAACTTCCTCCCAAAATTAGGGCTCCAAAAATGCCTAATATCTCCCAAAAATGGAGAAAATCAACTAATAACAGGCATATAATATTTTTTAAAATAAAAAACTATACATAAAACCCATTTTTGTGTAAATTTAGGGAAAATCTCCCGAGGCCTAGGCACTTTTTTTGGGAAAAATACCCTACGGACTAGCAAACTAGGGTCAGACTTGCATGCAGATTTTGACCGTAAAGAAATGACTTTTTAACCTACCAACCAAAACTTAAACCCCTCTTTCACGATACATGCATGGAAAGGAAATACTAACCTTGTTACTGATGTTTGGTGTAGATCCTCCATTGCACTGTTGACCATTTTCTTGCGCTGCTCCTTCCAAAGTTAACCTACAATCAAGAAAAAACACTACGCATGCATGCTACTTTTCTACTTGAGGGTTAGAAATTAAGCATAAATTACACAAACCATAGATAACTCATGCATTGGGACGGGAAAAGTATTCTTTTATTATTTGAAAAATGAATCAACTTACAATCAAAGTCGAGACTGGCCACCTCTCCTTGATCCTGATCCTAGGCTCCTCCTCTTCTTTTGTCCTCCAGCTGCTTTGCGTTAATTCTTCTTAGGCTTGAGGAAAGGCTAAAGGGTTGGGAAAATGGATTCAGAAAATGGGCAGAGTTTCTTCGCTATAATTTTCCTCCTCCAAATGGTACCCCTACCCCTTCTTTTATAGGATAGAAGGAGCTAGGGTTTTGGATGAACTCTCAGCCATGCATGGCTAGGAGTTTCAGTTAACTGACCCATAGCTTTTTGTCCCATCGACAACTTTCCTATTTTTGTGTTTTGTTAGGTACACACGGGCTATAGTGGGCCTACCAGCGTGCACACGCGTGCAGTGATGGGTTAGGGCACATGGGCCTTGACCCAAGAGGATTTTCAAGGAGGTTGTTCAGTAGATGTTTTGTCAATGAAGGGATATGATTTGGCTTGATGCCGGGTAAGCATGTGTGGTGCAATTTAGGGTTATAACAAATGCCCCCTAATGTGTGAGGTTAGAAGAGCATCTGATGGCTGAAATACATTACCAATCTTTTACCAATCTTTACTGATGTGCTGAATGAGTGAGCCCAAGGATCAAGAACCAGGAGGTGCCATCTACAAAATAACAAATGTCTCACCGAGGCGGGCATACCCATGCTCGGGATAAAATAGAACCATGGATACCAATCAAATACACTGTAGATCCATGTCGAATAACTATAAAGAGTATCTGCAAATAATACATAATGGAGCTACGTCTCAAAATCAGAAATATAGACATATAGAGTATCCAGCTTCCCGAAGCTAATTCGGCCTTATGGCTGTACTTCAAAGCACGAGCAACAAGTTCAAAATCTTCTAAAACTCAAGTAGGAGTGTAATATGAGTGTACGACTGCACTACCCCAAGGTCTTCGATGGCTTGTCATTTATGGACTTGATAATCTTGATGATCGGACTGAAGGCTTCAGTGATTTTGAACAAGGACTTGATTGGATGTTCAGGATGGCCGGGTATGCGGACAAGAGACATATTGTAGAGGGGCCGACTTAGGCTTAGTGACAAACTTCCCTTGGACAACAACACGACAAGTGATGAGACTCAGGCATCATACATGTTAATCATAAGTCTACGAAGCAGGAGGCAACACAAACTCTCCATATGTTTGGAAGAGTAACCAAAAGGTGGAGGACACAACTCTATATAGAGAGAAAAGCTTCCTAAGGTCATACTACATCCCATAGTATGATAATCAAATGGACAAATGTGCGTTATCCAAGGGCGACTCATTATGCTGCCAATAAAGAAAATACCTTTCCCATCCTCTTTTTGGGGTATATTTGATTTTTTTGTTCTTTTTGGTAATTTTTGAAAAAGAATAAAGGAATATTACGTTACAATGGAGGAACGAGTTCTGCAAACATACAAGCTCAAGGAAAAAGGACAAGACTGATGTTCTGGTAAGATGATACTCAGGAAAAATCCTCTGGCGGCCAAAGGTGTTAAGACGCAGAAGCAAACTGTCAACAGTCTGATGGATAAGGTATGCAAATGCGATTGATAGAACACACAATGGTAACATCATTCGATGTAAGTTTGACGAGCCCAGAGAAGGTAAGCTCGGTGGTTTTTCATATTTAGAGAGTCTGAAAAAGAATAAAAGGAGACTCCACTGGGGTACCTTTTTCGACAATAGTCTAGTCGGTTCGAAAAAGGGATAAACTAGCACCGATTAGACGTCAATTCAAAACCATTTTAACTAGTGTGAAAAGGACAAGATCACTCGGCTATTTTTTCACTTTTAAGGAGTCTGAAAAAAGATTAACTATGGACTCCATCAGGAATATTCTTCTGGACCAATTTAATGAGTGTGAAAGAATAAGGTCACTCGATGATCTTTTCAATTTTAGGGAGTCTGAAAAGAGCTTAACTATGGACTTCGTGGGGGTTTCTTTTTCGTAAATTTAGTCCCTCAGGCCAGAAAAAGGAATAAAATTATACCTGAGAATACTCTTCTAAAGAATGGGAATTCGATAGAGTATACCTTTGTTCGTACAGTTGACCGTCCGGACCGAGAAAGGGGTAAACTACCGTCGGACGGGCGTGACTTCAAATTTTAGTTTAATGAGCGTGAAAGGTCACAAGATCGCTCGACAATATTTTCATTTTTAGAGGGTATGAAAAGGGCTTAAAAGAAGACCCATTATTTTTTGGGAGTCCCGAGGGTAAGACAAAGAGTGAAAAAGACTCATGCAAATGAGGCTCAAAATCATATTTAGGAAAGACTATACGGACTCCCGAGCCTACAGTGTTGTTAGAAATGGCATGGACACCATAATGCAACCAGGACCTACCTAGGGCATCCATGTTTTGGTAAGCTCTACCACCAAGTCACGACACTTCTAGAGCATATATGACGGTTCCGTGTCACAACCTGATGGGATCGATCCTATAGCATAAAAAGGCAACGAGATGAAAAAGTTGGAGTGATATCCTACCCTATATGCTCAAGTTGATTTTTGAAATTTTTTTTTTTTTTATGGACCGTCAATATTTTTTCGAAACTCAAAAAAAAAAAAATTGTCCCAAAACCTGATCAAATCCCTCCCATATAACTCCTAGAGAACTCTAAATGGTTTTTGATATAAAAAAACTGATAAGGGGGGCCAAAAAAGTGACAAAAAGAGGCCAAAAAGTCTATAAATAGAAGTTGGCAGCTCATTATCACCATTGCTGATTTGGAAATTGACTCTGGAGCCAAAAGACCCCCTTTGCCAAAGATCGTGATTCTGGGAGCTACAGTGGATGAAACGAACTTTTGCTTGGACCAAGTAAGTACAAAATCCCGTATCTAGCTATTCAATACTTCACTTTTGCTATTTGAGTTATTTTTTGGGTGGGCATCGACCTCAAAGAGGTCAGCCCTAGGTACACGTAGGCTGTCCAGAGATAGCCCGCGTGTACACGCATGCAGAGCAAAGCCTTCACATGTGTACATGCGACTGTCACCTCGACAGGCCATGTGTACCCCCCCTATTGATGAAAAAGACGATGAAAAGAAGTATTGACCCTCCTTTACCTTGTTGTGTTGGTAGGATCTATGTCCAGTGGAGGGAAAGGGAGCATGAGGCAATCAATGAGTTGGTTGCTGCAGATGTGAATGTTGTGGCCGTGTTAATGCAATGTGGTTTTATCAAATTCTTTTTATGTCCATTCATGCACATGCAACCAAGGCTACTGAACGCCTTGATTGATTACTGTCACCCTGACGTAGAGGCGTTTATGCTAGAGGGGCAATCCTTGGTGCCCACCACTGAGGATATTTACTTTTTGACCGGCCTCTCAAGGAGAGGGGAACCAGTTAACTTTCAGACTTTTCGTGTGGGGACGAGCAAGGTCTCGAAGCTGATAGCTGAGTACTGTGAGGCTGGAACTGATCGTAGAGGTTCCTCGGTACCTATTAGCAAGATTACCAACCTCGCACTACAGACTATCTTGTTTCTTATTGGGCGGATTACCGGCTCAGCAGTCGTGCATCAGGCTTCGCGCGCACAGATGAACTGTGTTATCTAGTGCATGAATGCACAAATTTTTGATTGGAGTACCACACTGTTGGAGTGTATGAAGAGGCAATTGACAGATTGTCGACAACGGGAACAGAGGAACTTCAGGTTCGGGACTATCTTGTGTTCGTTCTTTTTCGAGAGAGTTCTGTGCCATATTGACTCTCTTGACATTTGCCATATTGACGAAAGATAACATCAATGACACGTCCATAACACTTTTTAAAAGAAATGTAAAAAAGTAATAGTACAAAGACTATACATATGTTACAAAAAGTTACCCACAGTGACCTTTCTATGAGTAATACTTCTTGAGGTAGAGCCCATTTCTAGGCTCTGCCAAAGCATTACCTTCAAAATCGACCAAACGATAAGTGCCCTTTTTTAATACCTCTTTGATAATGAAGGGTCTGAACCACATGGGTTTAAACTTTCCTGCCCCCAGGGGGTCCTTGTCTTGGTCATAGACCAGGACAAGTTCGCCCTCAGAAAAAATCCGAGGCCGAACGGACCTATCATATTGACACTTGACCTTATGTTTATGAGCCTCGTTGGCCAGGGCCGCATCACGATGCTGTTCATCAAGCTGCTCAAGGTGTACTAACCGTTCTTCAAGTGGCGAAGTGTCTGGCAATAACTGTACTGCCAATTTCAGAGATGGGATTTGACATTCGATGGGCAAGACTGCCTCCAGCCCATAAACGAGTTGGAAAGGTGAGAAACCGGTTGCAGTCTTAACTGATGTTCGGTAAGCCCATAATGCCGAGTACAACATCAAATGCCAGTTTTACTTGGCTGAGTTGATAGTTTGTTGTAGAATCGTCTTAAGAGTTTTGTTTACAGCTTCCACCTGCCCATTAGCTTGGGGGTAGTAAGGTGATGAATGTTCTTGCCGTAACCCAAGCTTTGATGTTAATTCGGACATCATTTGATTCTGAAAGTGACTGCCATGGTCAGTGACAATCTCTCTCGGGACACTGAACCTTGCTATAATTTGGTTGAATAAGAAGAGAGTTGCAGTCTCTCCATCATCTTTAAACGTTGGCATAGCTTCGACCCACTTAGTGAAGTAGTCGACAACTACGATGATATAGCGATGCCCCCTCACTGACGGGGGGTTGCATGTAGTGTAATCAATCCCCCACTTAGTGAAGGGATCAACTGTGATGACAGGAAACATGGGAGCTGGATGTGCCCTCATCTTCCGAGAGAATATTTGGCACGGATGGAACTTCTTGACCGACTCGATACAATCTTTGATAAGTGTGGGCCAGAAGTACCCTGCTTGTAAAATATTTTGGGCTGTTTCCAACCCAGATAAATGACCGCCACAAACTCCAGTATGACAATTTTTTAGCACTATGATGGCCTCCTCATGAGTGAGCATCGACGCAAGATGCAGTCTACACCTCTTTGATACAACGTATCATCGAGTATGAGATAGTTCTTAGCATGATGGCGTATCCACCGACGCTCGTCATGAGAATCAGAGGTGGGGCACTTCAAAGTCTGGAGATAGATAAGTATATCTCTGTACCAGGGGTCTAAATATTGAATCAAAAACATATCCTCCCAGATAGGCGATTCCTCAGGCACAACGCCACCTGACTCAACCGGAAGCTCCAAAATAAGTTCTACGAAGACCAATGACTTCTTGGACTTTGATGAAACGAAGTCTAAGTCAAATTCTTGGAGGATGACCATCCATCTACTGATTTTTCTTCCTATAACTCGTCATGTCAACATGTACTGGAATGGATTCACGACAGTGATGACGGTGGTCTTGAGAAACAAAACATAGTGATGGAACCGTTGAACAGCATGAACTACTGCCAACGCAAGTTTTTCGAGGTGGTAATAATTAAGTTCCGGTCCTACGAGGCCTCATCTCAGGTAATAGATCACGTATTCTGAAAATGAATCATCTTCCTGGACTAAAACCATGCCTATAGTTGACTCTGTGGTAGCCAGATATAAGAAGAAATATTTGTTATAATTAGGTGGCCATAGCAGAGGTGTAGTTGTGAGGGTGTGTTTTAATGCGTCGAAAGAGCATTGAGCAGCTTCGTCCCAAAAAAAGGGAACATCTTTCTTCAGTAAACGCATAAAGCCCTTGGTGATTTCGACATAGTTGGCGATGAAGTGTTGTAAGAAGTTCACCTTGCCTTGTAGACTCTGAAGTTGTAAGATTGTACGTGGGGGGGGCAATTGGATTATTGCCTCCACCTTAAGAGGATCGACCATGATCCCTGTTGTTGATACGATGAAACCTAACAAACGTCTTGACGTGACGCAAAAGATGCACTTGTTGGGATTCAAGCGAATCTTGAAGTAGCAACAGCGTTCGAAGATTAGTCTGAGGTGCGCAGGATGATCCTTTCGCTTGTGAGAGTGTGATGCTAAATTATCTAGATAGGCCTCGAATATATGTTTGAGGTCATGAAATGAAAAAGACATGGCCCGCTGGAATGTGGCTCCAACATTTTTAAGGCCAAAAGGAATCTTACGATAGGTGAATGTACCCCACGGACAAATGAATGCCATTTTGTGTTTTTCTTTAGGTTTGATTTGGATTTGATTATAGCCCAAAAAACCATCCATGAATGAAAAGGATTCACAACCGGCACATTCATCAATGATCTGGTCAATGAATGGGGTTGGAAAATTATCTTTTGGACATGCCTTGTTCAAATAACGAAAATCGGTACATACACGAATCATGCCTTGTTTTTTATCGACCGGCACAGGGTTTGACACCCATTGAGTCAGATGAATAGGATAAATGAAACCTGCCTTGAGCAATTTCTCAACCTCAAGCTTAATGGCTGCTGCTTTCTTAGGATTGACTGGACGAAGTTTTTGTCGAACAGGCTAGGCATCAGGATACGTTGTGATTTCATGTTCAATTATTTTCGGATCGATACCTGGCATTTCCTCATAAGACCAGGCAAAAATGTCGCGGAATTCTTTGAAAATATCTGTGTAAATTTGAACCTCTTCGGGGGAGCAATCCACTCCAACGAAGACATTCTCCACGATGCCAGGGTTTCAGGAGATGTTAATAGGTATGGTTTCAGCGATAGTCACCATATTGCCCTCAGCATAAATTTCTTGTGTAGCTAAGAGATTAATAGGACATGGGTAATCTCCCGTCATGGTGATAGTGAATTCTCCTGCCTCGATTCAGCGTAACTCTGGGAGGAAATATGATCTATGATGAAGATCTTCCTAAGGTTTGTCCAAACTAGTCATTGCTTTGATTACTTCTTCGTTAGAAGGAAAGAATAAGTCTAACGAATCGATGGTAGCAAGAGAACCCTGAGCCCAAATAGGCTCTAGAAGTGGATCCAACTCTTGTGCGGGAGTCAGATTAGGGTTAGCTGAAGCTTGCTGGACTAAATAGTATGCTACTTCAGCGACCAACAAGGGCATGGACATGCCAGAGTGCCCTGTCTCATCCATCGTGGCTGATGGGGAAGGAAGAATCCACAGATCCACAAAGTAAGTCGTGCGGAACGATGAAATGTGAAAAATCTTAGCCTTGTGGTGATTAGATATAAACTTGACATCGTCATGAGGAGGTGGGTAATCGAAGGTACCCATCAAGGATGGGCACAAACCAACTCCTATGTTAATGACACTGGGCTGAGGATTATCAATCATGGGAACCGTGGATGCCCCCAAATTTGGGTCAGGTCTAGAGAAGGACAATTGATCAATGGTCACTATCCGACCCTCGTGTGGAAACAACAAGACTCAGAAAACTATAGCAACCATAGCTTGCATAGCATAAGTCCAACTCCGACCTAACAAGAGGTTATATTCGAGGGGAGTATCGACTACCTCTACTTCGACGCACATGGTCTTCCCTCCTAGCTGCACAGGGAAAGAAGGAACGATGCCATGTGGTCGGAAAGAACGACCGTCGAACGCAGTGAGGAGAGTAGGTGATGGAGACAAAGTGGGCTCACCAATGGAATTCCAACATTCTAACGACATAACGCATGTCAAGGCGCCCTCATCGACCACCGTGTGGAAGATATTCCGTGTAAAAATTTTTGTGGGATGAGCCACTACTATCTGAAACGCTACGTGGTAAGGCAGATGAGGTTTTAAGTCGGTTGTATCTAACATGATGGTACCTGGGTTACAAGTCTCAATAGAGCCTAAAGCAGTTAACAAGGCCTTCCTCTGAGCAGGGCATCTTTGGAGGACTTCCAAAGCAGACATAACACAAGGGGTTTGTGATAAATCTTCCACCACAGAGTAATTCTGGGTGACCCTTGTGTTTGGGTTGTGAAAAGATTTCTTAAATGCACCCTTTGGAATGCGTGTCATTGTTTCTCCCAACGTCTTCTCGATCTATAGAGGAAGAGATGGGAGTTCAACTTCTTTACCCTTTTTAGAAGTGCTTGGTTTACTATAGTCGTGTGCTCTAGTCATTATGAAGGCATCACCTCTAACCATATATACGTTTGCGGATGAGGGGTTTTTTGGAGGAGGGAAGGTATCTTGGCTGTCCCCTTCGACACTTGTAGAGGCTTGAGTTAAATTTTTCCCATGTTGAAAGGGATTAGTCAACACTGTCTGCTGTTACTGTGTGACAAACTTTTGGGCCTCTGCAAGTCGAGGACAAAGGTGGGTCAGGTGGTCTTCTGCACACAAGTTGAACGGATACCTCACCTTTCATTTTTATGTAGTGTCCCCGCCAGCATTATCAGTGGGTTTTTTCTCCCCCTTACCCTTCTTTCATTGTTTTTTCTTCCCTTCAGGCTGTTGGGTGGCCTTGGGGTTAGTCGACTGCACGGAGTGTACTTTCAACGTTTGGGTAGGAGGAGCAGCCAAATCAGTAGTCTGGCTGGCCGCTGAGTGTTGTATAGATAACTATTTCAATTATTTTGTCAATTGCTCAGTGGGATTGGTTTGTGCTGAACCAACAATACCATCATCATGTGGTCCAGCTCTCTGTCTAGTTTTATCCAATATCGACAGATTGCTGATGCAGACCACTAAGCGAAGGGGATGAAGGAGAGATATGACCTCCAGCGTAAGGAAAATAATTAAAAGGGATAGGAATGCCCCCAAGTTGAACTTGCAGAGGAGCATTAGAGATCCATGCCCCCAGACCCAAAGTCTGTAAAGTGGAGTAAGTGAGTGCAGGACTTGTACCTGAACTAGGCATACCGTATGAAAACTGAGGGCCTGTCAGACTAGGTGTAAAGGGAGTTGTGGCTGCCACGATAGATGGGATCAGTCCACTATGTGACGTAGTTGCAGCCAAAACCATGGTGGCTTGGATTGACGATGACAAGTTAGGAGATGCTTCTCCTGTGGTAGCAACAGTGGTGGGAATGGAAAAATTCCCAGAGGAAGTAACAACGTTTGTTTCCATAGTTGTGTGAGGCACTGACAGGCGTTCGTAAAATTGGATTGGTACAATAACCGATGGCTAGGTATCAGTGGTTGGGGTTTCAACCAAGCCAATATTGGTGGTTGATTCCTCCGAGAGTTGTTCGGGCACAATGGTTTGTAACCCGGTTGCTTCGAAAGACCCTTGTTGGTCGAGCTTCTGCCTCAATGGTGGCGGGGGTGGCTCCAGTATAATCGACAGCAGGCCCAGAAGCCTTCGTGACCGGTGGAGCTCTGGATCCTCCACTGTGTGAGAATATCCAAGACACGCTAAGGTATTCTACATGTTCAAACAGTAACACACACTAAAAAATAAGCCCCTATGAGATAAGACAAGCAATCACTAAACTATTTTGAAGAACAGTTACAACAACCAACACTAGAGCAACTTACCGGTGCAAGTGAAACTCGAACACGGAAGCACCCTCTGGGTATGCTCTGCAAAGCATGGCCCAATTTCTATCCTAGGTACCACGATATACCCCCACAGTCACCTGTGTATGTCCCTAAAAAGATTGGCAACTAGTTTGCCAGCACGCGAATAGTCACCACGCGGGTACAGTCGAAAGTCGGGTAGACCACAATGAGCAGGGTATCAAGCCTGAAACCTGTCAAGGGTATCGAGAGCAAATGGTTCAGAAGACAAATGAGGACCTCGAATGGATTCAAGACCCATGAAGCCCCGTGGCAAATGCAAACGACGAAATCCCAAAACAAGCCCTCGATATGTGTTCTCCACTACGCTTGGTCCGGCTTTGGAGGGGTTATCTCTGCCACCTTTCCGCACATGACCTCGTGTTTATCCCCTGTGTTAGAGGGGGGTCCCAGATAAATTCCATGAAACTAGACTTCTACACTCCCTATCACAGACTCTAATGTTTGGTTTTTAATGGCCTTGGAGAGTTTCCTCTCCAACCTAATCCAAGGCCCTAGTCCTGAACTAGTGTATGAACCCTACAAACAAAAAGTCTAATAGATTTTAAATTAGCGTTGCTTTTATGGGTTTTCTTACGTCACGAGGTATGAAGGTGAAACTGATGATGTGTAAAGACTAAAAGCAAAAAAAAATGAAAAAAGATGGAAACAAAAGACTTTTACTAAATGCAAAATCTTCAGCAATTTTTCACAAAGAAAGATTTCTTTTTCTTTTCAATTTTTCTAAGATTTTATGCAGCAAACATAAAGGAATTTCACTCAACTACGAGCTAATTATGCTCTAAATGCACTACAAAAACTTATGAACAAAAATACTTCTCCCTAGCTATTGATGTAGAAACACAATCTTCAAACAAAGAAGAAAATGAAAAGATTCTTTTTTTTTTTCTCTTTTTTTTTATTTAAGTGCTAATCAAGCAACAAAGGGAAAATACCAACAAGCACAAAACCAAGAAAGACAAACTCTATCTTAAAGCGCAGATCGCAAAGAATCAAAGTAAAGGCACACAATGGCGATAAAGAAAACAAAGACTCTTAAGCTTGCCTAAAAACCATAAAAAAAAAAAAATCTTTTTATGTTTTTTTGTCAACTATCAACTAAGAAAAAATAGGCTAAAGGTAAGAGGACCTAACCTACTGACTGTTCAACCCCTAGAATCAAACACCTGAGAGGAATACTTCTCATCAAATGAGGGGATGACTGCCCCACCTTGACCAAAAAGTATCCTGTCAAGCACGCCTCTGTCACTAAAACAACACGCGTGCGAATGCATGCTGAGCTGAAACAGGCAACGTGTACACGCGGTCTGACCTTGTACAGGCTGCGTGTATGTATAAATTCTAAGACAAAAATAAACACAGACAGCCCAGACCAGGAAAAGGCCTCTGGTATTGATAACCAGGGTCTCTTGAAGGCTTGGATGCTTCTTCTAATCAGAAAAGAAAAATAATTGCAAGGAATAAAAAAACACAAAAGACAAACTGAGACAGGACTATGAACCAGCAAGACTCAGACAGGATCCAGAAAACCCCCTGAGAATGTATAATTCTGATAGGGAAGAGGAGGACTGCCTCTCAATCTCTCTGAACTCCTACACGCTACTGCAACCTCTACAACTAGCGTTCACATGCGGGCTGGAAGAGGTTAGGGCGTGGGAACACACGTGCAGGCCTTCTGCAGGCCACGTTTACCTCTGTGTGTCCTGACAATTATCGTCAAGAAACAGACAGGGAAAACTGGTATAAAGAACCAGGCTCCCTACTAGCTCAGGCCTTACAGAAAAAGACAAGCAAAGAAACAGAAAATCTAATCTCTTAAACTACCCAAAAACCTCAACTAAATACAGAAACTGTAAAGATTATCTTCCCCAGTATGGTCGCCAACTCTGTTGTTGGGAAAAATACCCTATGGAATAACAAACTAGGGTCAGACTTGCATGCAGATTTTGACCGTAAAGAAATGACTTTTTAACCTACCACCCAAAACTTAAACCCCTCTTTCACGATACATGCATGGAAATGAACTACTAACCTTGTTACTAATGTTTGGTGTAGATCCTCCATTGCGCTTTTGACTGCTTGCTTGCGCTTCTCCTTCCAAAGTTAACCTGCAATCAAGACAAACCACTACGCATGCATGCTACTTTTCTACTTGAGGGTTATAAATTAAGCATAAATTACACAAACCATAGATAACTCATGCATTGGGATGGGAAAAGTATTCTTTTATTATTTGAAAAATGAATCAACTTACAATCAAAGTCGAGACCGACCACCGCTCCTTGATCTTGATCTTGGGCTCCTCCTCTTCTTTTGTCCTCCAACTGCTTTGCATTAATTCTCCTTAGGCTTGAGGAAAGGCTAAAGGGTTGGGACAATGGATTTGGAAAATGGGCAGAGTTTCTTTGCTATAATTTTCCTCCTCCAAATGGTACCCCTACCCCTTATTTTATAGGCTAGAAGGAGCTAGGGTTTTGGACGAACTCTCGGCCATGCATGGCCGGGAGTTTCAGTTAACTGACCCATAGCTTTTTGTCCTGTCGACAACTTTCCTATTTTTGTGTTTTGTTAGGTACACGTGGGCTGTAGTGGGCCTGCCAGCGTGCACACGCATGCAGTAATGGGTTAGGGTGCATGGGCCTTGACCCAAGAGGATTTTCAAGGAGGTTGTTCAACAGATGTTTTGGCAATGAAGGGATATGAGTTGGCCTGATGCCAGGTAAGCATGTGTGGTGCAATTTAGGGTTATAATAGGTGCGCGCCCCTTTTCACGGTCATATGGGTCATTTTTGGCCAAGCGCTAGCCCAAAGGCTAAGCGTTGGCCCCCTGTCCCCGGCTCGCTCCTGGTGATCGGGCGTGTGTACCAGACCATGGGCTTAAATATATATAACCACGCCCAAAATGGTGGCTATTGCCCTGGTCCTGTGGGATACGCCCAGGATCCGAGGGCTGGTCCCTTATCCACCAACACCTCCATGCTCGCCCAGTTATATGGAATGGTCGTATGTCATATATCAAGTTCCGAGGGCTGGGGCTAAGCCCAGACCCTTTTCCCCGTCGTTTTAAACCTTAACCAAAAATAAATATTATTTTTTCCATATGTTAAATAAGAACCAAACGAGGGCGGGTTGGATAGCTCAGCCCTGCCAGTCCATACACTATGGGAGGTCGGGGGTTCGACTCCGGTGCACGCCATATAATTTTACACAAAACCATTAACCAACCACAAGGTGCCACGTGGCAGCCCATGACTGGGCCACGCGGCACCTCAACAACCAACTGCAAATTGCCAAGTGTCGATTGTCGACTGGTCCATGTCACCTGCCACACGTCAAATTCTGTATGCCACATCACCTACCCAGTCACTGCGTTGTCAGCTGCTGATGTCATCCCATGCCATGTGTCACCCTTACAGTGGTGACATGTGTCACCCATGGATTGGTCCAGCTATCGGCCGTACCTGTGCTCTGTCACCTGCCACGTGTCACCTCTCTTTATCAATCTAATTAATGGATTCTCTGCAACAATCTCGCCTTCACCACATTGTAGCTTTTCCCTAGTTAACATGCAAAACTCAAATCCAAACATCAACTAGCTCTGATACCACTTGATCCATCAGATCTTTTAATGACTATGGTTGAGTTTTAATTTTGCATTCGTTAATTAACCAATTGAGAAACTTAGTGAAAGAATGAGGAAAGAAGAGGAATTATGATAGCCATATACACATATGCAGATCTGAAATGAAATAATAGACAACAAACCATAAGCACTAGAATTGATAACGGAGTTCGACACAACTTTGCCTACGTCTCCGGGCCTTTGTCTCTGTGGGGGAGGCTTCTTTATTTCTGTTAAAAAGATCAAAAGTACATCGTTGTAGTACCAATTGGCTACAATATTGATCTCGTCTTGTTCATCCAGATCTCTAGAACACTGCAAAGAAAACGACACACAAAATGGACATCCGGAGCTCCCAGAAATGGCCCGACAACGTCTGCTCCTCAATAGCTTCCCTGCATAAAAATGGCTTTGGCTTGGCTTCCCTTCAGCATAACTCTACTCTAAATGACCTTGAATTTCTTCCATGGACTCAAACAGGCCTGGTTTATATAGATCTAAAGTTGGTTGTTCATCTCTAACTTCCTCCCAAAATTTGGGCTCCAAAAATGCCCAATATCTCCCAAAAATAGAGAAAATCAACTAATAACAGGCATATAATCTTTTTTAAAATAAAAAACTATACATAAAACCCATTTTTGTGTAAATTTAGGGATAATCCCCCGAGGCCTGGGCGCGCGCCCCCTTTTCATGGTCATATGGGTCATTTTTGGCCAAGTGCTAGCCCAAAGGCTAAGCGCTATCCCCCTATCCCTGGCTCGCTCCTGGTCATCGGGCGTGTGTACCAGACCATGGGCTTAAATATATATAACCATAGCCAAAATGGTGGCTATTGCCTCGGTACTGTGGGATACACCCAGGATCCGAGGGCTGGTCCCTTATCTGCCAACACCTCTGTGCTCGCCCGGTTATATGGAATGGTCGTATGTCATATATCAAGTGCCGAGGGCTGGGGCTAAGCCCTGACCCTTTTCCCCGCCATTTTAAACCTTAACCAAAAATAAATATTATATTTTCCATATGTTAAATAAGAACCAAACAAGGGCGGGCTAGCTAGCTCAGCCCTGCCAGTCCATACACTATGGGAGGTCAGGGGTTCGACTCCCGTGCATGCCATATAATTTTACACAAAACCATTAACCAACCACAGGGTGCCACATGGCACCTCAACAACCAACCACAAATTGCCAAGTGTCGATTGCCGACAGGTCCACATCACCTGCCACATGTCAAATTACGTACGCCACATCACCTACCCAGTCACTGCGCTATCAGTTGCTGACATCATCTCGTTCCATGTGTCACCCTTACAGTGGTGACAGATGTCACCCCTGGATTGGTCCAGCTGTCGATCGAACCAGTGCTCCGTCACCTCCCATGTGTCACCTCCAGGAGCTGCCACGTGTCATCTTCAGGCACTGCCATGTCAGCCTGTACAGACTGTACGGACTGTACAATCATCCCCTTTTATTTCCCTATTTTCCTTTTCGGACAGAACACGATATCTTGCGCACACGGAGCCCGTTTGATGAAGTAAATATATCGACGAAATCAGGAACACGAGACAGACGCAATGGCGCTGGTTTCATTGCATTTCGAGCACTTTCATTTTGAGCATTTTTAAGCCCTGTCATGCTTCTCGATCCGATTCTGGATCACACCTCCCCACAAAAAGACCTTTTGGTCCCCAAAAGGTTACCGACCAGTCAACAAGCTCGGGATAGGCCACCCGACTTGCCCTCTGTCTCTGAACTCTATCCCGTGCACCTGTCTCATCAAGATCAACTGTAACACAATCATGACAACTGACAGTATATTGTTAGCCATTTGAACCATGTTACATCTTACTGAAGCCACTATCATCCATGTAGAAAACATTACTAATGACAGTATCAAGAAGACGACTGCAAATGAGCTGATATGCTTGAAATATCTGCACGACATGAGCTTATCTTGAAGCAACTTATGATTGATTTTCCATTCAACAATCATTTCTTATTCTTGCTTAAGATCGATTACTTCATTTGAAACAATTATTGGTTTGTTGCTTGCTTGCACTGCCTTCTTTAATTGTTCCATTGTTTGAAGTGTTGTATTTTCTTTAACACGATGAGCATGAACCACATAATCTTGACCTTCTTTAGTGAATTGATATTGATTCTTTGTCCTGTAGAAGATTGCCTTACGATCATATAAGTATGGACTACCTAAGACCATTCCACATTCTCTTAATGACACAACATCACAAGTTACTTCATCCACATACTTAGATGAAATTGCAAATTTGATTGTGCACTGCTTTGTTATGTGCATTTGATGATGATTGCTTATCCATTTAAGCGTGTAAGGCTTATGATGTAGTTGTGTTTTTAACCCCAATTGCTTAACCAATTCTTCTCAGATTAGATTAGATTGAGATCCACTGTCGATTAATGTGTCTATCTTAGTGTGTCACATGATTATCCTTATATGAAACAACTTGCTTCTTCAATCAATGTCTTCACCAAATTTACCTGTCATACCAACCAATGAGATATTTGACTCATCACCTGAATCCAATCCCAAGTCTGTGGGTTTTGATGTCATTTCCACTGTTTGCATTCCCTTCTTTTCTTTGAACCACTTTGGCCTCTTTTAGGGATGCAACTGCCGACATCTGTCCTCATCATGTCCCTCTTTCTTGCAATGCTTGAAAGAGGGCTTTCCTTCCTTCCTTGTCACTACATTTGCATTCTTGCCATGCCTATTCCTCTTGTCCTCTTTCCTTGAAGACGATGATTCCCCTGACACACCTTCTTTCCCTGCTTCAATATACGTAGCTTGAATAGAAACCTCATCAAGGTTAGTGGGTCCAAACATGAAAACAATGTTTCTAATATGTGCAGGTAAACCGCCTATATACTTCATAAGAGTTTCTTGTGTTTGTAAAGGGATATCTAACATTAATTCCATCTTTCAAAATCCATCGGTGTATTCTTGCACTGTTTGTCCTTTTCTTAGTTTTAAAGATTTCCATTCAATTAATGCTTTTTCTTTATAACCCAAAGGATATAATTGTTTCCTAAGTGCAGAAACAAAACTCTTCCATGATGGAAATACATTACCCACATCTTGTGTTCCCTTTTGCAGCTTGCTTTGCCACCAGATGAGAGTTGTACCTACAAGTATCAAAGATGCCAACTTAATTTGTGTGGCCTCATCTTTGATCTGTTACACACTGCAGTATACCTCCATCTGCCTGATCCAATTGTCAAGTTTTTCTGCATTTACTTGACCATCATATATGGGCAACTCAAATTTTACATCAAGTTTTAACAATGGCATTTCACTTTTATGCTTATAAACATTTTTCTTTCCACTAGATTTAGAACTTGAACTTGAAGAAGAAGGAGAAGAAGGAGAAGAAGGAGGTGTTGATGGAGGTGAAGGAGGAATCTGAGGATGGTCCTATTCATCCTCACTTTTTCCCTTTGAATATCCACCCAAAACTGGTCTCTTTCATTCCAGGTAATCCTCGTACAAAACTTTCACCATCTCCGACATAGCAAGGAATGTTTTCCGGAATTCTTTCTCATCTTGAGAAATCCCTTCTTCCGATGCCATCTTCTCACTGTGAGAAGCTCTCTTTCTCAATCCAATTAATGGATTCTCTACAACAATCTCTCCTTCACCACGCTGTATCTTTTCCCTAGTTAACATGCAAAACTCAAATCCAAACGGCAACTAGCTCTGATACCACTTGATCCATCAGATCTTTTAATGACTATGGTTGAGTTTTAATTTTGCATTCGTTAATTAACCAATTGAGAAAATTATTGAAAGAATGAGGAAAGAAGAGGAATTATGACAGCCATATACACATATGCAGATATGAAATGAAATAATAGACAACAAACCATAAGCACGAGAATTGATAACGGAGTTCGACACATCTTTGCCTACGTCTCCGGGCCTTTGTCTCTGTGGGGGAGGCTTCTTTATTTCTGTTCAAAAGCTCAAAAGTACATCGCTTTAGTGCCATTTGGCTACAAGACTAATCTATTCATGTTTTTCCAGACCTCTAGAACCTTGTAAAGAAAACGGCACGCAAAATGGACGTCTGGAGCTCCCAGAAATGGCCCGACAACGTCTTCTCCTCAATAGCTTCCTTGCATAAAAATGGCTTTGGCTTGGCTTCCCTTCAGCATAAATCTACTCTGACTTACCTTGACTATCCTCCATGCCCTCAAATAGGCATGGTTTATATAGATCTGAAGTTGGTTGTTCATCTCCAACTTCCTCCCAAAATTTGGGCTCCAAAAATGCCCAATATCTCCCAAAAATGGAGAAAATCAACTAATAACAGGCATATAATATTTTTTAAAATAAAAAACTATACATAAAACCCATTTGTGTGTAAATTTAGAGATAATCCCCCGAGGCCTGGGCGCGCGCCCCCTTTTCGCGGTCATATGGGTCATTTTTGGCCAAGCGCTAGCCCAAAGGCTAAGCACTGCCCCCCTGTCCCCGGCTCGCTCCTGGTCATCGGGCGTGTGTACCGGACCACGGGCTTAAATATATATAACCACGCCCAAAATGGTGGCTATTTCCCTGGTCCTGTGGGATACGCCCAGGATCCGAGGGCTGGTCCCTTATCCACCAACACCTCTGCGCTCGCCCGGTTATATGGAATGATCGTATGTCATATATCAAGTGCCAAGGGCTGGGGCTAAGCCCCGACCCTTTTCCCCGCCATTTTAAACCTTAATCAAAAATAAATATTATTTTTTCCATATGTTAAATAAGAACCAAACGAGGGTGGGTTGGCTAGCTTGGCCCTGCCAGTCCATACACTATGGGAGGTTCGGGGTTCGACTCCCGTGCACGCCATATAATTTTACACAAAACCATTAACCAACCACAGGGTGCCACGTGGCACCTCAACAACCAACCACAAATTTCCAAGTGTCGATTGCCGACAGGTCCATGTCACCTGCCACATGTCAAATGTTGTATGCCACATCACCTGCCCAGTCACTGCGCTGTCAGCTGTTGACGTCATCTCATGCCACGTGTCACCCTTACAGTGTGTTGGTGTTCGGAAGTCACTCCTGGATTGCTAGCAGGAGCAGAGCCCGAAGCCCATCAGATTTAATGTCACGGTTTGCTTTAAAGGTTGATCAAATGGAGGGAAACTCAGGACAGCACAGTCTCAACTCAGAAACCTGACCAGGCATGCATGAAGGAGTGAGGTCCTGATAAACTCCAAACAGTGAGTTGTAGTAAAGGTGAGTAGGTGGAAGACTTGCGCAAGAAGGGCGCGATGATCTATTATAGACATCCGGTATGCAACAGACTGAAGAAGAAATGCATTCGAACACAAAATCCTTTTACATTCAAATACAAAAAACCAGGGGGCATGACAACGCCACAACAAATCCTTTATTGTGACAAGTTGCACTACTGTGAATCCTCAGGCAAAATATGAAACAAAGATGGAAAAGAAAGAGAACTGTTTTTTATAAACCAAGAAATCTCAAACACAGAGGGATGTCCAGGAAACCAAAGTATTTGCTGAAATTATACGGTCGGGAGCTTGGCTCTACCATCGATAGATACAAAAATGGCAAGAATGCCTACATATACTCAAAACAACACAGCGGCGGAACCAAGAAACTACATTGAAGGCTTTGCGTCTGCATGGCTTCTGACAACACGGAGCTGCGATCTTTGAATGGTCGTGCAACTTATGGCAGACATGATCAATCTTCTGACAGTTTATTCGACGAATCGACGTTCTTTTAATCTTTTGCGGGACGTCCCCATTATGGCGGAGGTGATGCCTAACCACCATCAACCGCTTCAATAACTGCTTCTTGGGATCGATAACGGCCTAGCCAACTCAGCATCTCGAGATAGTGAATGCTTCTCGCACTGCCAC
>ML783462.1:278166-316769 GCA_009831015.1 Picea engelmannii | reverse complement strand
AAGACTATCTTTAGAAGAACAACAAAAATGGGTAACCAAGATATTGGGTTATGATTTTGAAATCCTCTATAAAAAGGGGAAGCAAAATGTTGTGGCAGATGCACTCTCAAGAAAGGATGAAGATGTTGAGGCCTTTGTCTGTGCTATCTCGATCATCCAACCCGATTGGATAATATAAGCAAGGGATGAATGGAAGAATGACAAAAAAGTGTGGACTCTCATTCAAAGGTTGCAGCAGGATTCCAGTGCATCAGATACATTTACCTGGAAAAATTATTCACTATGGTACAAAGATCGCTTATATTTATGTAAGAACTCCCAACTCAAACAAAAGGTACTATTGGAATTGCACACCTCTTATAAGGTGTTGCAAACGATTGGTACTATGGCATACAAATTGGAGCTGTCTGCATCTTCACGAGTACACCCAGTTTTCCATGTTTCATTCTTAAAGAAGGTTATAGGCAAAAATATCCCAGTTCAAACTATATTTCCAGAACTTGATGACGAAGGAAAAATCATATTGGAGCCTGAAGCCATCATTGACACAAGAATTCACCAGCTGAGGAATAGATCCATTTCAGAGTATCTCTTTAAATGGAGGAAACTATCGGTTGAAGATTCCACTTGGGAAGATGAGTCTTTTATACAGAAGAATCTAGAGTTACTCAAGCATTGTGGACAACACTTGTCTCAAGGGGAGGAGCATGTTAAGCCCTAATATTGGCTCATTACCCCTCAATTGGGGCATATTATATTAGTAATGTTATTTTATTTATGTCGTCTTTAGGCCATTAGTTGTAATTATACCTCCTAGTATCCTATATATACGAAGGAGACATTTTCATTTTGAATCATCTTGTACTTGAACATTTAAGTGGGGTAAAAGGAGGTTTCCCCCTCAAAGAGGCTTATTATCTGAAATTATCTCCTTTTCAAGGCGTTGAGTACTTTTTCTGAGGTTTTTCTATGCTATATTGATGTTTGGTTCATAACAATGCTGTAAGGTGCGACCTTTCCAGATATTGAATCATTCGATCCACTTTCTGCGAAGTTCACCACACTTTGATACTCGAGTGATATGAATAAACAGTGGAATTCAAACGATGTTTTTCACACATATTACCTTCATCTAAAGAGAGCCATTGAAGATCAACCTCACATGACTAAAAAAACCCTACAGAGGTTTCGACCCCTCATGAAGTTATGCACAGATCGACACTTCATCTACATTACAGCGTGAGTCGATGAACATAAGGAGTAGCTTCACTCATACTACAAATTCACAGAAGAGGACCTTGAAGAGATCACTAAGAACTAGTCGACAGACCTACTTATTCCCGCAGACCCTATAGAGATGTCCGACCTTGATATCCCAGAGACCACGCACAAAGAACATGATACACCTGGACACAACAGAAGGAAGAAAACTGAAGAGGCCCAAGACTTAAGTAGCGCCTCAGACAATACTGCTTCAGTATCACCTGAACGAAGGGGTGATGAAGAAGTAGAAGAGATAAATGGAAAAGGAGATGAATAGAAGTAGGGGAAGTAACACTACCCAGAGATGAAGTTGATCCCCTGAATAAAAGGAATTTTTATCCCAAGAAACCCTATTCGAAGAAGAAATCCAGAGCCACCATGACCAAGATGCAGACTGTACTCACTATCGATGATTTTGACTTCATCCTAGCATCTCTAAATGGCGCTTCGTTGGAAATCATGGAGAAGCAAGAATCTAAGCAGGAGGAAATGTACGATAGAATTGATTTCGAACTCCGAGGGGTACAACAAGCCCTTCAGTCCAATCGCATAGTATCCACTACGCCCCTGCCATCGGGAGAACCAGAGTTGGGAGATGAGCCAGCCCAACTCCGCTGACTAGAAAATACAACTAAAGCTCACCTTTTACGAGCACATGAAGAAATAGAATAATCCACCCAGGCCTTGAATAAAATGCAAGGAGTACTCATAGAAAAACTTCAAGTTTCATAGAAGGAGAAGGTTTCTCTCCAGACAAAGTTTGAAGAGGAGAAAAAACAAATTCATCAAGAAAAGGAGCAATTGCTTACAGAGAAACGCAAAGTGAAAGAAGTAGTCAACAGAGCACTCTGCTCTGTGATAGGCTTAGAGCCACAAGAAGAAGACCAAGTCGCACATCAAGTAAAGAATCTCACAGAAGATATCCAACATCTACAACAAAGAGTAGCAGACTTAGAGCTCCGCATAGTGCCCAACACCCCGCAGGATGTGAGGGATCAAAGAGAAGCAACTGCTCGAAGCACAGTTGATCGAATCAAATCCTTCACTATGGAATGTAAGTAACTCAGTGACCACAGTGCCTAGACCTATGAGAAAATCACTGAGAATCCAGAATTGAAGGAACTGGAGTCACAACTCCAACAGGCGACGTATCAAGCAGAGACAATACAGGCGCATTTTAAGCCCCTGACAACTGTGGAAAGAATGAAGCGATCCCAAGAGAAATGCATTGTCGAACAATGGGTACACATTATTCAGAGTAGAGCTATGGAAGTAACTTAGAGGCTCCAAACTATATAGGATGAGGCTTACCAACTGTTCACAAAGATCGAAGGCCGAGGAGTGATATTGGAGCAAGTCATCATTGCAGTTGAACAATGCCTAGAGGGACCTGTCAACGAAGAAATCATCGAAGAGTTTCCCGAACAGGAGGTCGTGGCACAACAACAAGTCGAAGCATATCAAGCCAAGATCGAGGCTTTTGAGGCAGAATTATCCAGATCAGAGTGTTTCGGGATGAGTCACAGGTGAGTGTTGGGGGCCTGTTGGCCCTTGACCAAGTTTTGAGGATTCTTGGTCATGTTTGACCTAATTTTTGGGACTTCGACAGGCTGTCGAAGGTGGAGCACAAGAATAAGAAAAGATCATGGGATCTCAACCCCTTTTTAGGGATTTTTGGGTTTTGGGCTTATGTAACGAGTATGGGAATGTCGGCCCATGGGTTTACCCATGCTTACGCCTATTTTGTATGTATAAATATATGCTAAGGTGATGTAGTGAGTATGAATGGATAAGTTCCCTTTGGCTAGATGAAAGTGATGGTTGTAGTCTAATATATGTGATTTATAGTACTAAGTTCTAAGTGAAGATTGATTTTATGCATACTATGTGAGACTTGCAGAGCTAAGTGCAAGTCATTGTAAGAGACTGTGGAACTTTGTGTGCTTAGACTACCCAGGGAAGGAGGATCTAGCGAGCTGTGCAGATCCCCTGTCCTCTACAGAGTAGGGTTTTTGAGGCTCTGTGCATGTAACTGACTGAAAAAGCTAATAAAGAAGACAAAGAGTTGGTGGACGTAGCCCTAGGGTGGGGGTGAGCCACGTACATGTTGTGTTTCTTTTCTTTATGAGATGTGTTGATGTGTTTATATGTTAATGTGCTTAGTTCTTCGATATAGATGAATGGTAGATAGATATGTTAATGCTATGTGATTAATAATATGGATATGACCTATGTGGATATGCTTAGTGCTTAAATACCTTAGATATGAATGAATACTGTGATACTCTGTAATTAGGGTTTAACCGCACTGTAACTAAGACTGGATATTGATGAATTTTAACTGTTGAGTGCTCTATTAAGCGTTAGAATCATAGATATGTGTCCCAACTAAGGTTGTAGACATCTGATTTATGCAACCACCCTTGCCTCTACCTTGGGTGAGACTTCATCTGCTTCGTAGGTGTTGGCGAAATGGCCGGTAGTTAGGGTTTTGTTGGTGCATTGTTGTAGCATTGAATACTGGGTCTACCCCTGTGCCAACACTTTTCATTGAATATGAAATCTCTACTCCTAATGATTTTTTGATTTTCATAATCCCATAAGAGATAACCAAAATCATTAACAACGTATCCAATATAGGTACACTTCTTGGATTTTCCCTCAAGATTTATTATATTTTCTTTATCAATATGGACAAATTCTTCACAACCGAAAGTCTTCAAAAAATAATAGTTTACGTTTTTACCTTTCCATTCGTCCTCTGGAATTCCACCATCCAAAGAGCTCGAAGGTCCTCTATTTATTAAGTAAACAAAAATATCTACAAAATCTTCTCAGAACTGTAAGGGCAACCCAACATACAATCTCATACTCCTTGCACACTCCATGATTTTCCTGTTCATCCTTTCTAACACACCATTTTCTTGCGGTGTTCCTGGAACTATCTTCTCTCTAGGAAACCCATGGTATGAACAGTAGTCATCAAACTCCTTGCTGCAATATTCACCTCCATTGTCTGATTTGAGACACTTCAACCTTTTTCTTGTCTCATTCTCAACCAAAGATTTCTATTTCTTAAAAGTATAAAAAACATTAGATATTTGTCAAATGCAATAAACCCAAGTTTTTCTAGTTGCGTCATCAATAAAAGTAACATAATAACGAGAGATGCTAAGATATGATACCTGAGCTAGTCCCCATACATCTGTATGCACAAGATATAGCCTTTCAATCTTCTTTTCTTTTTCTGACTCTGATAAATCTGTCTCTTTTTTGTTTTCCATAAACACAATGCTCACAAAAATCGAAATCAATTTGTTTAAGATGTGGAAACAAATTTCTTTTGTGAAGTATTTGCATCCCCTTCTCACTCATGTTTCCAACCCTATGATGCCACAATTTTGTATCCACTTTTGTAGAAGCTAAAGAGATAGAAAATTCAGTATTACCAGTACATAAATACAATGTACCTACCTTCTCTCCTTTTGCTATCACCAATGATCCTTTGGTGACCTTCCATACCTTATCTGTAAATATGGATATACAACCTTCACTTTCCAACTTCCTTTTTGAAATTATATTTTTCCTTAGATATGGAAAATGTCTTACCTCTTTCAACAACCATTGGTTTCCATTCCTTTGCTTTATTTTTACCTTTCCCATCCCAACAATTTTGCATCGTGCATCATCAACCAAATGAACTTATCCAAAATCACCTTGAACATAATCTAGAAAATGTTTCCTATGGGGTGTGGCATGAAATGAAACCCCTGAATCTACTACCCAAGACTCAAAAATTTTATCTATAGAAAGAATCAAAGCATCTTGTAACACATCGACTGTTACATTTTCTTCCTGTTTTTTCTCCTGTTTTCCATATCTTTGTTTCTTTGGAGCTCTACAATATTTCTTCAGATGTCCTTTCTTCCCACAATTCCAACACTCTATATTTACAAGTCTGGATTTGGATCTGCCCTTCCTAGAATTCCCGCAGTTCCCTGAGCCCTTTCCTCTATCCTTTTGTCTTCCCCTATTCTCCATGTTTAATGCATTACCTGATGTCTCACATGTGATTTTCCGTCACATGTCCTCACTAAGGATAACACCAACAACATCATCAAATTTTAAAGTGTTTGAACCAGAGACAGAGTTACTTACAACCATGACCAAGTCATTCCATCTTTCTGGAAATGAGAACAATATTAGAAGAGCCCTAACCTCATCATAAAAGTCCACTTTTATAGAACTTAGTTGATTAGTAATTGTATTAAATTCATTTAAATGATCTGCAATAGACCCACCTTCTGACATCTTCATATTAAATAATATCTTCATTAGAAATACCTTATTGGAACTGAGGGTTTTTCATACAGTTTATCCAATGCATCGATCAACTCATTCGTTGTCTTTTATTTCAAAATATTGAAAGCCACCTACGCTGCCAGGATCATCCATATCATTCCTAGCGCCTTTCTGTCAAGAACCTCCCTTTCTTCATCCTTCATGGTCGTCGAATGCCTTTATATTCCACCCAATGGTAGGAATAGATCCTTTTGATATAAATAATTTTCCATCTGCATCTTCCATAGCTGGTAGTTTTGTCCATTAAATTTATCGACCCTAAACTTTCCATATTCCGCTAAGTCTCCCACTCGAACAAGGAACCCTCTTTTCCTGTGAGTTACCTTTCTCTTTGATACCAGTTGTTAGAAAAATAGGATCACAGAGCAATACAATAAAACAAATGCAGAAAGAAAACACAGATTATACACAATACAATAGAGACATAGATATACGTGGCTCACCCAGTGTGGGATTCGCCCACTAGAGAAATTTCCAGGTCCTTCCTTTATTATTATCCAACAAATGAAGGGATACAACCTACAACACACTTGTTGTAACTTCCTCTTCTTTCTCTCACATTCTCCTCACTTAGAATACAATATTCACAATAATACATAGCTACAATACATTTCCCTCATAAAAGAGGGTTGTCTTCTAGGGAAAAAAACCCTAACATAACTTGTTCTGTCAGATCTATGACCTTATAATGAACGATTCATATTTACTATGAAATTACAATATACATTTACAAGGAAATTTTTCCTTCTGGGGCTTTTCCCTTGAACCCTCGTCAGGGGCCCTCTTTCCCCCAGACCCCCCCAGCTAGGGGGATACCCCCTCGGAACCCGCAGGGGGGGTAACCCCCCCTGCACTCCCCCACGTGGAGGAGTGTACATTCTTTCGGGGTGTAAAGTTTTCATGGGGTATAAACATAGATGAAAACAAAGATCGTTGAATCAATAAGATAATCAGGCTCCACAACCAACATGGGTAGCATGGTCTAATGGTGAATAAGGATGGTGATTATCATATGAAATTTGATCTATGGTGACAATGCTTCTATTGTGAGGAAAATAAATTACTAGAAAGATCATAGAAACTAGAACATTCATTGCATAGACATAATCACACCTGATAAGAATATTGAAGTCTAAAGGGCCATTCACCACTATCATATCGACCCTAATAGTATTCCCACCTAACGTAATAGGAAACTAAGGAAAAATCCCCAAAGATTTAGTAGGTATTCTATAAAAATTCAATAACTAACTAGGAGCTAACACAAGCTAGGGAGAAGCTATAAATTTCCAAGGCAAGGAGGAAAAAATGATTACAGTGACTCCATCTACTATACATCAATAGTTTTTTTTTGAATAAGATTCAAACTTTATTCGGAAGGGAATAAAAGAAGGAATATGAGGCCCAATAATACTATTCCAATCAAAGGAAACACTCATATGACTTAAAGGGAGCATGGTCAATGTGAGTGGGATGTCCCCTTGTTTAGAAGGTTCCGAAATGGCAGTGAAGAAAACTTGTTTGGCAGACAAAAAACTCTTTGGAAGGGGTTTGGGATTGACAAAATATTTCATTAGTGTGACCACTTCATCAACCGATGGTTGCGTAGATTTCTAAGAACCCAAAGATGGTTCTGGAGTAGAAGAGTCTCCATACTGGGACCACAGTCTTTTTATCTATGGAATAACAAGGCATAGGTGAGTAAGGTGATTTCCCTTGAAAAATGTACAAGGGAAATTAGGTTTTCATATTTCTCATCTATATTTCTCATCAATGTTAATGCCCCCAACATAACTATAAGTGGTTGGTTTCTTACCGCCAACATGACTTGCAGTGGTTGGTTGTTTACCCCCAACATGACTTGCATTGGTTGGTTTCTTATCTCTAACATGAATTGTAGTGACTGGTGTGTTTCCCCCAACATGATTTGTAATTCCCATTAACTTATCCCTTTGTCTCCTCTTCTTCTTCTTACTCTTCCTCTTTTTTTTTTCTTTTTATACTTCTGGTTACTAGGAGATGAACTTTCACCATAAGAGATATAAGGAAGAGGAATAGATTTTACTAGAAAATAATATTTAGGATCATTTGGGACATTTGGAATGGTTTTCAACCAAACTGACATCCCCCTATACAATATAGCAATATTCAATATGACCATCAATTGGGCACCAACATTTCCAAAGGAAGGAAAAATACAAGAGTCCACGTGGGGAGGGGTCCCTTGGTTGGTAGTCATAAAAGAATTTCCAAGCACATGACTAGTGGCTAGTGAAAAGAGAGTGTCGATGGGGCATGTCCTCACTGACCCCACATATAACTACCTGCAGGGACATTGTTGCCACCAAATACATAATTTCTCCCAACATTAGGAAAAACACTAGAGGAAGGACCATATCGATGGTTAAAATTCCAAACAAATGGGAAAATATCATTTGGTATCACTGGAATAGATATAGAGTTGCTAGAGATAGATGGGAATCCAATTTTGGTAGTAAAACCAAGACCTTCCCCCCACTAGAAACAAATTCATATGTGGGTACTTCCAATAATGCAACGTGTGTACAAACACTAGGTAGATATGTGGAGGGAAATGTTGTAATTGGTGGCATACCCCAATTGGAACAAATGGATGTCATAGGAATAGGCATGGGAGTACCCAGTCCATTAAGTGGTGGCAAGGAGGTCATCATAATGACTTATCCAAATATATTTGGGGATGTACAAGCTAGTCCTTCCCTTTTGGATGACCAACTAATGCTTGACATGATATGAGGATTAGTAATAGTGAGAAAAAAACATTGAAATATCTATTCACCCAAATGAGTAAATGGTATATGATATTGAAGAAGAAGTTATTCAACCATAGTTACCACCTCACAATCGATGATTAGGAAAATAGTCGAAGGTCAGACCACATGTCTAGGAAGGGAAACTAACCCCAAATCTTCAAGAGTGATACCTTGCAGAGAGGTGTAGGAACTTTCAAAACCTCTGTACACATAATAATCCAATAAATATATCAAACACCAAGACAAGAAGAGAAGATATATCACCCTACTTTCCCCAATGAGACCTCTTTCTTAAATCTTGTGTTAGAGGAGCTTCCTGACACACATGTTGAGACAATGGTTCTATACAATCACTAGTGATTTTCTAGTTTCGGTTTTATGGCCTTGGATAATTTACTCTCCAACCCTACACTAAGGCCCTAAATCCTAGTCTAATGTTGGTTTTCTATAAAGAAAAAATTCTAATAGAATTTGTATTAAGTGCTTCTCTTTGTTGGGATGTTGATTACTCAAGGGTAATGGAATGGAAATTTAATGGTGTTTTGACTCTTTCCAATTGAAAGAAAGACAAAGAATGAAAATGCAAGAAATGAACTTCTCTTTATTTGATTAAAAATGTCTAAGGGAAGGAACAAGAGGTTTATTATTCTCAAATAACAATCACTGAAATACAAATGGTATTGTGAATCACTCCAAAAGACAATTTTAGACCCCAAAATTCACAAGCAACACTTCAATGCAATTATGAGAAAAGTCCTAAAATGATCCAAAAGGGATGATAACAAAATGAAAATTTTATTTTTCTCTTTTATACCACATAAATAATTATTAAAAATTCCTTCAAAAATTAATTTTGAAAGGTTTTCTTACCCAAGAATAGGGACCCTAGGATTCACTAGAAAAAACCAAGAAAACATTTCACAAAAATAATTTTTTTTGCACCGTACAAGCCTTTTTTGTGCACTCTACAAGGGAGGTCGTGGGCTTCCTTCACTTGGGTAGCGAATGGTCGTGAGCTATCAGCGATAAAACTAATGGCCTATATTTATTAGGTCACACCCCACTAGTCATATAGATCACAACCGATCATGGGCTATTGGTAGGTTTACATAGACTGATCACGAGTTGTCAGTGAGGAAATTGCGATCATGGGGGGAAAGGGTAGGACAATGAAAACCCATCCTAGAAATCAGTTAGATATAAATACTAAATTATCTAAAAAAAAAACCTTAAATCCACTTTAAACTCACTAAAGAAAATGAGAGGAACAAAAAACCTCAACACCTCAAATCCACTTGGAAACATAAGAAGCAAAGAATAAGGTAAAATAAAGAGTAGATTTATGCTATTGGACCCCTAAGAGGCTCATAAGATCAGGAAAAGTACATACTTGAGCAAGAAAAATTAGAAAATTTTGAAAAACAATCACCTATAGGGGCGTTCAAGGTCCAACAATTATGAAACTAGAGACTATCTGCAGATGGTCGTAGGTTGTACTATAAGTAGCTCGTGACTGGTCACACTGGTGTGAATTGGCCAGTCACGATCGTTTGCAAAAATTTTGGAAAAATTTCCATATATGAAAGATTTGAAATATCTACTCTCTTAGTGAATGTTGAGGAAGACAATAATATATATAGAAAGTCTCAGGGGTAAAAAATCAAGGGGTAATCCAAAACTAAGGAAGAATCAAAGATCCTTCTCCAGTGGAGTCACCAATTCTATGGGATAGGCTACATGGCCCTCCCTTATTCCTATGAATAGGATCTTAGACATCTGATCCCCATGGAGTTCACACATTTGATTTAGATATATAAGATTTCGTGCATCTGATCCAAGCGAGGTCTTTCTTATCCCTAGATTTACTGCAATAAGCATGTTTTGTTTCTTTGTGTGCAGGTAGTAGGTTGCAGGATCCAGAGCTGGATATTTGGATCTACACCATCCAAGAACATGTGAGAAAAATACACACCTTTATCAAAGCTTTTCAATATTTTAAGGAATGCAAATCTATATCATATCTAGCCTAATCTACTCAAGGAGATATAATATCTTCATAAGTAAGCATGAATCATTAAAAACACAAGAATTGGAAGGGGAAAATCAGATTGATCTATATTAATCAATGGAGAATAATACATCACTCATGAATTCATACCTTGAATCATGAAATAAGTGATCCTTTGTACCTTTCTCTAGCTCCTCCCTAGACCTCACACAAGCAAGGATAACATGATATGATGGTTGATGTATATAGAATAGCTCCTCTGTAATTTCTATAGCATGCACCTATAAATAATTTCCTCCTCCTCTTTCACTTAGAATTCCTTATTTATATAGATTGGTGAAGGAGGCTAGGGGATGATTCTAGATCTCTAGAACTCAATGAAACTATACTATATTGAGAGTTCCAAAGATCATATCGCGAGAGAAACAACTCACACAATGTTTATCTTCTCGAAACTCACCAAATCTAGAAGGATACAGGGGTGGTCACATGTTATCAGTAGTGTAGCCAACAAATGGTTGCAGGATACTAGTGATGCATCTAGCAACCAAATGTGATCTTCCAAGTATTTGAGGCATGAAATCCCTCAAAAAATACTAAAATCTAGAGCATAAGAGTGTCTCTCAATAGTGAAGCATCAATGGGGTCCTCCCTAAGTCGTGAGGGTGGGAAATGAGGCTGTAACACCTACACTATTTCTCAATCTTGGATCCTACACTCTAACATACCATTGATTTCTCGAAGATAGCAGGATTCCTCATTAAATTTTCTCTTTAAATTATATATTTCTCAAGGAATATCCTCATGGATCTAGTGGTCACTAAGGGGAGCATGACCTTTATTGGTCCCATTACCCATACCCTAGTTTTTCAAATTGGCACCAACCATACCCATTTCTACCTATAATATAGGAGTGCTCACAAGTCACTAGAAAGGGTTATATACTCTAGGTGCAAGTGTAAGACCATATCTATAACATCTAAATGCAATAATCCACCTAGGGCTTTCATACTTTATAATAATATTGATTAAGTGTCCATAATAGCTCATTTGTATTACATCTAGAGTTGAATGGGAAAAACCTAGAATCCTTTGGTAGGTCATAATATTATAGCCAAATGATAAAGGGTTTGAATATTGGAAAGCTTCACATAGAACCTTACATCTCCTATTTATCTACTAGGAAGAAATATCCTCACAACTCAACCACTATCCAATATATTTATTCACTGGGATTCCACCAAGGGTTCTTGAACCTTGCACTCAAACTGATATGAAAGGATATCTTTGGGAATATTGTGTTCACTAACATGGATAGTGTGTGTATGCTTATGTAGATAATTTAGCGATAAAATGAAATTTCTAAATTCTTGTTAAATGTTATCTATTGTGGTAATTAAATTGAAAATATATGATAATATCAAGCTAAGCTAATTTACAAAAGTAAATTTGACAATCAACCCAAATTGTGATTCTACCATGACAATCAAAATTGAATATTAATGATTAGTTATGATGGAAATGTTCTATAGCAATGAATTAAACAAAATTAAATGTGTTATAGATCAACAAGAAAATGGAGTTGAAAACTAGACTAATTAACACTTTTTAAGATGGAAATCAAGATCTATAGTAATAATAATAAAATTGACAATGTCTAGATACAATTTCCATAATGAAATAAAATTAAAAAATTATAAGGAATGATGACATTTTAAAATTTATGTAAGGAATGTTTTCACAATCAAAATAATCATTATTAATTTATACAATGAGATGAAGGGGCTCTGGTTACCATAATGTGATTCTAAGTTAAATTTAATGATGTATGCATTTATTTTTATTTTTTGAAATCAAAGGTGGAATGGATTCTATTTTTTCATTTCCTTACATACATACTTATCTACCAACTAAATAAAATACATATTACATATGTGTCACACAAGTGACAACACCAACAAAATAATGCTACAAAAAAAATAAATAAAAGAAATGATAAATATAACTTTACTATCCTTTTATAACAAAAAAAAAAACACACATACTATGAAGACACCTTCCATTTGGATTCATAGTGCTATAGGGACAATGGTTGAGGGTTTCTTGCAGTTTTGTTAAATGAAAACTTGTAATAGCTTAGGGTTTGGCCAATGTACATGGGGTATTTTGACATGAAACCAATGGGAAGGTTTCCATGGCCAAAGTTGGGTTTTTTGGCATGGCCATAGGTCAACATCTATAAATATAGATTCATGGATGAAATTTCACACTAGCTTTAAAAGAGGTTAAGCAACTGAGATGGGTCAAGTCTTCAAAGAAGAAGGCTAGGTAATGGCCCCTCGACCCCAATTCATAGTTCAATTTCTCTTATTGCATGATATAAGGTGATGCAGGAGCATTTTTCCTTCTAATGTTTACTTATTGAATATGCCAAAGTGGTCTTGACTTGTACCAAGGGAGATGGTTCCCTAATTTATTATGGTTGTAATTTCCTATGTTTGTTGAATTCTAGAAATAATGCATAGGATAGGATTTGTTTAAATTGAGTTGGTTAGTGTAATCGAATATTCCTATGATAGAATATCTCTAGAGTTGAGAGGTTTTAAATAAAACCTAAAGTTAGTCTCTTGAGGATTTTGTGGGTCTTAAAAGGTCCTAATATTTGTTAGTGGATAAATTAGTGGATCTAAAACAATTTCAATTTTAGGAACCTTTTGTTTAATTGTATGAGCCTATTGGGAATTCAAGACATAGAGAGATGGAGCTTCTTGAATAGGATTTTTGAAGAGTGAGGAATGTGGCCAAAGGCCAAGGAAAGGCCAATTAAACATAAATCATTCCTAAGAAGAGTTTGAAGGCCTTATGTAAATGTGTACATGATTGCTAATATAATATTTTGTGAAATTGGAGCTCTGTGTGTTGGACTTTATGTGCTGACACTAGTTCTACTTTAGGTTTCCAACAAAACCATGCCAACCATCGACCCTTCTGGAGACCAGAAGGAAACATTGTACATATAGTGCACAATGTAGTCTCACCCGAGATGGATTATGGGTGATTGTAGGAACCAAATGTCTGCAATCGTGGAAGGGAGGCTTCTGAGGGGATGAGGGACATTCTTTCTACCTCAACATACATCAGTTCTATTATTCTAATAAAACATTATATCTAGATCTACCATTATGTACTTAGTTACATTCCTTCAGATTCATTTTGCAGTAATTAGGATATCACTCTTCTGTGCATTGCATTTTACTTCTAACAGATTGATTCATTCAACATAACTAAACAAGAAATAAATAAAACATTTCACACAGAGACGCAAGGTTATCGTGGTTCACCCCCCTTGGGATAAATCAACAAAGATATAGTTTTCTTCTCTCTTTTACTATTCTCCATCAAGTTTATAGCACCATGTGCATTACAGTTATACACCCTAGCAGTTATAAGTAGCTCGTGACTGGTCACACTGGTGTGAATTGGCCAGTCACGATCGTTTGCAAAAATTTTGGAAAAAGTTCCATATATGAAAGATTTGAAATATCTACTCTCTTAGTGAATGTTGAGGAAGACAATAATATATATAGAAAGTCTCAGGGGTAAAAAATCAAGGGGTAATCCAAAACTAAGGAAGAATCAAAGATCCTTCCCCTAGCAGTTATACACCCTAGCAGTTATAGCACAAAGATGAAGCTTCGAGAATTCATCTTTTTCCCTTCTTTAGAAAGTGTTCACACCCTAGCAGTTATACACAGTGTGAACCCCTCACACCCTGGCTTAAGGCAGCCTGCGAGAATCATGCATTCTCGCAGACAAATTTATTATCAACCTGCGAACCTTCCTCAAAAATGATATTTCTGGAAAGAGAAGAAAGTAACTTTTCTCATGAAAAAGTTCTAATGAAGAGCCTGAGTACACCATTATCAATACATAATCATGATGACAAAAATATTATGTAACAGAATGCCCCCCAAAGTATGAGGTTGGAACCAGTGACAACCGATATACTTTGTAAGCTGCATGTGTGTGTCGAGAACCAGGAGCACATCTAATCGGAAACCTACAAACACCCAAGCATCTGCAGAGTATCATATATACCAATTCTAAGGTAGGCATTCCCATACTCAAATCATAGACTGATGACATTATAGACATGGGTCATGGCCACCAATCATACACTGTGGATCCATGCCTTCAAACTATAGCATAGCCACTGGAATACACTGTGGATCTATGCGAGAAATTTCAAGTTAAGACGACATAGCCACGAAACATACACAGTGGATCTATGTGTCACAAATTATCCATACTCCATCGCAACCTAGATCACAAAGTAAATACCTAGGGTCTTCAATCTCATTGCCCCAGAGTACGAATCTACCCATGTGATTACATGAGTTGAAGTCGAACATGGTAGAAACCACTTGATTACCGGTCAATGATAAAACTGTTAACAAGTGCGAGGGAAATCACCATTGATGTCAATGACTCCCAAGGTACCATGGTACAATCCATCGAGTGTGAATAAATGATTTGATGTCAAACATCCGATGGAATATTTTGATCAGGGATCAATGACGTAAACCCACTGCCGAAAGCGAAAAAACCTTCCATTGAGGCATGCAAGTTCCAAGGTACCAAATAATTTCTAAGTCTTGATTCCGGATAATAAGTTGAATTCGACGGAACAAAACTCGTCACAGGAGGGCCTTGATGTATCCCCCATCAATGAAACGAAATGAGTAACAGAGTTTGAAGGTGAAACAGATCATTTTTCAAATTGTACTGGACACAGGGAAGGACGACATGGAGAGAATGGATAACTGCAGATGGTCGACTCAATGGACTTCTCTTGAACATATGAATGACATGACCAAGGATTTGGTAGCATTGACTCAAAGACGACACAGGGAATGACCTTGTAAGCAATCGAATGAGAGACAAATGGATTTCCCAAATTGACTTCCAATGATGAATAGGGGGTGTCATGTTCAAGAGCGACACTTACTACCAATCAATACGAAGATGAAACATATCCCTTTCCCAAATTTTCCCCCACCATTTCTGGGAAGTACCTCTTTATTTTTACGCAAGCTTGAGGAGGATAACATATGCTTGTTGATGTACGTTCATCCTTCAGACGAGTCCCTCGAAGTATATTTAATGAACCCTAATAAGGAGTGGTTCGGTCCCATCACGGGTCTGTCAGTGTTTGTTTAACGAGTTCAGAGATAGAAAACTCGAAGGGTTTTCAAGATTATAGAGTTTGGAAAAACACTTAAAAGAGAAATCTCTCAGTTCCTTTTTCGTAAAGTAGTCTGGACGAGATCGAAAAAGAGATAAATTATCGCTCACCAGATGCATACTTCAAATACTTTATCGAGCATGAAAGTAGCAAGGTCACTCGGTTATCTTTTCATGTTTAGAGAGTCTGAAAAGAAATTAAAGAGGACTCGAGGGGGGTTCCTTTTTCGTATAACCTTGTTGATCCCGAAAAAGTGATAAAAATATGCTCGATCACGTTCTCCTATATTCACGAGTGTAAGAATGGACAAAAACAACGCTCGAGGTTTTATGTAAAAACCATAAAAAACAATAAAAAATATGCCATAACGAAGAAAATCATGTCCATATCTCTGTATTGAATCGTCAAAAATCATCATGCCTGCAATAATTTCACTCAACATAACATTAGTGATTAGGGATTAGTTGATAAATAAACATAAATAACCCAAAATGACATAGTAAAAAGTAAATCAAATGAGTAAATAGTCATTTTTACCATATCATTTCACATTTCCACGATTGAGCTCCAAACCCCCCTTTTTACCCTCCGAATTTGGCATTAATTTTTGGGAGATACAAGAGATCATTCAATGAGTCATCTGTAGCATTGAGGTAAGCTCTTTATTCTTGACATTTTCATGGTTTAAATTTTTGATTTCATTGGTTAGTTTCTCAGTTTCAAGTTGTTTTTTGAACCCTACATGTGCATAGGCATTCTCGTAGGAAGCTCATACAGGACCTACGAGAATGATGCGTTCTCGTAGGTGAGCCTTGAGCCACCTGCGAGATGTTCGCACTGTGCAAATGAGGCACCTGCGAGAACCGCAATCTCATTTTTTTTTTTAAATATTTAGCCAATGAAAAAAAAATCCATATCATGAATAAAATCATTAATCCTCCTTTAATGTTCCTTGTGCAGATAAATAGCCATAAACATGGTGTTTGAGTGGCGTGAAAGAGAACATGAGGAGGATAATGAAAATGCTGAGAACCATCTACCTACCATAGATGCATTGAGAGATTGTGGGCTCTTAAAATACTTCCGCATTCCTGGTATGAGGGCTCAGGTCAGACTTCTAGAGTACTTGATTCGTATGTGGGACCCAGATCAACAAGTTTTTCATGTGGGAGCTCACACACTATCCATCGATATAGAGGACATTTACTTTTTGACCGGATTTTCCCGGTGTGGATACTATGTTAGCTTGACTAGAAGCAGAGGTGGAAGGCTAAAAATGAGTGAGTACTGCAATCAATATTGTGTACCTGAGGTTGAAAGGAAAAAGGGAAAAGTGCCTATCTCGGGGGTACAAGACTTGACCCTTCACACTATCCTTTTCACGATAGCTCGGATGGCTGGGAGTTCAGCTCCTCATATGGCATTACAGAGCTACTTCCAGTATGCCATCGAGTGTACTGAGCCCCAAGTATTCAACTCGGCGGATGTTGTGCTTCGTAGTATCAAAAAACAATTAACCAAATGAAGGCGGGTTGACCTGAAGCAATTCAGGTATGGATCGTTATTGGTATCCTTATTCCTCGAGAGAGTCCCCGTATTTAGACTACAGGTTGAGTGGCACATACCGGGTCTCAGGGATCCAAGGATGTTGAGATGGTGTCGGCTCATGGCCCGGCACATAGCAGGACCAATCATCAAATACGATGATATTTTCTTCGACTGGCTTCAAAACCAGATGTTGATGGTCGATGATTACGCTTATGCCGGTTTAGATTTCTGAGGAGATATGGATTTTTCATTGCCTGAGGATGCTCAGTGGGGAGACCTTGGTAAGAAATACATGCATTTTCTCTTTTTAAATGTTTTTGAATTTTTATCATATTCAAATGTTTTAGTTTTATATATTTATCCGAAGACTAACACAAAATGTTTGTTGATAACATAGATGTTGGACCGTATAGACCTCCTGACACTTCTCCTATCCAGTGACGAGGAGAGGTAGCAGCAACACCACCACAGTATGCCGAAGATTATCAGGTGGTGAAACTGAATTTAGAGGGCCTGACAACAGACATTCCAGATATGACTCTGGAAGAGGTTCCACGACGTGATCAGCATCACACTGTGTTGACGACGGAAGTCACTCTTGGATTACTAGCAGGAGAAGAGCCTGACGCCCATCAGTTTAATTTCACGATTTGTTTTGAAGGGGTGATCGAATGGAGGAAAACTCGAGGAGATATCACTCTAACTCGGGGATTGAGTCTGGTACATATGGTGACAAAGGAGGTCTCGATCCAACTTCAGCCAGTGGGTTGATAAAAGGGTGAGTAGGTGGAAGACTTAGTGAAGAAAATGAACAAACAACTTTGGAAAAAAGGCTTACGGCTATTTGTAGAAGAAAGACACTGAATGCAAGATCCGCTTGGTTCAGGGTCTAGAGAAACTGAGGAAGACTTGACTGGATCCTCCAATTCCAAGTCACTCAGCGCTGGGAAAATCACAAGATCTGGATAGAAATATTATAACTGCTACAGTGATCCTACCAACATCATCCTATAATAGCTATAGCTTGACTGGATCCTCCAATTCTGAGCGATTCTAACACAGTGGAACAAAGATGTAAAAGAAACTGGCATTCATCAGGCAAGAAGTCTCAAGAGTGCATACATAACTAGAAGATCAGTGCTTCATTAAAGGTTTACAACCGGAAGCTCAGCTCAACCATCAATAGATACAAAAATGGTGAAAATGCCTTCATATACTCAGAACAATAACAACAGCAAAATCAAGACACTGCATTGAAAGCTTTGTGTCTGCATGGCTTCTGACAGTCAACATCTGAAAGAACGTGCAACTCATGTCAGACGCAATCTTAATTCTTTGACAGTTCCAACGGTGAATCAACGTGCCTTAAATTCATGGTCGTGCTTTCCAATTAAGGCGGAGGTGATGTCTAACCACCACCAACTGCTTCAATAACTGCTTCATCGGGACTGAGGCCGACCCGGCCAACTCGACACCTTTGGGATGTGGAGAGCTTCCCACGCTGCCACCTGGAGTAACTGACTGGCCTAAAGAATGGGCGTGGAGGCCAGCGCAAAAGGTGGGGCACGGGAATGGAGTGATGGGGCCAAAACAACAGGGAGTTGGTGTATGAAGCGATGAGGGGGCGAGAGAGATTACTGGGGGAACTCATGGAAAAATACGATAAGTGAAGGAGGTGGAAAAATAGGTGTGATGGCCACATTTTAAGGGGAGGCTGGCGTGGAGGGAAGGGGACATGTGGTAGATGGTGTATGGATGATGAGAAGGGAGGAAGGCCATGTAGACCATAGGGGAGAGGCAGATGGATGACACATGGCAGCAGGAGAACGACGGTTGGAAGGTGATATGACGGGAAAAGGGCCCACGTGCACTTAAACGCAGCACAGCTGAGGATGATGTGGATCGTGCGAGTGTCGTCGATTCGGGTGCTAAAATCTCAACCGTTGGAAAGATGCGAGTCTGATTCTGGACCCCCCCCCTCCGCTTAAAGGTAGAAAGGCAGGGGGGTCTGGAATTTCCTTCATCGCCGTTGATCCAGGCGCGCTGATATGGACCGTTGGAGAGTTACGCCTGCGATTCCGGACCCCCCCCCCCGCTTAAAGGTAGAAAGGCAAGGGGGGTCCGGAATTTCATGTGTGTCGTTGATTTGGGTGCACGGATGCACACCGTTCAGATCCATTCACTGCTTACCAAGGCACATTTACATTCAAAACTTAGGACAAGTGGGTTTTAACCCATTCCTTTTTCATTCTAACCCCCCTTACAAGAAATATCGCTAACATCGGCTCCATGGGGGATAGAGTCATCCCTGTGATTCTCTAAGAACTCTTTTGCAGATCCAGTGCCTTTGATGTTGGTCTGTGGAGTCATTTATTAGTCCACAAAACAAAAACAGAAACAATATGTACAAAATGAAACAAAAAGAGCCAATTGTGGCTCACAAAAAACACTTTTTCAAGAAATGCCCATTTACTGGGCTGCCGAAAACTTCATTTCCTTCCATATCCTACAACCTATAAGTGTTGTTTGAAAATACTTCAAGGATCTTGAAAGGCCCAATCCAGAGGGCATCAAATTTACTATGTTTTCCCTTTTCCTGCCTGGGTGCATCCCATTTGAGCACTAGATCACCCTGCTCAAATTACCTCTTCTTGTTCTTCTTGTCAAAAGCCTGCTTGATCTTCTGCTGACGATTGTAGGCTCTGTCCATGACCTATTCTCTGATTTGTTGCACTTCCACCATCTGATGAATCCTTATGAGTATATGATTAGGTTCTCCTTCAAGGACCTGGAGGAAATTTGCCACAGGTAAGGCAAGCTAAGTGGGGAAGACGACCTCTATTCTGTAAACAAGTTGGAAAGGTGAGAGACCCAGGGACTTCTTAGTTGTCATCCGATCGGCCCAGAGAGAAAATTTGAGCTTTGAGTCCCAGGCCTTATGATTGTCCTCCAGTAGCATTTTGATAAGATTGATCAGGATTTTATTGGAGGACTCTGCCAGTCCGTTTCCTTGAGGATAGTATGGAGTAGAGTGAACCAATGAAATCCCAAATTGTTCACAAAATTTTACCAGAGGCTCAGACCTAAAGGGGGAGGCATTGTCAGTGACTATTCTGCTTGGGCAACCAAATCTGGCTATGATGTCTTCCAAGAGGCTGATGATTACTTTGTGAGAAGTGCTCCTGGTGGGGACAGCCTCTATCCACTTGGTGAAATAATCAGTTGCAGTGAGGATCCATCTGTGCTGGCCACTTGAGGGAGGATGAATCTCTCCGATGAAATCCAATCCCCACTGCTGAAAAGGTGATGCAATTACCACAGGTTTTAATGGCAGGGATTTGAGTTGCTTCTTACCTGAGAAATTCTGGCATTTAATGCAAGCCCTGAATTCTCTGCAGACATCAGTAAACAAAGTAGGCCAGTAATACCCAGCCCAGAGGATCTTATGGGCTGTGGTCTTCCAAAAATGATGACCTCCACAGAGACTGCTATGAAAATCGAACATCACTTTCTGCGCTTGCAACGGGTCTAGGCATCTTAGTAATATCCCCAGAGGGTCTCTCCAATACAAGGCTCAGTCAATGAGGCACTATTTGACCACTTTGAGATTTAAAGCTCTGGCCCTGCTCTTTCCCAGTCCATCAGTGGGCTTTAATTCCTGCAGAAAGTACAATATGTCCCTGTACCAGGGACATGCTGCTAGTGGTATGGTGATCTGGGAATTACTGCTGGATGACTCAGCTTGCTCATTGATGCAGTTAATCTCCAGAGTTTTGTAATTGGATTCAGCCAATAACTTGGCCAAACCTTGCCCCTTTATTAGCTTGGTGGGCTTAATTTCCAGGTCAAATTCGAGGATCTTAGCTATCCATTTACCCCTTCTTCCATCTATGTCAGTTTGTATAAGAATGTCCTTCATAGAGGGTGAAGGGACATATGCAGTGATTTTTGAATGAAAGACATAGACTCTGAAAGCCTTGAGGGCTTTCACCAGGGCATAGGCTTGCTTCTCCATGATCTCGTATCAGAGCTCTGCATCTCTCAGTGCCTTGCTAAAGAAGGCAATAGGTTGCTCTTGTCCTTGATCATTTTTCTACAGTAAGACTGCTGCTACTGTATCAAAAGAAGCAAAAGAAAATATCAGAAAATCTTTGAAGTAATCGGGACTAATTAGCACAGGTGCCTCAGCCAGTGATTTCTTTATTTGCGCAAAAGATTCCCTAGATTTGGCAGTCCACTTTATTTCATGGCCCTTCCTGAGCATAGTTGTGATGTGTTTCATCAGCTCAACGAAGTTTGAGACGAATCTCCTCAGAAAATTAATCTTCCCCAAAAATGCCTGAACTTCCTTCTTAGACCTGGGAAGTGACAGGGCCTGAATCGCCTCCACCCTTCTTGGGTCAATCCTTACTCCCTCTACTGACACTATGTGACCTAATAACTTTCCTTCCTGCATAGAAAACAATGATTTCTTGGGATTTAATGATAGGCCATACATCCGACATTTCAAGAAGACTCTTTTTAAGTGGCAGCAGTGCTCTTTATCAGTCTTGGAGAAGACTGTGGTGTTATCCAGGTATATCACCACAAACTGGTCCTTCTCCTCGATGAAGGCTATGTCCATGGCTCGCTGAAACATTGCTCCTGCATTCATCAGTCCGAAAGGCATTTTGGCATACATGAATGTGCCCCAAGGAGTGTTGAAGGCTATTTTTTCTCTGTTCGCGGGCATGAATGATATCTGATTATATCCAGAGAAACCATCAATCATGGACATCCTAGATGCGCCAATGACCCTCTGCAAAATGTGTTCCATGTTGGGCAGGGGATAATTATCCTTCCTCGAACTTCTGTTCAGGTTCTTGAAATCGACACAGAGTCTGATTTCTCCACTTTTCTTTCTCACCGGGACCAAATTGGCCACCCATTCAGAATATCTCAAGGGGACAATGATTTGGGCATCTAGCAGCTTCTTTACCTCTTTCTCCATGACAGGCAACAACATGGGATTTATCTATCTCAGCTTCTGCTTTAATGGCTTAGCCTCCTCTTTTAGTGGGATCTTGTGCTCGATGACTGATGTGTCATACGTTTTGAGGTCTTTGTAGGTCCATGCAAACACATCAGGAAACTCCTTCAACAACTTGATATATTCGATCCTCTTCCCCTCGGTCAAAATCCTTGACAGCTCGACAAATTTTGGCTCCTCAGGTGTGCCTATGTTGCATTCATCTGTGTCATCATCATCACCTGAAACCTTACCTTTTACTTCCACATCATTCCTGTCGAACAATCTTTCTAACGGGATTAGTCCTCTCGGAATGTGATTGCTCGGTAGCTGAATGATCCGGTGATCAACAATTTTATTCACAAATTCCTCAGGGTGATGGTCATCTTCCTCTTCAGGGTTCTCATCTATGTGCATTGTGGAAAATTCATCAATGGACTAGAGAAATTTCTCAATTTCTTGATCATCTTCAAACACCTTCCAGTGTTTGACATTGTCTGGTATAGAAGGTCTGTATTTTATTTCAATGTCAGACCCAGCAGTGGGCGATGTGGGAACTTCAAACACACTAGCTGTGAAAGCTAAACAATCGGTCGAGGCATTTTCCTCCCTTGGAATGTAGGAAATGTTAAAAGCCAGGAAGGAATCATCAACCAGGTCCCATACCTCGTTCCTGTAATTCCTGAGCCGAGGATTCTTAGTCTGATAAACATTTTTGACCTGCTGGACAATCAGTTCTGCATCACCAAACACAGCCATATCCTTGATTCCCATTTCTTTTGCAGCTCTTAATCCTAGAACCAGAGCCTCATACTCTACCACATTATTGGTGACTTCGAATTCTAGCTTGTATGATAGAGCTATGGTTTCTTGACAGGGTGATATGAATATCACTCTAGCGCCTGCACCCATACTGGAGGAAGATCCATCAAAGAACATCTTCCAAACAGAAGGAGATGGAGGGGAGGCTTCCTGATTAAGAATGGGTTTCTTTCTTATATGCAAAGAAGCTTCAGGGATGTGGGTGAGCTGTAGTAAACTAGAGCCTAAATCAGTGTCTAAGGCATAGATGGGATGATTGGTAGGGTTGGCCTTGTCACTGACAATATAGGCTAGTTGGGATTCTCTGTATAATCTCCTATGTTCCCCTCCAAATACTGGAATGGTGACACATGTAAGGTCCATCTGCAAGGTTCCCCCCAGCCTCTTTATCCAGGATCTTGACAACAACATGCCAAACTTGGGGGGAACATCAGCTACCACAATATCCATGACCATACTCTTCATGGGCAGCTGAAACAAAGAGACTACCAGGTCCTTGATGACTCCCAAGCATTTCACCCTCCTGGAGTCAAAAGAATAGAGGTCATGATAGGCTCGGGTGACTTCCAGTCCTAATTCTTCCATGACAGCTTTGGGCATGAGGTTGTGGGAGGCCCCTGAGTCCATAAGGCAATTATGCAGTACCTTATCATGTATGTTCAGGGAGGTATAGAAGGGAGGGGATGAATCATCTCTGTATTCTACCATGGGACCTAGGATAACTGCAGGCCTTTCATCTTGGAGATTTATGGAGTCTGTGAGGGGGTATGAGGCTTCGGACTTTAACAGCTCGGAGAAGCGTTTTTTGAATTCCCCATGTCTAATAAGCTCAGTAAGTGGCACAGGAATTCTGATCTTTTGAATCTCATGTTCAAAATTGAAAGAAGATGTAAGCTTTGGAACTTCTCTAATTTCAGGAACATGATTATGGATAATGGGAGAGAGGGGTTGGGCTTTCTTACCTTTGTGAGCATCTGTTATTTCACTAGCAGGCTTCTCTGCTCTGGTGGATGGCTCAGGAACATCAGGTGCTGCTGCTCTTTTGTCGGACCTCAGGTTGTACCTGCCTCGATCACCGCCAGCTTTGTCTCCTTTACTCAATTTGTTCAGCTGACCATCCATGAGAGACTCTTCATATGCTGATTGGGTCAGATGAGGGAAAGGGGGAGTGACTTCTCCACTGTGTATTTTATGCTCGGGCTCGTCCTCTTCCCCTTCTTCTTCATCAGCCACAAAATTTTTCTAGAAGGGAGCCTGAATTTTTTGGTCGTCTCTGTCTCTTTCCTTCTCTCTATGCATAGCTGGAGGAGCCAAATTATTTGGACTTATAAATCCTGGCCTGTTCTCGGTGTTCTGAGGGCCCTTGTTCATTTGTCTCCTTTCCACCTTTAATATTTCCACTTCTTCTTTAAGGAGGTTCATAACTCGGGTCAGCTCATTTACTTGAGAGTGGGGGAGTGATGGGCTGGAAGTTGAGGCTTCCGATTTTTCCTTTCTTCTGTTTGTGTCATCCTGGATTCTCAGTCTGTCAGCTGCCAATATGTTAGATTCCACTTCTACAGCTGCATATTGCATCTGAGCCAAAGAGGTGGCTCTTCTTTCTCTTAACGCGAGACAGAAATCAGGGTCAAATGCGCCAGCATAGGAAATTTGAGCAGAGGCCTCTGAGGGTTTAATATCTGCAGGAATCTTGTTGTACATTTTATTAAATATTTTGGAGAAGTCTGAGATAGACTCCCCTTGCACCTTCCTCAGAGACCCAAACTCTTTCATATAATACATATAATCTTTTCTGTCTCCCCACTGCCTCAGGAAAACATTATCCAAGGCTTCAATGCCAGCAATAGATCCAGGGGCTAGTCCCCGGAACCATTTCCTCACCTCCCCATCCAGGCTCTGGACAAAGACTCTCATCCAGACATATTCACTCTCGATATTCAAGTTTTCTGCATAGTTGTATAAGGAAGCTAGGTTCTCTTCAGCAGTTACATCTCCCTCCCCACTGAACTTGGGAATGTATTTCAAATAGTCTCCAGCAGGGAGAGGGTTCAGAGGATGGGGTAGAAGCAAAGGAGCATATCTGGCAGCAACTATGGCATCCATTCTGTTTGGAGGGGGATTAGCACCAACCATAGGGATATTAGGTAGAGGAGAACTCGGAGGAGAAGGAGTATGAACGGGAGATGTGGGAACAGAGTTCCTTGGAGGAGACAACGAGGAAAACAGAGAGAAAGCCAAGGGACCTGAGCGTGCAGACACTTCTCTCTATGCAGCAGTAACAAAAAAAGGAGGGGTGGTGAAACCTTCAGAAGCTCGAGGTCTGTGATGAGGCAAGACCTCCAGGGAGGAGGGAGTGACAAGGATTTCTCCTTCTAATACCAGACCAAGAGGAGAAAACTCAACAGGGACACTCCCAAAATTTAGAGAACGGGGGACTTCGGAAGAAGGACGACTAGGAAGCTGCGAATAAGAAAATGGAGTTCTCACAGAAGGGGAGGGTGTATTACCTATTTCAGCGACGAAAAATTCTTTTGCAGATCTCTTTCCCTTTCTGCGCACTGCTTCAGCGTCAGCTTCTGGTGTAGCTAAAGGCAAGTGTGGGTTAGACCTCATGTGTCTGCCTCTCGAAGCCATAGTTGATAATGCAGGTCCTCTCCAGTGGAGTCATCACAATGGAGTCGCCAGGTGCACAGTAGCAATCTTCAAGTTCTGATATCTGATGCACCTTCAGAATCAGTTGATCTTTGTCGTTCAATCCTGGGGAAAATATTCAACTTTGTCCCTGGCAACGGCGCCAGAAATGTTGATGACGGAAGTCACTCCTGGATTGCTAGCAGGAGCAGAGCCCGACGCCCATCAGTTTAATGTCACGATTTGTTTTGAAGGGGTGATCGAATGGAGGAAAACTCGAGGAGATATCACTCTAACTCAGGGACTGAGTTTGGTACATATGGTGACAAAGGAGGTCTCGATCCAACTTCAGCCAGTGGGTTGATAAAAGGGTGAGTAGGTGGAAGACTTAGTGAATAAAATGAACAAACAGGTTTGGGAAACAGGCTTACGGCTATTTGCAGAAGAAAGACATTGAATGCAAGATCCGCTTGGTTCAGGGTCTAGAGAAACCGAGGAGGACTTGACCAGATCCTCCAATTCCAAGTCGCTTAGCACTGAGAAAATCACAAGAACTGGCTAGAAATATTATAACTGCTACAATGATCCTACCAACATCATCCTATAAAAGCTATAGCTCGACTGGATCCTCCAATTCCGAGCGATTCTAACACAGTGGAACAAAGATGTAAAAGAAACTGGCATTCATCAGGCAAGAAGTCTCAAGAGTGCATACATAACTAGAAGATCAGTGCTTCATTAAAGGTTTACAACCGGGAGCTCAACTCAACCATCGATAGATACAAAAATGGCGAAAATGCCTTCATATACTCAGAACAATAACAACAGCAAAATCAAGACACTGCATTGAAAGATTTGCGTTTGCATGGCTTCTGACAGTCAACATCTGAAAGAACGTGCAACTCATGTCAGACGCAATCTTAATTCTTTGACAGTTCCAATTCGTGGCCGTGCTTTCCCATTAAGGCGGAGGTGATGTCTAACCACCACCAACCGCTTCAATAACTGCTTCATTGGGACTGAGGCCGACCCAGCCAACTCGGCACCTTCGGGACGTGGAGAGCTTCTCACGCTGCCACCTGGAGTAACTGACTGGCCTAAAGAATGGGCATGGAGGCCATCGTGGAAGGTGGGGCATGGGAACGGAGTGATGGGGCCAAAACAATAGGGAGTTGGTGTATGAAGCGATGAGGGGGCGAGAGAGATTACAGGGGGGACTCATTGCAAAATACGATAAGTGAAGGAGGTGGAAGAATAGGTGTGATGGCCACATTTTAAGGGGAGGATGACGTGGAGGGAAGGGGACGCGTGGAAGATGGTATATGGATGATGAGAAGGGAGGAAGGCCACACAGACCATAGGGGAGAGGCAGATGGATGACACATGGCGGCAGGAGAATGGCGGTTGGAAGGTGATATGACAAGAAAAGGGCCCACACACACTTAAACGTAGTGCAGCTGAGGATGATGTGGATCGTGCGAGCGCCATTGATTCGGGCGCTAAAATCTTAGCTGTTGGAAAGTTGCGAGTCCGATTCCAGACCCCCCCCCTCCGCTTAAAGGTAGAAAGGAAAGGGGGGTCCGAAATTTCCTTCATCGCCGTTGATCCAGGCGCGCTGATCTGGACCGTTGGAGAGTTGCGCCCGCGATTCCGGACCCCCCCCTGCTTAAAGGTAGAAAGGCAAGGGGGGTCTGGAATTTCATGTGTGCCGTTGATTTGGGCGCACGGATGCACGTCGTTCAGATCCGTTCACTGCTTACCAAGGCACATTTACATTCAAAACTTAGGACAAGTGTGTTTTAACCCATTCCTTTTGCATTCTAACCCCCCTTACAAGAAATATCGCTAACACACTGTAGGGGTATCTCCAGCTATGAGTTGACTGCTCCGTAGGGTTGCTAGGGCAGTCATGTGTTACCGTGAACGTCATCCATGACGTCACTTTGTAGAAGCTATAAGCTTCAATTTTTGATATTTTGGTCTTCAGACAAACTTTTTGTAAAAAACAAATTCTTTTGATCGTTATATATACAGATGGCTTCTACCGGTTTACTTTATATTGTGTGAATTTTAATGTGTTTGATTTATAAATGGTTCAAATGTCTGTCCAATACATAATTAGCCAATGCATCTGTTAATGTATTGAGACATCTAGGAATATGTTGATATTCAATGTGATCAAAATAACGTTCCAAGAGGCGAATTCGCAAATACACCCGTAACAAAGTAGGACTTTGAATAGAGTAGATATTACTTAGCTGTAGTACTACCAGCTGTGAGTCAAGTCACACAACCAAATGACGAATTTTGAGTGAGATAGCATCAACCAATAATTCAATAACAACACTATACTCTGCATTGTTGTTGGTTGCATGGCCAAGACATACACCTCGTAAAGATACAAGTTCGTTCGTTGGGGCATAGATTGCCCATGCAACGGACGCAAGGTTCTGAGTACTATGGCTAGCACCATCAATGAAGCCAATATAGGGTAGCGAAGACTCCAACATCTGGCAATCAAACACAATGTCACATAAGGGTAGAGACAAGATAACTTCAAAAGCAAACTAAAGTAACACACACAAATTATGATACATAAAATACAAGTACTTGTGCACAAATGATTTATGCATAGTACTTCTTCAAGTACAACCCATTCCTGGGTTCACTCAAAGGGATACCATCATAATCGACTAGCTCATATGCTCCTTTTTCCAAAACTTGGTGAACAATATAAGGACCTCGCCACATTGGTTCAAATTTCCCAGCTCCTAACGAATCTCGATCCTGTTCATAGAGAAGAACAAGATCACCTTCAGAGAAAACGCGAGGCTTGACATGGTTGTCATACTGTGCCTTGACACGTTTCTTCTGGGCTTCTATTACTAGAGTGGCGTCACGTCAAGTTTCGTCTAATCGCATCAGATACAATAGACATTCTTGTTCAGTAGAAGTGTTGGGTAAGAGTTCGATAGCTAGCTTCAGAGAGGGTATCTCACATTCTATAGGAAGAATGGCTTCCACACCATTGACTAATCGAAAAGGTGTAAACCCAATAACAGATTTGACAGATGTCCGATGTGCCCACAATGCCAAAAACAACATCATGTGCCAACTTGTTTAATGAATTCCTATCATCCGTCAAAGCATATTTATGAGAACTTTGTTGATTGCTTCGACCTGGCCATTAGCTTGCAGATAATAGGGTGTTGAGTTATCATGGCGAAGACCCAACTTTTCTGTAAGTTCATACATCATAAAATTCCTAAAATGACTATCGTGATCAGTGACGATAGCGTGGGGAACACCAAAATGGGCTATGACATGGTTAAAAAGAAACAACGCTGCAGTCTTTCCAGTATTATCGAATGTTGGCATCGCCTTGGCCCATTTTGTAAAGTAATCAACAACTACAATGATGTAACCATGCCCCCCGGCCGAGTGAGGGTGACATGTCATGAAATCAATGCCCCATTTTGCAAAAGGACCAACTGAGACCACAGGATGAAGAGGAGCAAGATGTGACCGAATTTTGTGATTGTAGGTCTGGCAAGCATGGCATTTTTGAATGGCAATAATGAAATCGTTAAACAAGGAAGGCCAAAAATAACTTGCATGTAAGATCTTCTAGGCAGTATCATACCCAGACATATGACCACCACATGCTTCGGAATGGCAGTCATTCAGAGATTTCTCATCCTCATCAAACGCCAGACAACGTCGAAAAATAGAGTCAATTCCCCGACGGTAAAGAGTATCCCCGAGGATAATGTATTGACATGCTTGATAATGGATGTGATGTCATTCAGTACTAGACAAAGCAGGCCGAAAAGTCTGGGTTTGGAGATATATAATGATATCCCCATACCAAAGATCATCAGTATTAATGAGGAAAATAGATTCATCATGTAATGAATCTATTGCTACATTTTCCGTGGCAGAGTGAGGAAAATAGCATATCAACTCAGCAAAAACTAAGGATTTCTTAGACGTGGCATGATCGAATTCCAAATCAAAATCCTGGAGTATGACAATCCATTTGGAGTATTTTCCCCCTAGCAATTGACGTGTCAAAATGTGTTTCATAGGGTTGCAATGAGAAATCACTGTAGTTTTTCGTGAGAGGATATAATGTCGGAAGCATTGGACAGCTTGAACGGCAGCCAAGGCCAGTTTTTCAACATGTTGATACTTGATTTCAGTTGATGTGAGACTTCGACTCAAGTAATAAATAACATGTTCATCATGCGCATCATCCTCTTGGATGAGAACCATGCCAATGGTATACTCGGAGGCAACAAGATAAAGAAAATAGTCACGACTATAATCAGGAGGAAAGAGAAGCGGAGCTCGCATGAGGGACAACTTCAAAGCCTCAAAATCATTGTTGGCAATGGTATCCCAGACAAACTCTGAATCTTTCTTAAGTAGCCTCGTAAAACAATGAGTAATCTCGGCGTAATTAGGGATGAAACGACGAAGAAATTTTTCTTTCCCCTGCAAACTTTGCAACTGGCACAGTGTAGAAGGAGGAGGGATATTAAGAATCACCTCAACCTTAAGTGGATTCACCCGGATCCCTTGACGTGAAACGATGAAACCTAGAAGACGGCTGGATTCTACGCAAAAAACACATTTATGAGGATTTAAACGAATACGATAGAACCGACAACGAATGAAAATAGACCAGAGGTGGGTAGGGTGATCGACTCTGTGCATAGAATGAGCGGGTAAATCGTCCAAATAGGGTTGAACGATATGCTTTATATCATGAAAAGAGTAAGACATAGCACGTTGAAGTGTCGCGCCAGCGTTCTTGAGACCGAAGGGAAGTTTCCTATAGGCAAAAGTACCCCAAGGACAAATAAAAGTAGTTTTGTGTTGGTCCTCGGGAGCGATGTTAATTTTATTATAGCTGAAGAAACCATCCATGAGAGAGAATATTTCACTTCCGGCACAATCATCGACAATCTGGTCGACAAAAGGGGTTGGAAAGTTGTCTTTTGGACAGGCTTTATTAATATCACTATAATCAACATATACACGAATACTGCCCCCTTTCTTATCAATTGGAACAGGGTTGGAAACCCACTCTGTCAGAGCCATGGGATAAATAAAGCCGGCTTTGAGAAGTTTTTCAAACTCAAGCTTGATAGCCATCGCTTTACATGGGTGGACTGGACGAAGGCTCTTCCTGACAGGTTTATCTCCAGGGTATGTCTTTATATCATGTACAACAATAGCAGGGTCGATACCTGGCATCTCTTCGTAGCTCCAGGCGAAGATGTCACAAAATTCTTTGAACAGAGATGTATAAGTGACGATTTCTTCCGGAGAACACGAAGCTCCAATATGAAAATTTTCAACTATTCCAGGTTTAACGGATATATCAATGGGAATCATGGGTGATATATTACTGAGGTTCCCTTCGGTAAACACATCATGTGCTGATCCGGGAATGGTCGATATGACAACAATGGTCGACGGAGCCGAAATCCATTGGTATTTCTCTAGAGTGTGTTGTTCCAGAAAGAGTATGGAACGATGATGTCCATCATCCCAAGGGGTATCCTCCATGATGGACATGATCATCTCGTCAGTGGGAAAGATAACACGGAAAGGATCGGGAGAAAAATCATCAAGAGAGGGTGCAGAATGTGTTTCCGATTGAATGGCCTGATAATCAAACTCAACCGGACTTAACGACATGACGTCGCCGAAACGAGTATGATCTCGAGGATCAGGGACTATTCAAGGGTCGGAAGACACAGGAAGTTCGTGAGGCATGGTGGAGATCATATCAATAGAAGAAACAAACGGGTGTGGAACATCGGTAGGTGGAATGGGGAATGTACCCATTAACAAAGAGTCCTTTAAAAGGCCTACATCGACATTCTCGTAACCCGGTGGGGTTTTAGCTATAAACGGCATGTTGCCAATATGAGTATCAGAATTGAAGAAGGAAAGTTGGTCAATAGTAACAACCTTTCCTTGATGAGGAAAGTGTATGACACGAAAAAGTGTTGACACAATAGCGCGCATGGAATCGATCCAGCTACGACCAATCAGAAGATTATAATCAAGGGGAGCATCGAAGACTTCCACCTCAACTTGGACCATCTTACCTTCTAGTGTGACAGGCAATGAAGGAAGAACACCGTAAGGCTTAAAACTAGAGCCATTGAAGGCTTTAAGAGTGTTTTGTGATTCATTCAAGGGAGGAGAGCCAATGGCTTTCCAACAAGCAAAAGACATTACACACATTGAGGCACCCTCGTCGATAACAGTTCGGCAAATGTTCTTGTCAGAAACAACAACTTGTATATGGAACACAAGTTGTGGGGGTAACCTTGGAATATGATCTTTCAAGTCAAAGACTATTAAATTCGTATTTGTAGGGTCAATTCCACCTATAGATTTCAACAGTGCCTTCCGCTGTGCAGGACAAGACTGAAGGACTTCAAGGGCTGACATCGCTGAAGGTGCGTGGGCCAGATATTCTACAATGCTATAGTTCTAGGCCGCACGAGCATGAGGATTGAAAGCCGACTTGCGAACAACACCCTTAGGGGGTCGCATGACTGTATCAAAGCTCGGCCGTTCGAGATGAAGAGGACCGTTAGTAGGTGGAGTTATGGGAGAAGTTTGTACCAAAGCAGGAGGTAAATCGTCAACCTTCTCCTTAGACGGAGTATAATCTTTAGCTCGAGTTGTGATTGCAACGTTGTTTTGTTTGGAATCACCAGTACACATAAAAAAATATGATGTCGTAGAAGTAGATGGTTGGTCATGAATGACCAACTGAGCCTGTTGTTGAGACGGGAAAGGTTGGGACAAGACTGCCGACGTAGATGGTTTTGGCGTCCCTTGAAGGAACTTAGTAACCTCGGCACGTCGCAGACAATCCTTTGTGTAGTGATCATCACCACAGATAAGGAAAGGGTAGCGTGGTTTGTGCTTATCCCATTCTTCAACAGGAGGAGGTTTAGTTTGCTCTGTTGGATTATTATTTTTTCCCTCCTTATTCTTGCCCCTCCCCTTTTTAGATTTATTTTTACCGGTCAAGGTAGATTGAATGGCGTTCACCTTAGAAGTTTTACCGGTGGGAGTGGCAGGAGACGAAGCATTTTGCACATTAGAAGAAGTATATTTAGGGGTTTTACTTGAAACTGAATGTGAATGGGCGTGAGCAGTACCAATCACACCATCAGTTGTATGCGAGGCAGCTGGAGTAGTTGAAGTGCTGGAAGTACCAGGACGAGGTAATTTAGGTAGAAAATCGTAAAGTGTTCCCGTTTGTGAATAAACAAGATCAAGATATTGAGCACAACTTATAGCCTACTCCTCTGTAACAACACCACCCATGGCAATGTCCTTACCAATTTCATTCACAAATGACTTTGTAAACCATTCGGCCAGTAACTGATCGGGGAGTTCAAGTTTGATGAGATGTCGTCTCCTTCGCCACTCATGGATATGATCAGATATATGAGTGCCTTTAGTCTATTTGAAAGAAGTCAAAATCTCAATCCCGGTATCATAACAGATTGGTAACTAGTAATGGGTAAGGAAATCCATAGCTAGGGTGTTAAAATCAGAGAATAAACCTCGTGGCAATTCGATGTACCACTTCGCAGCAGAATCGGTAAGGGTTCGTTGAAAAAGACGTAAACGAATAGAGTCATCCATCAAGGAATTTGATGAACACCATAAGTGAAAAGTCATAACGTGATTGTTTGGGTCCTCTCCCACTTTGTAGTCGAATTTAGGAATGTCCGATGGAAGCTTGGCTGGAATAACAGGCCATTGGGGAGAGTGACGAATAGGATCATTTAGAATCCTAGACAAATCTAGCAAATCCAAAGTAGAAAGAAAAGGTAACTGTCTATTCACCTGTGGGTACTGGTGACTTTGGGGTGGAAGCCCTGTCGGCAAACTAGTAGGACCATACACAGTCTACCCATAGTGGGAAGATCCCAGCTGATTCGGTGGTGGTTGGAGAGGATAGTAGTTCCAAGGATTGTAACCTTGAATTTGAGTAGGGACCTGAGTTTGAGCATTGTGACCCTGACCCCAAATAGGATTAGGTATACCTGGATATGGTTGGCCTATAGTAGGAGTAGGTTGTTTCCCCCCAGTCGTTTGAGGAAGATTTTGTAGCATCTGAGTCCAATACTGGGCCAAAGCAGGAGGTATATTTTGTCCAAAAGGTGCGGTTGGTCCCCCTATCATGGGTGGAGTTCCAATTGGAGGTTGTGTTCCAATCGAAGGTTGAGTAGTAACTGGAACATGTCCGGAAAAAGGAGGTTGAAACGTTCCACCTTGTCCACCAACGGGAATCTACAAGTTTGGTGCAACGGACGGAATAGTGCCACTAGGATTAGGAATGCTACAAGGAAATTGAGGGAGTGTTAAAATAAAACCGGGAATAGGGTTCCCATGAAAAGACAGACCACCAGGAGTACCAGAAGGGGTTTGCGGAGGTGTTGGATTTGAAGCATTCAACAAAGCATTCAATGCATGGTAACCGGGTGGTAGTGTCAGAGTAACATTGGGCGTGCGCTGGGTGTTTATAGGAGGAAGTCCAGCTGTAGTGAATCCGGTTGGGACACTCGTAGTGTTCGCGAGATGGGCCATCTCAGCAGGGAGAGTAAAGTGATAAGTGGTATTCACCGGTACAGTCTCTATCTCAGAAAACACTGGAGGGTTTATTTCAGAGACCATAGGTGAACCAGGACTAAAAAGAGTCCTGCGGAAATCACCTGCAGACTAAAAAGGATCTTGGCCTTCGACACTGGGAAAAGGCCCAACGGGTGATCCAGAAGAAGTAACAACTAAGTCCCCAGATGAATTTAATCGCACAAAAGGTCGTTCACCACGGTGAATTCGAAAGTCCTCTCTAGTATTAGTAACTCGAAAAGGTTCTAGAGATTCAGTGGATTCCACTTGTGGTGTGGTAACAACTATTGTTTCACCTTGCCAAGGAGAGCCCTCAGGTGTCACTGTAGGCAAGGGTTGTGAACCGTCCAGATGCTCCGGAGATAAACCCTGCATTCTACGTGAATGACGTGGGGGAGCTATTGTAAACGAGTAATAAGCTCTGCGAAGAAATTCCTATGGTCAACTTCGAGAAACAAACAACACACACTAGTAAACAAAATCTAGGAAGCAATCACCAAGAAAACAAGACCTTCTAATTTCGAAGCCACTAGTTGGTGATGAAATCCAACGTTGCAACAACGAGATGAGAAGGGGCGGGACTAGGGTGGAAAAGTTACGCTGACGACTTGCTTAACGAACTTACACCCTGGTGCAAGATCCCACACATAATCGTGGGTATACCCTCCAAGGAGCCCGAGTGAGTTTGGTCAACGTCAATTCCAGGTACTGTGAAGACTTTCCCCTCCACATTCACCTTGGGTAATAACCTAGAGAGATAGGCCACTAAGGTCACCACAAACAACAGTAAATCCTGGGGGAACAGGCGACAGTCCAATCCACACGCAAGGGCAGGGTATCTAGCCCGAAATCAACTCAAAAGGCTTCCACTCAACATTGTGGGTATACCTCTAAGTGACCCCCGTAATACATGCAATCTCTACACTGATGTCAACAAAGCAGGGTGAGTAACTCTACCAACATCAATGCGACCTAGTGCTTGACCCTTGTGTGAGAAGGGCTTCCCAGGACAATATGTTGCAAATGGAATTTAACACTCCCTAACTCAAGATGCTATTGTGTGTTTTGAGATTTTGGAGAGTGTATCTCTCTTCCTACTCCAAAACACTAGCCTAGCTAAATGTTGGTGTAAAAGAGCCCTAGAAAAGAGTTGCTAGATAAATTTTAAGATTACGCAGTGTTTTTAAAAGATGTTGTTTACTCAAAGGTAACGGAAGTGAAACTTATGTTGTATGACTCTGACCCAAACGATGCAAGGATGAGAATGAAATGTATCACTTTTTGTTCAATGAATCCTATGTATGGGAGAGAGAGAGAAAATTTTCCAAATCAACCCGGAACTACAATGCAAAATTTCCTTTCAAATGTCCATGCAAACAAGCACTTATCAAATGAAAAAATTATCTACTTTCTTTTTCAAAGCTTCAACAAACTCTAAAATTTGATTTTCAATGTTTTGTAAATGACAAAAAACAATTTGATGAAAGAAAAACTTTGTGTTCACTTTTCAAAAACAACCCTCACTATACCAAGGATAGAGTAGAAAACCAAATCATAAAGAATCAAGCAATAACAACCCAATCAACTCTTTCAATGAAAGCAAAAATACAAAGAAAACCAAATAGTCTTCTCAATGCAAACGAAAATGTTTTTTCAAACAAATAAGCAAATGAGAAAAACCAAGTACTCAACTTTCAACCAATCACTGGTTCTCAACTAATCAAACACACTCAGAATTTGAAGTCAGAAAGAATGGTTTTTCCAAGAAGAGTTAAGAAATGAAAGTCAAGGCACAAAGGACAAGAAAAACCTTGAAACCCTAAAACTATTCACACATGAAAACTAAAGCAATAAATATATCAATCAGAGGTCTAATAAACCCATAATAGGCAATCAAACTAACCTGGGTAGTCAGAAAGACCAAATCTTAAAATCAAAATTTTGAAAAAATTATGTTCGCAGGCAAGCAATGTAACACAGTGTGAGAATCACTGATTCTCGCAGGTGAACCTTTAGCAAGGTGCGATAACCTCGCACTAAAACATATAAGTAGGGTGCGAACCCTACCAGTGCTCGTAGGCTGCAATGAAGTGCAGTGCGAGGATGCATGAACTTAATCAAAAAATTGAAAAATAAAGAAAATTTCAAAAAGGCTTCTGGACCCAGAATGTCTATCAGGATATCCTGAAGACTCAGAGACTGATAGGATAGGAGAAAAAATGAAACCAGATAAAATGGCCACAGAAAAACACAAAAAGCCACAAGAAAATGGGATTGTTCCCCAGTGGAGTTGCCAATTTTGTTATTGGATAAATCCATAAGTGCGGACACAAACCGATCTCCCTAGATCCACCTGGATCTAGAACAAAGAAAGACAGAATGATACTCTTTCCCTAGATTTTAACTATTGAATATACTAGGAGGCATGATTAAATAACATACCTTATGTTCGCTTCCTTTGGTCTTTGTTTCTCCTTCTTCACTCCAGTGCTCTCGTACAGTCAATATCAAGACAATACAAACCAACCGAAGTGAAGAAAGCACAATCTATTCAATAATTAATCTATGTATATGATCAAGGAGTTATACAATAAAGTGGAATTAACTTTATGGGAAAGGGACACATTACTGTATTATATTGATGGAAAGTAAAGATTACAACTTGAGCCTTGATGTTGCAAAATTCCTTTCGATGGCCCTTAGCTCTGACACACACACTTGCTCACTTGCATGAAGAAGATCAACCACCTTTGATAAACTTGCCGGAGTTCCTTAGCTATTGTAGCTTCAGTCCTTCATACAATCTTTCACTAATTCTCCAATGTCACTCTTGCTTGTTTGCTTCTAACCTTTTCCATGAGAATCCCCTCCATATATAGGAGAGAATGAATTGGTTACTTGGATAAGAATGATCCCAAAATATCAAGAAATCCAGTACTTAGATAACCATTCGAATGCCATCTCATCCTTCTAGAATCTTTGAGAATTCATCTTTTTCCCTTCTTTAGAAAGTGTTCGCACCCTAGCAGTTATACACAGTGTGAACCCCTCGCACCCTAGTTTAAGGCAGCCTACGAGAATCATGCATTCTCGCAGGCAAATGTATTATCTGTTAACTCCCAAAATAGCATCGTCATTTTGGTTAGGATTTACGGTGGATAGCATGGCTATTGATAGTTTCCTCAATTACTTGTTGAGTCCTTTTAGCTGCAAAACTTAAGTTTTGGTTTTGACCCATAAAGTCTTCTTTTTCAAAATTGTCATTTTTTACTTTCCACAGCTAACTTGTTTTCAAAGGTTCATTATGCGCTGTGGAAAGTGCCCACTTTCAACAGCTAAGGAGATCGTTTCATCAGTTGGCGCGCTGTTGAAAGTGTCAAATCTTAAAAGGTTCTTAAAATCATTTCTCGGGTGGCGCGCTGTCAAAGATACATGCTTTCAACAGCTAAGGAGGGTCTTCTACAAAGTGGCGCGCTGTGGAAAGTGCATACTTTCTGCAGCTAACAGGGGCTTACAAAGAGGCACACTGAAGAAAGTCAAGATTATCAACAACTAACAGAGGTTGTACTCCTGGGTTGGCAACATCAAATCAAATCTTTGTTTCCATATCAGACATTGTTCACAAAGGATCATTTAGGGTTTTGAATTGCAAATGGAAAAATGATAATTAAACTTGCAGGGAACTTTTCAATCCCTTCCTGAGCTCCAACTTAATATCTGACAACACCATTGGAAAGCTGCGATTCTCTAGATGTCGATCGACTATTCATATATGAAAAATGGATTTTTTATGACCGAGAAATTCGATTTTGAAAATCTGTCCGCTTTCAACAGCGCAGAAGGCAAAAATTTTGACTAGTTAGTTGTGGAAAGTGGCGACTTTCCGCAGCTAAGGAGCGTTTTTTTACAGGCTATGCGCCGTGGAAAGCCTGTAACGGCCAGAATGTTACGATTTTTGCCCAGATCTGAAAATTTCGAATTAAAAGTAGATGAAACCTTTTGAATTAGACAAGTGGTGGATTATTCCATCAAATCTAAAGGCCATTCTTGGAGATGAAAGTCAAAAGGGAATTTTTGACTAGATTTACTGATTTTCAAAGGCAAAATGATAGGGATTTTTGGCACACATCATCAAATTCGAATTTCACTTTCAAAGGAGCAGATCAAAGAGCCTTGGAAGGCTAGGCTACACTTCATCAACTTTTAATTAATGTTTGAAGACCAAAGATAGAGGTTGACCTCATC
>ML783462.1:255904-267150 GCA_009831015.1 Picea engelmannii | reverse complement strand
AATTTTTCCTTTAATGTTTTCTCTAACAAGTAATCAATTTGAAGTTATATACATCATGGATTTATATTTCAGATTGGTTTGGATGTCAAATGATTTACAGTTTTTCCTCTGAAATCACTTTAGTAATTTTAAGACCTGTAAAACTTTTGTTCCTTAATATTTAAATCTTGTTAGAACCCTCGTTTTTCTTTCATCACTGTCTATTGAAATATAAGATTCTTTCTTTATTAAAGCCTTTTATTTCTCTGTAGTGTTTATTTGTTGTTTATAATTCTCGAAATTGTTACAAAACCAGGAAACGACCTTGAATGTGTTTACATTACTATTTTAGATTTTAAAATTGTTTTCCTTGATCTCATCTCTGGAAATCTGAAGTAACAAACTGATTAAAATCCCTTTATAAACAAATAAAGTTTTATCATCCATGACTGTCCCAAATAGCAGACAACCCAACATTGAACCGGGCCTTCAGGATCAAACCAGTATTGCCTTAAATTTATTTAACACCATTTTAAAAACAACAACTAACCGGTTTGAGTTAAAACGATCATGGGCTGCTATTGAGCGAGACATTAGCATCCAAGAACAATAGGAAGAAAGACAGAGGCAGTTGAGAAACTGAATCTGCTCTGATCTTTCTTTGATTCCTTATTTCCAAATCATTTCTTTAAATCATTTACGGATGCCTTGACGGTATGTTTTATAGCCTTAAAACATAAACTTAGGAACAACATCTTTTTGGCGCCGTTGCCGGGGAGCGAAGAAACGAATCTTTTCCCTGGGAAGAACGGCATTGACATTTTCTATTGTTGATAGTGAACAAGAATAGAAAACCTTCTAAGGCTATTATTTTTCACTTGGTGACTCCACAATAATTAAACTGGCTAGTGGCCGAAAGAACACCAGAAAAAACCCGGATAGCAAGCAGACATCGCTAGTCTCCGATCCGGAAAAAAAATTAAAATCAAGAAAATCACTTAACAAGTCTTTTTGTCCACATATACTATAGATCAACCTGACTTTACGCAATCACACTCATCGGAAACTCTTGAAAGATCACTTTCACTTCCCCCCTCATTTGATACTTTCTCATTTCCCGAAGTTTCTTCTCCAGATTTCCGAGAATCTTCTCCTCACACTGTCCAAATTCCAGTCCCAAATCTAACCATGGTTGCACAAGGAGGTGGTTCCCCTGGAGGTGATAAAGTACCGCTTCCTGGGATTTTCGCTAAAGTGGCTACCAGATATTCTCCCCTTGTTCTTCTTGTTCCCCTTCATGATCTCCCCGAGAATTATATGAAAAGCCTTCCAAAATTTACAGGGGAGGGTGATTTGACTGCCCAAGAACATATAAACTTTTTTGATCAATTTGCTGACATCCTCGGAATAGAACATGAAGATGTTTATTCCAGACTCCTGGTTCAAACTTTTGAGGGACAGGTGAGGACCTGGTTCTGATCCTTAGCAGCTGGATATTTAAGATCCTATGAAAAACTTGAAAGTGCATTTATTAGACAATGGGGAGAGAGGAAGGATCACCTCTACTACTTAACTGAATTCAAAGCCCTTAGAAAGAAAAACTCTGCGTCAGTTCTAGAATTTACACAGAGGTTCAATAAGTTGTATAATAAAATTCCAGTTGAGGTTAAACCTTTAGAACCTGCAGCTAAGGTGACTTTTGCTGGCGCTTTTGACCCCAACTTTGCCTTATTATTAAGAGAGAGAAGATCAATAGATCTTACAAAAATGTAGGATGATGCGCTTGAAATAGAATCAAATATGATGGCATCAGGGAAACTTAAAGCAAAGACTGAAACTGGAAACAAAGAAAATAAAAAATTTAAAGAGCAAGGTGGACCTTCAGGCTCAGAAAAATCCTCGGGAGATATAATAGAAGAGATGGCCAGGGTCATTCGAGAACTTTCAAACAAGATCTTGAAAATGGAACTAGAGAAATCGAAAAGAGATAATTTCCCCAGAAAAGATTTTCGAAGAAATCCTGAACCTCAGGGACCACAGAAAATAATTAAAAATGAAGATCAAAATATTCAAACACCTTTCAAAAGTGAAAACTACATCGGAGAAGAAGATTTAGGAGATTTTGAAGAAATCGATGAAGATATTAGCAACCTTGGTGATGATAATAAATCCCCTTATTTATCTAGATAGGATTACGAAGCATCTTTAAATAAAGAAAGTACATCGGAAGAACATGTTAACAATAATATCACTGATGATTTCACATATCAAAATATTGCAGATGATATTATTGCTGAACTACAGGAAAAATATAATTTGAGACCAAGAAATAAAAATCTCCCAAATGTTCTGACAAAAAAGAATTTTCCAAGAAACGAAACCAATGAGGTAACTCCAAAGGTTGCAGATAAACAGTCTGCAAAAAGAAACACAACTGATATGCTACCTGTACAGTTAGAACTAGTAGGAATACTCCTTGTGAAGACACAAGCTCCTCTAAAATAAAACAAGGTTACATCTCAACGTAAAACTGAGAAGAAAGGTATGGAAGCCCCAATCATCGAAAATGACAAGGCTCTAGGAAGATTTAATTTGGAAAACGAAATAAATAAAAGAAAAATTCCTATTCCCCTTGTTGAGTTAGAAAAAAATCCTGTATACAAAAAACAAATCACCAAAATGATTAATTTTTCTGAAGGTGAAAGCCAGACCGACGCCATCAACTTAGAGGATGACAAACCTATCTTAGTTTTCAGTCCACACGTTGAAGGTGCAAGAGACATCGTGGCTCCTTTTTATATTACATTAACCCTGTTTGATCACCTTCTCCATAACTGTATGTTGGATTTCTGAGCTTCCCACAATGTTATGACAAAGTAAATAATGGAAAAACTTGTTCTTGAAATCACAAGACCCTATGGTGATTTATATTCTTTCGATTCGAGGAAAGTAAAATGCATAGGTATGATTAAAGATCTAGTGGTAGGTTTGGCTCAAATACCTGCTAAAAGTATTCATATGGATGTAGTAGTTTCTGACATTCCCCCAAAGTATGGCATGATATTGTCTAGATCATGGGGCGCCAAGCTTGGAGGGTCTCTCCAACTAGATATGACATACGCTACAATCCCAGTTTTCGGAGGCCAATTCACTCATCTTTACAGGGAGGTTGGCATTTACTGTAGGTGACCCGAATAACCCCAACAATCACCTAGTTTATATTGTTGACTAAGATTTAGGAAATTGTATATTATCTTTAGATGACGATTTTGAAGTAGATATAGATGATAAATGTACATAAGAAAAAATCGAAAAAAAAGAAATAGAGAAAAATGTATATAGTACTGGTATATGGAAAATGTATTTTGATGGTGCTTCCTCCTATATTGGAGTTGGGGCAGGAGCACTTCTCATGGCTCTCGATGATCAATTTGTTATTCCTTTTTCATATAGGCTCCAGTGGAATGTAGATTGTACAAACAATGTCTGCGAGTATGAAGCTTTAGTGCTAGGATTAGAAGCTGCTAGAAAGATGAAAATTAAGAAACTCGAAGTCTTTGGTGATGCAGAGTTAATTATAAAATAGGTGAATCGACAGTATTAGGCTTAGAATCCTAGATTACGGTCCTATAGGAATTGTGTCTGGGATTTAATCGAGAACTTCTTCACATGTGTGAATTTTCATTTCATCCCAAGATCCGAGAATCAACAGGCTGATGCTTTAGCCAAAGCTGCATCAACTTTTACACCCCCAACTGATTTTAATTTAAAATATCATATACAAATGAGACATCGCCCTTCAATACCAAATAACATACAACATTGGCAGGTTTTTGAAGACGATGAGCAGCATCGAAAGTTTCTAGAATCATTAGATGAATTCGCAGAAATGCATACCGATCAAGAAAATCAAAATGATCCTATTTGGATCATGCAAGAAGGGGAGGATTCTAAGGAATTTCATGATAAAATTGAAAACCACCGAATGCTTGTTCTCAAGAACAACCAAATCCCCAAGGGTCTAATCCCTTTGGAAAGACTTTTTAATAAAGATGATATCCCTTCTAAAACTACTCTACAACCCCAACTAGAGGAGGTTGAAGATTGTAATATAGGAACTGAAGATAACCCTCGAATGGTTAATCTTTCCAAATATTTATCAACAAAAAACAAGAGTAAATACACTGAGTTGTTAAGAAAATATAAATATGTTTTCGCATGGTCGTATGAAGAACTGAAAACATATGACACTTCAGTGATTGAACATAAAATACCTCTCAAACCAGGTGTCAAACCTTTTAAACAAAAACTCTGACAATTTAACCCTATTTTATTACCTGTTATCGAACGAGAAGTTAAAAAACTTCTTGGCGCTAATATAATTGTACCCCTAAGATATTCTGATTGGGTAGCTAATCTGGTCCCAGTTAGAAAGAAAAATGGGGAAATCAGATTATGTGTTGATTTCGGGAATCTTAATAAATCTTCTCTCAAAGATAATTATCCTCTACCTAAAATGGACCATGTTCTTGAAAACGTAGTAGGGGCTAATAGAATTTCCATGATTGACGGATTTTCAGGTTATAATCAGATTTCCGTCAGTGATCTTGACAAAGAAAAAACCACATTTACCACTCCTTGGGGCACGTTTATGTACGATAAAATGTCGTTTGGACTAATGAATGCAGGAGCTACTTTTCAACGCACAATGGATATTGTTTTCACCGGCAAACGGGACAAGTTTTTAGTCATCTATTTGGATGATCTTACTGTTTTTTCTAAGTCGGATGAAGACCATATGATTCATCTCAAACAAACATTTGAAAAATGTCACAGGTTTGGTCTTTCCTTAAATCCTAAAAAGTCTCATTTCGCTATGCAGGAAGGAAAGTTGTTGAGTCACATCGTATCCCGAAATGGAATCAGGATTGATCCTAAAAGAGTAGAGGCTATGGATACAATAGCTATTCCTAGGAATGTGAAATAAATTCAATCATTTTTAGGAAAAATAAATTTCTTGAGAAGATTTATTCCTAACTTTGCTGAAATTGTTAAATTGATTACAGATATGCTCAGAAAAAACAGTGAAGTAAAATGGACAGCTGAAGCTAAGGCATCCTTTGCCCATATTAAGAAGGTTATAAGTGAGGCACCAGTACTAGCGAGCCTATATTATCTCAAAGATTTTCTTATTTTTTCATTTGCCTCTGAACACACGCTTGTTGTTGTACTCCTTCAGAAAAACGAAGAAGGTTTCGAGCAACCGATAGCCTTCTTTAGCAAAAGTCTCCGAGATGTTGAACTTAAATATAATATAATAGAAAAGAAAGCATATGCCATGGTAAAAGCATTGAAATCTTTCAGAACTTATGTTTTTCATTCTAAAGTGATTGCATATGTACCCACTAGTGCTATAAAAGATATCTTGGTTCAAGCAGACAGTGATGGTAAAAGGGGGAGATGGCTTTCAAAAATTCAAGAGTTCGACTTGGAGGTTAAACCGACTAAATTGGTAAAAGGACAAGGTTTATCTAAACTTTTAGCTGAATCCAATTTCAGGGCTCTTGGGATAAACAGTTCTCAGGAGGAAGAAGGATGGATAGACGTGAATGAACTTGAGGACCAAATGGTCGAAAACAGGATCGAGGAGAAATTCGCTTCTTCAAATTGGTACAAGGAGATAGTAACATACTTATTAACTTTGAAATGTCCTTCTGACTTGTCTCCATCCAAATCTAGAACGCTAAAGCTGCATGCAGTTAAATACTGTATTTCCGAAAAATGATTATACTGGAAAGACCCCCTTGGTTTCCTCTTAGTCTATCTGGTCGAATCAGAAACAGAAGAATTTCTAGGTCAATTTCATGAAGGAGTTTATGGAGGACACCACGCTTAGAGGGCTACAGCATATAAAATCCTGAGGGTTGGTTATTACTGGCCTAAACTTTTCCCAGATGTCAATGCTAAGGTACGAGCTTGCAACCCTTGCCAATTTTTTACAGGAAAACATAAGCTACCAGTGATGCCATTAGTCCCAGTAAAGACATAAGCTCCTTTTCAGCAATGGGGACTTGACTTCATGGGTGAGATAAATCCTCATTCAAGTGCCCAACATAGATGGATTATGACCGCTACAGACTATTTCACCAAATGGGTGGAAGCTATCCCAACAAGGAAGGCCACTGATTCAATAGTTATAGACTTCTTAGAAGATAATATCTTGTCTAGGTTCGGTTGTCCTAGAAAGATAGTCACAGACAATGCACAGGATTTTAAATCAATGGAAATGGTTAGCTTTTGCCAGAAATATAATATTGTGTTGGGTCATTCCACAATATACTATCCTCAAGGAAATGGTTTGGCAGAATCTTCTAACAAGAGCTTAATTAGTATAATCAAGAAAGTCTTAAATGAAAATAAAAAATCTTGGCATTTACATTTAAAATATGCTCTGTGGGAAAATTAGATAGGCACAAAAAAGTCTATCGGTACTTCTCCCTTTCAAATGGTTTATGGAACAGATGTAGTGTTGCCCATAAATCTATCACTTCCTATGATGAAACTATGGCAAGACGAGAAGGAAGAACCAAATCCTCTCACAAGAATGATAAATCAGCTGATTGAAGTTCAGCAGCACAGGGTTGTAGTGGATGAAAAGTTGCAGAAGTACCAGGATGACATGAAGATATTATTTGATCGTAAAGCCAAGGACAAGAATTTCCTCTCCGGAGATCTGGTTTTGAGGTGGGATGCTCGAAAAGAAGATTTAGGAAAAAATGGTAAATTTGATCATATTTGGTATGGACCATTTAAGGTAGCATCTTCTGAAGGAAAAAAATCATTTCTGCTTAAAAATTTGGATGGTAAGATCTTGAATGCCCCTGTTAATGGGCGTTTTTAAAATCATTATATGGAATAATTAATTTACAAAAAATTTCATTGTATATACCATCTTGTTTTTAACTTTATTGAAAATCTATTCTCATTTTGTAAATAAAATAAAAATTAATTAAGTTTTTACCAAATAAACCAATATATATATATATATATATATATATATATATATATATATATATATATATAAAGAAAAGAGTTAAAAGAGTTATTTTTGAATTTATAACCCATGCTTTATGGTTATAGATTGTTTAACATCTCCTTTATACCCTCGATAGTATCTTTCATGTTTTTGGGCTTTCTCATCAAAGTAGGAGAGATCATGTATTAACTTTGAAAATCAACAAATGATTGAATTCAGTAAGTCTAGTCTTCATAGTTCTTATTCTCTGACTAAAAGTGGTTATGTTTGAGTTGATTTTAACTCTCTTAAGTTTCTTAACAGTTTTTCTGAGGGTTTAAGCTTTCTCAAAAGAAAACCCCTGAAAATAATGTTTCCTTTTTTTCTCTACAGACTGAGGAGTTTTGAAAGTTGAGAAAAATTGGTCTAGAATAATCAAAACAGTTGACAAACCTCTATTATAAATTTTTACACAGATAACCACCCCTAATATTTTAAGTATCATTGATTTCCCCCGCTTCGTATGTACAAGCTAACTATAAGACAGATGGTGAAAGGAAATTCATATTTGATTGCCCCCATCTAGTCCCACAAACGATGAAAGGAAATTCATTTAAATGATTTCCCTCATCTAAATATAAAAGAAACAGATAACTTCATCAGGGTACTGAATAGGCCTACTGGCAGTGAAGCAATATCTGAGTATAAAAATATAATTAGCATTCGAAGTGGTGAAAGGAAATTCAGTAAAAAGGGACAGATAACTTCACCGGGGTACTGAACAGGCCCACTGGTAGTGAAGCAATATCTGAGGTGTCTGTAAGGTTGTCATACTTATCTATTACTCTATTCTAGTTATCAGTTTTTCAGAACTGGATATTCGTCTTCAGTCAAAATAGAGCTCCCCAATTAAAAATTAAAAATTTTATTTCTATTTATGCAAGCTGAAATTTACAAAATCTGTTGAGTTTCCTAAGATTGTTCTAATCATCTTAATATTAAATTAAATTTAGAACGGTAAAGAAGAATATTATGAAGAAGACTACAACTGAGTTTAAAGCAAATAAAAAGTTTCGAAAAGTTTTTCAAAGGTTTTACAAAATCTCTCTTTTTCCTCTCCCTTAGCAGTTTAGTAATGATAAACTCTTTACACCATTTACCCAATGAAGGCACTGAGTCTACATGTTCTCCTCGTCCCACAGGGAGACAAGGTCCCCAGTTGCAGCCTATGTTGAAACAAAGCTTAAATTTTTCATCCTTAAGGCCTAGATTTTTTTTTTTAAGGTTTCGGCTTTCCTCAAACAAGAATTTCGTCATTTCTAAATTTGCAATGCCTTTTTATCATTTACTTTTGGACAACGAACGGAAAAAATTTACAAAAAATATAAATTTTCCAGCGCCCTTTGAAAAAATTATTTAAACGAATTGTAATTTTAAAATTTGCAATCTTTTTTAATTTAAAAGTTAAAGAAATCGGGATTCGGGGTTTTCCGCAAACAGATGATTGATGCAAATTGAATCACGAAATCCCGATTCCCGATTTCCCGATACGTTTAAAATCTTAATTAAAACATGATTAGTTTAATCTCCTCTAAGAAAGGTTTAAAGTTAACATAATTACGTCGCGATTTCAGGATTCACAGTTCTATGAAAGCGCGTCTCTTGTCGTCGTGTTTCCTGAAATCCCGACTTCCGAAATACTGATTCATAAATCACGTTAGATTAAACTAATTATGTTTTGGCCCTAATCATGATTTTTCAGTTAATTAAGATAAGTTAAGTCCTGTTTAAAACAAACAAGCCGTCGCGATTTCGTGATTTTGGGGATCGGACTTCTTTAATAACATACATCTCGACATCAGGATTTCCAAAATCCCGATAGCGTCTAATCTTAATTAATTAAATTAATAAAAAAACGTTTAAATTTTAATTAAAACATCACGATTTTGCGATTTTGCGATTTCGGCGATCGGGCTTCTACGACCACATACCTTTCAACATCAAGACTTCCAAAACCCTGAAAGTGATGTTTTCAGATTTAATCCATAATTAACACTAATAAATCCTCTTTCCAAAATAGGTTTAAAGTTAATCTTTCTTTAACTGTTCATTAATGCTTCTTTTTCCGATTAAGTAAGTTTCTCGTTTTATTTGAAAAGACGAGAGCGTCTAAGTACGAACATTAAATGCATATCTCTGAAAATATATTTTGCATTAAGATATTTAATTTCATGACAGATGTACAAATCTCATTATTTTTAAGATATATTCAAAGTAAACGTTCGAACATCTATATTTACATTTTAAGCTGAGCTTATTCATCCACTATCTGTGACAGGTTTTAAAGTCAAACATAGAGCCATGGCACCTAAAAAAGAACCAAATAAAAATGAAGACACACAGGAAGGCAATATTATCTCTGATACTACTCCACACGCCATACACTCCATCAAATCATGGGCTCAAATCTCTGAATTACTGGAGGATGAGTTAAAGAATGTAGACCCTGATTCTGAAAATCATCTCTGGGACATTGCTGAGTTTGAACTTCATAAGGTTGTTGCACGTCCGAGGCTGGTGGCATATACTGAGATGGTCGGCTGGGCCCTGGATAAGGTAGATATCCCAACAAGGAGAATTTAGAATGAGCAAGGAGCTATCGTCGGCTCATTCAGGCCTGAGCACATTCAAGTAATGTATAAACTCTCACCGAAACATAAACACACCTTTAATGCTGAATTTTTAGTTGAGTTTCAGAGAAAAGAATGTATTGAGGCAGACCAGACATACCCCGACATGATTAAAGGATGGGTGAGATCTGAAGCAAAGTTTAGGTCTGATTCTCATGGGATTTATACTACATTTTCCTTAAATGAATATATGGTTTATGTAGCCATGATGTTATGTAGACTTTTCGGGAGAAAAGATCCCTATCATTTTCATGCAGACTGGGTGCCCTTCTTAAAGGAAGTTTCAGAAGGAAATGGTTTTAACTGGCATAAAATTTTATCGGATAACCTAACGCAAGAAATTTTAAATTACAAAGCAGCCAAGTCAAAGGGACAACCAGTGTCTTTTTATATGTATGCCTATATTATGGATGCAATCTCCTTTACGACCCCCTTTCCATTAATGAATTGGAATTGGAGCATCTCATGTCTAGAACCCATTCATGAATACCACTCAGCCCTTTGGGAGTAAAAATCTAAAGACGTTTTTTACGATGTTTGTCACTTTGTCATTATTCCTATGCACAAATTATTTTTTGGATGCGAACCCCCTCCCATTTCTGATGCAGTCATAGAAATTCTCAAATCAGTTGCCGATTGGTTTATTGAGGAAACTTTTTCCTATATTAGGGTTTATGGTTGTTCCATTTCCCCTCATGCACTCTCGAAATTCTTACCAGACAGATTGGTATGCAGAGAAGTAGCTCATCAGATAGCCAAGGGTGGTATTGGGTTGGAATTAAAAGCACTTCAGAAAAAGCATGGCCATCTTTCCCTGTTTATGTCAGGAAATTTCCTTTATCAAATTTAGGACATTCTAAGGTATAGGCCGAGTCATTGGAATAAGTGAACCTAGTAAATATTGAGCACAGAAAATATGACCCCTACCAAATAATAAGTAGGCATTACATACATTGTAATTTAAAGGCATATGAACATGAAGTATCTGTTTATGATGATATTTTTAAATATGTTAAGTCTTATGAAGAAGTGTTGAATAGAGTCTAGGCCTTCCCACCTGACTCATAGGCTGGCTTTGCATCTTTTCAAAGCCATAGGTGAAGGTGCCTACCTAAGATTTTACAGGGTGAAATTTCGACCTCATTGCCAGAACAGGAAGAATCCCCTCCAGGATTTGAAACTAATACTCAGAGTAAAGAAAATGACAAAGATAAATTGAAGAATATTGAGATGACTTCCCAAGATGCGGAGGGTTCTCAAACAAAAGAATCGGGAATGGGTAAGGGAAAAGAACCAGAAACAATTCCAGAAATCATGAAGAATGTTCTAGAAAAGATAGGAGGAACAACTTCAAAAGAACTTGGTATTCCTATCACCTCTTTAACTCCATTACAGTCGACTTTTGGAACTCCCCATGAAGGAGTTTTATATGTCAGTGATCTAGAGCCGATTTCAAGAGATGAAATCCCCCCATCAGATTACTTTTTCAGCAAAAAGTGAAGAGCAGTCTTGAAACAGGAAATTCATCCTAGAGGAGAAGGAATGATTAAAAAGCATAGAGT
>ML783462.1:217260-242822 GCA_009831015.1 Picea engelmannii | reverse complement strand
CAATCCTTTCCATTGGTGACATGAGTCTTGTTTGTTTCTTGTTCTTATGTCCTTATGCTCAATAGTTTAGTTGTTCTTTCCTTTCCTAGTTTAATTCTTAGCTTAGTCTTTTATGTTTATTTTTCTAACCCTTTCCTTTACTGTTATCTTGCTTAGATAACCCAACTAAGCTTGTAAGCACCTTTGTTTTTCTCATTCAAGTGGAAAAAGAGGCACAACATATTGGCAACTCCACTAGGGAAAGGTATTAATTTCCTACCCCATTTGGGTTATCTATCTCTTCTTTCTATTTATTTAACCTGCAGGTGCCATAATCGGCCCAAGCCGACCTGCAAAACATCCAATTCAAAGCTGAGTTGAGAGAATTTCATCCATAATTTTCTTCATGGCCGTGTGACAGTTGTGCGTGGGTTTATTGGCCCACAGGCACACATTGTGCACACGTGTGTAAAAATTATTGTGTTACTCAGCGCCTTCCACGCACCTACACCAAAATTATTTTTCAGTTTGTGCATTGGCGCTCAGTGCGCCTCTGTCTACTTTGAGACCCATGCACCTATGCATAAAAATACAAATTGTAAGCCTTTTTTTGATTTGTGGAAGGCCCCTAGCCCCCTTAAAAATGATTCCATGCATGTTGTAATCTACACCACACTTAGTTCCCTCTCCATATAAAGGGATTAGTAAAAACACATAGGCACTTAGGGGGTTTAAAATCATTATTTCCTCTTTTGCTTTCATTTTGCCACATAGATGGCCTGCTTTGACTAAAAGTATAAGTTGGAATAAGTTGTAATCACATAAAACTTACATTGGGACCAGAAATTGGATAACAATCGTTGAGTATGCTCTTCTCTCATGCTTCAAAGTGATCTTGAGAATCAGAAAAAGGTTGTAGGACAATTTTACCTCCCTTAAAAAAGACTAAACCTTTAGGAGAGGAAAATAGCCCCCTCGGGACTCCTCTTAGTTTATTTTTCAAACACATCTCAAGATTGCAACGGGCCCATACATGCCCACATGCTACAAAGATAGGATAGTGTTGAAATTTACTTTCTTAGATTAAATCACTAGGAAAGTTTAAAGGTTTTGTAACGAGCCTATACATGCCCACATTAACACAATCTAGGATAGTTTCAAAGATTTCTTAGATTAAAACACATTAGGGAGTTAAAGGAATAGTAAAGGACCCACATGTCCACATGCTAGCTTCCTAGGGACTTTTGAATTCCGCAAGGTTGTACCAAAGACATTTAGTTAATTAGGTAATCAAAGACTTGTAAGGACCAAGCAAAGTCCACATGCAGCAAGGCAACACCTAATTTATTAAAAATTGGCAGACTTTCACTCATTCACACACAAAAGTCATCTCTCACTCACATAGTTTTCATCTTGAAACGTGGAGGTTGAAGTAAGTTTCCTCCAAAAGGATTCCGAAACACCCCACCATTTTCTTGACGAAACTATCCATTCCCACTTAATTTCAACGAGATTGGCTCACACCCCCAATCTCTCAAACAACCACATCTAAAGATTTTCAAAAAACTCACTAAATTTTCCTCCACAGGAGGTGCCAAAAGAAATATTTTATTCTAGGTAGGATTTCGAGGATAGGCATCCAAATAACTCCCCATTATTTGGTTCTCACATTTTCAAAACAATAGAAGTTGTCAAATAGGGAACTTTAAATCCTCCAAGTCAAGTGTTCCTAACACCATAAGGCAGGGAGATACCCATGAAGGGTTGAAGTCCGAGGTCCAATTCTTCTATGCATCCCCCCTTGAGGCACCCACCTCTTGGACATGATCCATTCCGTGACCCATTTCTTAGGCTAAAAATCTAAATGTCACACTTTGACCAAGGTTCCTAGTGACCAAAAATTAGGACATCTACCCAAGTGGAAATTGTCGGTTGCAATTGCACCTTGATTGGATTTTGTGTGGCTATTGGGAAATATTTCTAGTTCTTTCGGGATATTCCCCCTCTACCCCTCATTATAATTGATTGTTTCATCCTTCACTAGTTCCTCTTCCGGTGGATTTAGTGTTGGAAATACTAAAACAACTGAGAGGGGGGGTGAATCAGTTGTTTATGAGCTTAAACAATATTATACCTTTTAAATATTATTAATCTTCCCTCAAGTGATCATCAACAATATACAGCATATGGATAGTAAAAGTAAAGATCATCAGTCACACATAAAGTACACACAGAGACAAATTTTCATGAGGAAACCCATAAAGGGAGAAAACCTCTTCTTCTTCGAAATGATAGGCAATCTTTTTCAGTTCTGTACATCATTTACAATTGAGCACCAACTCAATGTGAGGCTGCTACCTCTGTTTTACAAGCTGCAACTTGTTTGAGAGCACCAACTCTCTGGTTTCTCTAGCACCCACTAGAAGGAAGCACCAACTCCCTGAATATTCCAGCACCAACTGGATGGAAGCACCAACTTCCTAAATGTTCCAGAACCAACTGGATGGAAGCACCAACTTCCAGTTACACAGGATCCAACCTGTATAACAGAGAACACTTGTTCTCCCTTGCACCACCCCACCACCCTGGTTTCTCTGGCTGCAACCAGATGGAAGCTACAACTTCCTGTGTTCAAGCTCCCACTTGAACCTCTGAGGACAACATTCCTCCCCAGCACCTCCCAACCTCCCTAGAATATAAATGGATAAATAAACATTCAACTTTACAGATAAATCAGGTCTTACCAATCTTTCTTTGTTCTGTAAATCTAGTCTTCTGCACACTGTTCTGCAGCTCTACTCTTCCTCTGTCTGTTCAGCAGGTATTCTCTGCATCAACTCGTGCTCTCATTCTACTCTTCTTCAACTCTCTGTTATTATGCTCTTCATTTCATCTCACCCTTCACATATGCTCAATCTCCTCCTTCGCATCCTCTTCGTCTCTATTCTTACAGTTTCAATCTTTTTCACTTCAAGAATGACCAACCCGACACAGTCTATTTCATCTTCTTTTATACACACGAACACGATGGTTCAACTTCTCAACTCCTTAGGAAAAATGTCGACAACTGTCTAAGCAACTGAAACACCAACTGAAATGCTAATTGATTTTCAATCATGAGTTCGTTTTACTATGATCTTCATCGACCCTGATCGACGGTCCATGATCTCGATGAATCAACGGTCCAGATCTTTTCGATATCTCTCATCTCATTGTTCCTTAGTTGGAGGTTCTCGTCACTCCAAGCTGCGATAGGCGAAGCTCCGAGATGGAGCTCAGATCAATGATCCACGTTCTTGGTGATCCGAAGGTCCTGATCTTTTCACAATCTCGCATCTCGTTGTTCCTTAGATGGAGGTTCTCGTCACTCCAAGTCACGATAGGCGAAGCTCTGAGATGGAGCTGGATCAACGGTCTAGAATCTTGGTGTATTGACGATCCAGATCTCTTCATGAATTCGAATCTTGCAGTTCCTGTGATGAAGGGTCTCATCACTCCAAGTCGCGATAGTCAAGACTCTGAGATGGAGTTACATCAACGGCCCAGATCCAAGCTTGTTTTAACGACTGTGATTGAATTTCCATATCACATATCGCGATTTCGCATTTCTTGTTGCGGTGTTTTTGTCACTCCATGTCGCGATTCGCGAAACTCCGATAAGGAGTTACATCAATGGTCCAAGTCCGAGCTTGATTCAGCGGCTGTGATTGAGTCACAATTTTGCAGTTACGTCGTGATTTCGCATATCGTGATATCGGGATTTTTGATGTTAATAATCTTTGACATGTCCAACTTGCGATCCTCAAAACTCCGATATGGTGTCCATCTGCTGACGTCACACATGAATTGACATGTGTTGAATACTGCCATGTGTCACTCTAATTCATGACTTACATGTGCCTAAAATGTTGAATCAATCTGACATTTTTCATTACCTGATTATGCCATGTGTCCCTAGCTGACGTGGTCTACTGTCGTGAGTTGGGTCAATGGTCTAGATCACATCTTGATCTGACGGTTCAGGTTCAGTTGAGATTTCACACATCGTGATTTTGGGGTTCCCGATGTCAATAAACTTTGACATGTCCAACTCACGATCCCTGAAACTCTGATAAGGACTGGGATCAATGGTCCAGATCAAAGCTTGATCTGACGGCTCAGATTTCATCATGATTTTTCATATTGCGATTATGCCCTCTTCTCCTTGCACTTTAAAGACCGTGAAGGTTCTCCTTGATCCAACGGTGGTCGGACCCTACGCTCGGATCTGACGGTTGAGATCTGTCTCCCTCTTCAATGATCAGAGATTATTCTCAAACTTTCTCTCATTCGTTGCCTTCGATCATTCACTGCCTTTGATCATTCACTGCTTTTGATCATTCACCTCTCTGAACTTATATTTTGTTTGCTTGTTGATTACAAACTTGTTGTTCTCATTTCATCTTCATTGTTTCCATCAATGACAAGCATTCATTGTCTATTAACTGTCTGTTAAATATTTGCCAACATTCAGACCCCATTGTTGAGTACTATTGGAAGGTTCAATGTTATTTCGAGACGAAGGATGGTACGTCTTTTAGGACACAATCATTTTTTTTCTTTGATCCCCCACGCGGACAAAACCCACTTATCCACATATATGATTCTTTATCAAAACACTTTATGTATGATGCACTTCTGATTACATTTGATTTAGATATATATCGTGTAAAGTTCAAAAATTGCAACAAAGTCTCTTGTTTATTTATTACTCTCACCACCATCTGCACACATCCACTCAGCTAGTCGGACATCATAGGGGACCCACAGAACCCCCATCATTCCAGACACTTGCTAAACCTCCCTCCTATTCTAGGGGGAGTTCCTAGTCTTGCCAACTCAGCAGCTCCACCTTCTCACACTCCAGTGAGTGCCACTATCTTAGGATCATCTTTGCTTGGTTCCACCTTACTTGGGTCCAATTCCCAAGATCCATCGTCCACTCCCTCTCCTTTACACGGAAGTGGGGGGCCAACTTCCTCCCAAGGGGGAAGTACCCACCCACCTAGTCCCCCTCAAGGGTCAGGTTCACAAAACACTCACACCATGGTTGGAATTAATCCTCCACCACCACTCCAAATTCCATATTTGGCCTCTCTCAACATACCTGACCTAAGAAAAATCACAAATGATCCTATATTACATGACTCCACATGGCCTTCAATGCCTACCAAACTCCCTTCAAACATCCCCAAGTTTGAAGGAAAGGTAGGAGATGACCCTTCCAACCATGTCATGACTTTCCACTTATGGTGCTCTTCCAACAACATTATGGATGATTCCATTCACCTATGATTATTTCAATGCACACTCACTGGCCCATCAGCCAAATGGTATGTAGACGAAAAATCAGGGTCCCATGCGACTTTCGAGTCCTTGGCTAAAGCATTTTTTACCTTCTTCCAATTACCAATCTTCCATGACAATGGTCTTGAACTACTCTCTAATTTTAAACAAACCTTAGCCACACATATCACTGATCACATTCACGAGTTGCATCGACGACGTAGTTTGTGCAAAGCAGAAACCACCAAACAACAATGTCTTGATTGGTTTCTCAGATCACTTGTCTCTCTCCTCGGTAAAGATGTATCTTCCATCTTCCCTCAATCCGAATAAGAATCCATCAGTAAGGCTCAACAATATGACCTCATCTATTCACAATCAGAATATTTGTACACAGTACTTCCTGATCTCCCAAAACCCATGCCATTTGGCCAAGATAAACCTGGGATGTCTCACTCAGCAGACGAATTGATTAGTAACACCACACACCACAATCCACAACCCCAACAACCACCAATGTATGGCACAACTCAATATCCATTGGCATATGGAGGAACCCCTTATTATCGTCCATCCCCTTATCAACAACCATAATCTATTGCCCTTCCTCCACCCATCATTGGGCCACCACCGACACCTAAAATACGCCCACCCATCCAAAAAAGTTATGGTACTTCCTCTAATTCATCTTATACTCTAAGAACTAGCAAAAGTGCCACGCCTTCCTATGTACCTTACGGATCATTACCACAACAGAATCTGTACTTTCCATTTCTTGGCCCTCCACAACCCATGGCTCCACCACAAGGACACCCTCATGCTAGGGTGAATTTTTTTCAACCCTCTCCCATTCAGCAATATCAAAATTTTGAACAGATGAATACGGAAAATCCAACCCATCAGTCGAATAATGCCAAAAATAAAGGAAAAAACTGGAACAATAACAACCCAGGTCAAGGTGAAAACTAGCCCCAACAAAACCAACCTACTGGGGGCAACCAAAACTGAGGGACTCAGAACCCCCAGGGGGGAAACAACAACAGACGTCAAGGGAAGAATAAAAATAACCTTTGAACCAACTTCCCCTATTCCCTTTTCGGTGAGTTCAGTCATTATACTCATCATTTCCCCCAAATCATTGATTTTAAATGGATGAAAGACTCAGTGAATGGACCACACCCTCCAGCACCACAACAATACATGCAACAACCACCCCCGACCGTGCTACAGAACCCCATTCCAAACCAAGGAGTGATGAACACCCAACAGAACATGCATCCCACCCCACCATAGTTGGGACAATATCTCAATCCAAGCAATCACATAGATCGTACTATCCTCCTCACTAGTGAGGAAGAAGTCCTTCTACAAACACGTAGTCGTCAATACTGTGCACCCTCTAAGTCTCCTCCCATTCCCCCAGAACCCATCCCAACACCAACGGGAACCCCTTTGATGATCCCTCGCCCTAACACAAAAAACCCTCTTTTCATCCCTCGCATCCCATTATGATGGAATGTCCATAACTCGCAGGCTAGGGCGACTCATAATTATAGTTTGGTTGATGACTTGGCACAATCCCCAGCTGCCATGTTAGTCTTAGAGGTACTTCAAACTTGTCCCACTCAGTGGAATTCATTACTTTTTTCCTTGGTGGTAGTTGACCCTACATATACTCAACTCATCACATTTTATCTAGACAGTGGAGAACCTCGCCTCCCCACCCTCATCACCTTCCAAATCCCCGATAGAATTCGGAACATTATAGTTCATTGGTGCATCATTGATGAAGGTGTGTCCACATGCCTCATGTCTAAGTCGGTATGGCATAAACTTGGTTCCCCTGAACTCATACCATCTGCCATTACCTTAAGAGCTTATGATGGATAACCATCTTCTCCCGAAGGGATCTTCCAAAATGTCCCTGTAGAACTCAGGGGCAAGACCATTCTCATCGACATTGAATTTATCGATGCCCCACTCGATTACAATATCTTGTTCGACCATAGCTACATGTATGCTATGAAGGAAATTGCCTCTTCTGTCTTTCGAACCATGATGTTCCCCCATAACGGGAAAATCATTACCATTGATCAAGTTTCACATTATGAGCCTAACCCTTCTACCAACATTGATAACATTCTCCCTTTCATCCATACTAATCTTGAGACTTACCGACTCATCGAAATGGGGCCCAGAATTTTCAAAGACCCATACTTGTTAAGAACTTACCATGGTGCACCACCGCTCATCCATCCTTCCAATCAGGTATGTGCCATCTCATCCAAAGCAACTAACATTGAGGATACCCTTCCTCCCCATGAGGCTTCTCTTATATCTAACATCCCACTAGTCGCAAAGCTCCTCCCTCAAGAATCTCCAATGAACTCATCAACTCCACTAGTTCATGAATTCACCTCACCCCAAGGCCATATCCCAATTTGGGAAACAGTTCCCCAATCCATTACTCAAATCCCTTTCTTTTACCCCCCACCAGGTGTACAGGATTTCTAGGTCGTTGCAACGCTTACCCTCCCTACTATGGTGCTAGCAATCCCAGTTTGGTATTTACATCCACCTGAGATGGTTCCTCAACCATCCCTCCCCCCCCCAAACAGAAGGAATCCTAATTGATATTCCCATACTCACTCCCACCATACCTCCTACACCCCCACTCACTAACCCCCCTTCCACAGTTGGTGGTAGATGAAAGAAGAAGTAACCCATAGCTCCACTTCCCACATGTGTCCAACCTCCTTGCGTGCTATGTGAGAAAGATGGACACCCCACCAACAAGTTCTCATATCTCCTAGAGTTATGTAATCTCATCCAACTCCCTCGAGCACCACCACCGCTCATTGCCTCCTCCAGTATTACCGCTATCACACAGAACACAAGTAACAAAGGACTTCGAACCAAATTCACATGCGTCGTATGTTTAGAGTATGGCCATTACACACACCATTGTCCAGCGTTACATCAATTATGATAGACACTAACAGTTGTATGCCAAAGCTTTCAACAAACACCCACCCCAACTCCTATCACCGACATCCATTATGTCACAACCTCCGTCAATGAACGTATGAGGTTCCCTTGCTCTCTATGTGAATCCTTAGATCATTTTTCATATCAATGTCCTATGATCATTGAATATAGGCAATGACAAGTGACCCTAATTCAAATTCCTACACCCCCTACAGAATCGATGACTAACGCTACCCCCTCACGAGAGATTCTTCATATTATTTCTCCTGAGCCAGAAACACTCCCCACTCTGCCATGGTTCTTGGATGAATTATAAAGGATTTACCCCCAAATCCCCCCAATTCTCCAGTTCATTTCCACATGGAAATTTTACGCCCAACTACCATTTATAACCCTCAGTATCTTGATATTTGGTTTATGTTGAGCAAACCATCGCAATCTCATTGCGTCATTCCTCTTGCTTCTTCACCTCCAGAAGATAACCACACTGTGACAGTTACCGATATCACTCTTTTATATCCCTTGTATTCCCGACAATTCCACTGTGATGAGGACATACTCAAGGAATTAACCACCCCCGACTACCCATGGGATGCGCTACACCACAGAGCGCTCTTCCTTTCACAGGAAGCCTTCACGCCTCTTAAACAACACACCATATATGTAGTCGAAACCAAGGATTTTATCCCATCAGGGCATATCGACTGGTTCAACAACCCTACCCCTTCCCCTGATTCTTTTGAATAAGGCAATATGGCCAACATTTCCCCTACCATCAAAATCGATATTTCCATCAAAAATGGAGTCATCGAGGAAATCGCCATTGGCGTTGCATGCACTCCTGAAGAAATCACTGCCTACAAAACCCTCTTCAAAGAATACTGGGATATTTTTTTCTGGTCATACATGAAGATGCCTGGCCTTGATCCCTCTATTGTCGAACATCGCATCGACACTTGGCCTGATATCACACCAGTGCGCCAAAAACAACGACTGCTCCAACCATCCAAAGTAGCGGACATCAAGGCCGAGATTGACAAATTACGTGATGCTGGGTTCATCTACCCCATTGCCTATACCTCATGGGTCTCCAACCCTATCCCTATTAACAAAAACTAGGGCACTATCTGTGTATGCACGGACTTTTACAATCTCAATCACGCCTATCCCAAAGACAACTTTCCAATGCCTTTCATCGATCAAATTATCGATGACTGCACAGGCCACGAGCTTTATCCTTCATGGACGGTTTCTCTGGCTATAACCAAATCCAAATCCATCCAGCCAATCAATACAAAACCGCATTTACCACCCCTTGGGGTAATTTTTCATATTGTGTCATGCCTTTTGGCCTAAATAACACTGGTGCAACTTTCCAATGGGCTATGACATACATTTTTCATGATCTGGCTCATATCATCCTCGCATACTTGGACGACCTCACAGCTCGATCCAAAAAACAAACTTAGCATCTTGATGATTTACGAATCATCTTCAAAAGGTGTCGTCAGTACAACATCTGCTTGAACCCCCTTAAGTGCATGTTCTGCATCACTTCCAGGCACCTCCTAGGGTTCATCGTTTCCCAAAGCGGTATTACCGTGGATCCCCTAAAAGTCCAGTCCTTCACAGAAATTCCACCTCCCTGATATTTACGCCAACTCCAGAGCCTACAAGGAAGAGCTAACTTTTTACAATGATTTGTGCCAGACTATGCTACTCGAGCACACAGTTTCCTTCGCTTACTATGCCATGACATCCCATTCCACTGGGATGAACATGCCCAAAAATCTTTCGATGATATTAAAATAGCACTCTCCAGTGACCCTTTAATTAGTTCACCCAACTATAATCGCGACTACATCCTCTACATATCAGCGTCAACTGTCTCAGTAGCAGGAGTTCTCGTTCAGATAGGAGATGATGATCATGAGCATGTCATTTAATACATTAGTAAAAACCTCTCAAGGCCACCCTTAAAATATAATCACGAAGAGAAACTAGCCCTTGTAGTCATTCTCATAGTCCAGAATCTGCGCCATTACATTCTGCTTCGCACAACCAAAGTCATAGTAGATTCTAAACCCATGCAATACTTGCTCAATCCTCAGCAAATTAATGGTAAATTTTCCCGATGGATCATTATCCTTCAGGAGTACGATCTTGAATTTTCAACACCCAAGAGAAAGAAATCTCTCGTCCTCGTCGAATTCGTCACAACCTTCCCCTCTGATACTACCAGTGTCCCCATCAATACCAACTTCCCCGATGAACATCTCTTTTACATCACTTTGGATGATCCTTGTTACGGTGACCTCCTCGTCTACCTCCAAACCCAAAAGTTTGGTAACCACCTCTCACGAGATGATCATCGTTGTATCTGCCATCAGGCCCCCTGCTATCTCCTCATCGGAGATATCTTATATTGGCAATGGGTTGACAACATACTCCGTCGATGCCTATTGATGAGGTCGATCGATTCTTGAATGAATGCCATAGCGGCGTGTGCAGGGGGCATCTTTCGGGGATGTCCACCACTCAGAAAGTTATTCACGCAGGTTACTTTTGGCCTACATTATTTCACGATTGCATTCATGCCGTGAAACGATGTGATAAATGTCATCTTTATGCCAACAAAGCACAAGCACCACCTGCTCTTCTACACCCAGTCATTACTGCAGGCCCCTTTTGTAAATGGTGCATTGACTTCATGAATTTAAAACCTCCATCCAACAATGGACATAAATACATCATTGTCGTGGTCGATTACTTCACAAAGTGGGTTGAATCCATGCCTACCTTCAACAACACCATTGACACTACAACGCGTTTTTTATTTAATCACGTCATATCCCTCTTTGTAGTACCACTCCAACTAGTCTCCGATCATGGGAAACATTTCGAGAATGAGATTTTCGTTGAACTCTCATCCCGTTTAGGATTCTCCCATGAGTTTGCCTCACCATATTACCCTCAGTCCAACAGATAAGTCGAAGCAGTTAACAAGGTCCTCAAGACCATGTTACAAAACACGGTTAACAAACATAAGACCAATTGGCATCATATGTTATTTTCCACGCTATGGGATTACCATACGGCTGTGAAAATAGCCACCAGTTTCACACCATTTCATCTAGTCCATGAGGTCGAGGCCACTCTTCCTATCGAGTGCAAAATTCCCACCTTACACATCGCAATTGAGATATTAACCAACACTACTCCAATGGAGCAGCGTTTGCTAAACTTAGAGTCCCTGGATGAAGATCATTGATCTTCATTACAGAACAATGAAGCATTTCATAACAATGAAGCAGCCAAAAAATGGTCAAAAGCCACCTTTGATCGCCGTGTCAACCTTTTCTCAATTCACGAAGGCAACCTCATCCTTGCTTACGATATCGCTCACGATACCCTTGGTCATGGAAAATTTGAGTCACTATGGCATGGCCCTTACATTATCCAACATTACCTCACTAAAGGCGCATACATCCTGGCTTCCCCCAAAGGACTCTCTCTCAAAGAACCCGTCAACGGGTTGTACTTAAAGAAATTTTACGCCTGAGCATAGCCATTCTACACTACGTTATTTTATTTTATAGTATTTTTAATATTTTTTTCCACACCTCACATATAAACTATCATTTGTGTTATTCACAGATGCCTCCTCCATCGACCTACCACATCGGTTATGTCGACGACGCCAGCCGTTGGACACAGAATCTCGCTTCGGCTGCTTGGGCCCTCTATTCTCCCTCACATGAACTACTCCATTCCAGTGGCATATTTTTGGGATCCACAACCAACAACCAAGACGAGTACACTTCTGTCATTGGTCTCCTTGTCGATTCCATCCATCATTGTATTCGTCACCTTAGCATCTTACTTGACTCACAATTGGTCATCCTCCAGCTCAACAATGTGTATCGTGTCTGTGATCCTTGACTCTTTCGTAAATACCTGCAAGTTAGACTTTTATCTCGACATTTTTATTTAATTACATTTACACATATTCCAAGACAATTTAATCAAATCACAGATAACCTGGCTAACATTGTACTAGATTGGCATATATCACATCAAGACACCTTTACACACACATAAACCATTAGAAGAATGTCACAGCATATATATTAGACATCATAAACAACATTTAAAAATTCTCACACACATGTGAACATCACAAAGACCCCAACATGTATATATATATATATATATATCGATCAAAAGTGACATCAAAATGTTTACATACAAATAAAGTACATCTGATACAAAATCTATAGGCCAATGAACCACCTCGGTACAAAACTTATGTTATCACACCAAATGGGCTCACCAACCTATATAATGTACAAAAATACACATAGAGACACTCATGGTGCCTCTAGAGAACCACCTCCAGGCCCTCCCTCGGGAGGTGGTGCCCCATCCGATATCGGTCCCTCCAGACCCGGAGGTAACCACCCAGTCATCGTAGCACCTGCTACTGCTACTCACCGAACCATGGTCCTCCACATCAACAGAACCCCCACACACTTCTCTAGGACACCCTCATCCTAGATATGCGACCACATGCCCTCAGGAACTCCCTATAGCACCACTTCCAAGCGGCGGTGAATATCCTCAAAATCTCCCCCAGCCTTGGCCGATAGAGCATGTGATGGCCCTACACTAGGGTCATCGAAACGATGTCTCCTAGCTTCTCTCTCATCGCTAGTTGGTCTCGCCTCAACATCCTCACATCGTCGTCTCTCTCTTACCCACAGCTCTCCCCGCGGTGGCCTCACTGGTCCCTGATGGGCCGACGCTCTAACCAACTCAACCTCACGCCCGTGAGGTCCCACATGTGCACATACAAACAAATAAAGGATAGCATAAGCATCCATCTATAAATAATACACATGTTATACTATCTAAATATCAAAATATCAAAAAATCACATCATACCTCACTGGTTGAACAGCTCTCCTGGAGGTAACACCATATCCGGATCACCCCAGAAATCCACCCCATAGTACGCATACTGCAGTATGATCTACGACATTTTTCGCCACACCTATGCAGCCTCAGCCGTGAAACAATGGCCACCCTCCCCACCACCGTGGAAAATCAAAATCCTTGACCACCACACCAGTCGCGACTCTCATGCACCAGGTGTTCCCAATAACACTCTAGGGTGCAACATCAGCACCCTCTCCAAAAACCATGCAACCAAGATGGACCCAAAAGAAAAATCCCCTGAGTCCACAACCCGACACCTATCGAGTTGCCCTACTATCTTGGCATGCAACATCAAGCCTTAGGAAAAATGCTCTCCTGCTAGTGCCCTCCCCATAATCCTCAGCTAACCACCACTGATCCGCTGAGTTGCGAGGGACCCATAAACCCTCACAACCATCGCTACTACACAGTGATGAACTAGGGAACCCATAGCCCCGATACTCACCATGGAGCTCGACATAAAATCCTCCCTCGAACAATACCTTCAGCCTAAGGTAGCCAATTTCCCATCCCCCAGTAATACGATCTCCGTCGATAAATCCGTTCCCCGAAAAGGGAGCCCAGTCAGAAAATACACATCCTCCACCGCAATGAAGGCCAGTTGCTCACCCTGCACCATAAAACAATGCAGATACAAACTCCACATCTGGATCAAGAACTGTAGGAGGTACTCCTGGGCCCATATCAAGGAGCACTCAAAGAACTTTAGCAGCCCACAAGCTTCCAAAGTGTCACGAACCGCCGTCTCCTCAATAGCCACAACCCCCCTGATTTTTGACCAATCCATCTCTCTCCAGTGAACCGGCATCGTCCAAAATGATAACTTGCAATCACATAATCCAATTCTTGATCATCCATCTCAAACATAAACACATTAAAATCTCCAAAAAAGATAAGTTTTGCACCCATCAGCTTTTCCCCCAAGGCACGGTTGTTTAAACCCCCAGGCGTGCACACATGCATGCTTATTCATCTGATAGGTGCACATGTGTGTGCACTTGTCATCCATACAGAGGTGCCTTCATGCGCCCCTGTCACATACACAGGCGCGCATCATAGCGTGCATGCCCACTACATAGCTATGCACCCATGCGCAGTTGTTTAGCTTACAGGCGTGCATACCATGTGTGTCTATTTCCCTCATTAAGCTACCACCACACACTTATATCTCGATAATAGGAGCACACCCATGTGCACATATTCCTCAATCGCCCATGCACTAGGGGGCCCACACCCACAAAACCCCCTGTACGGCCCTCCGTATAGGCCCTGCCCACAAATAGAAAACCTAATTCTATGCAGGATGATAAGACAACTAACCTGAATCTCATTGTTCTTGAATCAACTGCCTCGTTCTATCGAAATATCCAAATCTCCTCTGAATATCTCTCATCCAATCACTCTGACAATAGGTACAAATGAGGTGGCAATGTGAGCCCTACAGTTATATATAGTCATTTTTGCCAAACTTCCAGACCCCTTTTTGGGAGCTCCGAGTGTCTGTTTTTCGATCCGTCTTCAGCCACGGGATCAACACCCCGTCCTCTACATCAAGACAGTCCCTGGGCCATTTTTCATCCTTATCCCCTGGGGCACCATTTTTTCATACCCCGTCTAGGTATGCATTCTCATGTTCAAAATTATCAAATAAATTATTGTAGGTTCAATTCTCTTCAGATATTGTTCACATCGGGTATTTGGTTGTCATGTGTGTAGGTACTTGGTCATCATACACCAGCACGATGCCTTCAGGTATATAATCAACACTGGCATGTAATCATTCCCTCTGAATCTCAATTGCATCTCCAGTCACACCCTCTGCAATTTACCTTTAGGGTCCCTATATCTGGCTCTGCAGTACTATCACCTCCATTGCATTGTGGGTACTGTCGACCGGTATCACTCTCCCCCACATGAGTTGTCCCATTTATATCCCCCCTTGCACTTTGAACCTCATGTTGTTTTCAACCTTTAGGTATGGGAGTTCTGATAGTCTTACATCATGTCGTGAATCAACCACATATTCCTTCTCCTCATTTTTCTAGCCTACCCAATGGACTCCCAGGGCACTTCCTCACAAATTATTTTGACTGCACTCCCATAGAACCATTTACCATCCATTTCACCCATCGTCAATATGCCCATCCTCAGATTTCCCTCCATACATTGCCCTACTACAGAAACCAACCTATGGGGCCCCAACCCCCCACTTGTTTTTTACACCAACTTGCGCCATCCTCAGGCCAAGCCATCCTACACTAGGGCACCCATTTTTGTACCTGCATTATTATCCCCACTCATTTTTTAATTCTTTTTGTAATTAAGCCGGTGTTTTCAGCATTTTACATATCTTTTTGTTGTCACCTTTGGCGACCTTCCTGGAAAATGCAACCCATGTCACCCTTGGTTGGGGAATTCCTTATCATCTACTCCTGTTGACATCGTCCATACACTCTGAGTATCCTACAGGACACCTACCTCTTCTCTCTGAGTTTGTTCACTTTGTCCCACCTCTGGCACAACTTATCTCATGTCTCATTGTCCCCCCTGACACTTGACCTCATTAAACAGTTGCAGCCACTTATACTTCGCATATATCCCCAACCAAGGGAAGTCTTGAGTCTCCACGCAGCTTGAATTCATCCATGTACCTCCTCAGTTCCTGACCTCACCTAGTGGATTTCATGAAGCCCTTTTCTTCTGGGAGTTGTGTCTCCCTTTTCGTCGACATCAGCACAGTTTCCAGAAGGGTGACAGTATCTTGACTCTCATTACCTTTACAATGAGAAGTCTCAGACGGCATAGGGAGACCCATCAGTGCTCCCTGTTGTCATTGACCCCCATAACATTCGAACTCAACACTTTCTCATGTTATGGTGGGTCTTACTTTGAGACTATTACAGTTGTTTCTTATATTTTCCGAATACCTATGAACTTTGTTGGGCTATCAACGCCCACAGAATCCATGATACTTCTTACAGGTGTCATTTCCTACTATTCAGAGTATGTTCCTCATCAAAATTGTCCTTTGCCTTTATCAAAACTTCCCCTAAGGGTGATACAGTTGTCTACATCAACACACAGTTTTAGTTACTGTACAACACCCCTTTTTTGAGTTACATGACATGAGCATGGGGCATGCCCGCCTTGTTTGTACACAATTTATTTTACACACCTTGCGAAAGGTTGGGTCCTACAGGTTCCCTTCTTCTTCCAACGGGTCACTCTTGATGCCCTCATTATCACTCTTTCTTACAACAATACTCTCAGTAGAAGAAACATTGATGAATTTCGGCTATCCATATGCTCCTAACCTCATCCATCAGGGGGCATCTGTTATCACTGAAATTTCATCCACAAATGGTTACAGGAATCTAGCATCTTCAAACAGCTATGAGTCCACCCATGGACCAAAATTACCAAAAATCATTTCCAAAAGGTCCAAAACTATACAACTAGTTATAAAATCAAGATGCGCTATGACTACACAGGGCGCGCACGCACATGCGCCATCCAGAAACGCAAGAAAATCGCACATGCACACGATGCGTGACTGTGGACGCTAAAATCCGTGGACACTTGAGAATGACACATTTATGATATTGGTCGGCCTCCCACCCACTTTTGGTTCATATTCCAAGTTGATTTGACATCCAAATCTCGGCTGGATCTGGCTAGGTGGCTGATCAAAGACCTAAAGGTGCCCTAAAAAACCCCTTTTCACACTAAAAGTTGGGTGCATAATACCTCAAAGTGATGCTATAAAACAAGGCCATGGGTGCACTACATTTTCAAGGAATTCATTTGCAAGGTTATGTTTCTACTATTATCTTGGGGAATCCTCTTTTCTCATCAAGAGCATACTAGCAGCATTCCATTTGGGCAATCCACATCACTGTTTGAGTGGGTTAGCTTGGGATTCTTTCACCATTTCTTTCAAGTTTCAAAGTTGTAAGAAGAGCTCAATTTTGGGGGTCCAAGAGCCCTCCCTTGGAGGAAGAAGGGACCCAAAGTCCCATTTCTTCTCGGTGTTTTCTTTTCACTAATACAATCCTTTCCATTGGTGACATGAGTCTTGTTTGTTTCTTGTTCTTATGTCCTTATGCTCAATAGTTTAGTTGTTCTTTCCTTTCCTAGTTTAATTCTTAGCTTAGTATTTTATGTTTATTTTTCTAACCCTTTCCTTTACTGTTGTCTTCCTTAGCTAACCCAACTAAGCTTGTAATCACCTCTGTTTTTCTCATTCAAGTGACAAAAGAGGCGCAACAAAAACCAACATAAATATGTCCAATAACTTGTTGAGTACATTATTCATTAACCACATAAAGGTGGTTGGTGCATTGGTAAGCTCAAATGGTACCACCAAAAATTCATAGTCTCCATACCTCGTGCTAAAGGTGGTTTTGTGGATGTCCTCATCCTTAATTCAGACTTGATGCTACCTAGACCTCAATTCAATATTGGAGAAAATTGTAGTTCCCCTTAATTGGTCAAACAAGTCATCAATCATTGGCAAGGGATACTTATTATTAATGGTCATCTTGTTAAGTTGTCTATATTCTATGCACAACCTGAGTGTACCATTCTTCTTCTTCACAAACAAAATGGGTGCTCCTCAAGGAGACACACTAGGTCGAATGTAACATTTTTCCAACATCTCCTTTAGCTGTAGTTTGAGCTCAACTAGCTCTAGTGTACTCATTCTATAGGGTTCTCTAGACATTAGCACCACTCTAGGTACAATTTCTATTGAAAAGATGATATCCCTTCTTAGAGGTAGACCTGGTACCTCTTATGGAAACACATATTTATACTCTCTTAATATAGGATGGTCCTCCAGGATTGGTGTATTGTTCTCAACAGAGTTTAACACTTGTATTGCAAACAAAGGACATCCTTTTATGAAATAATTCTTCAGTTGAAAGGATGATATTTGTCTCACTAATATAGGCTTTTGAATTCCTTGTAGGGTTCTTTTCCTCCCTTCTTCATCTTCACACTCCAAAGTCTTATTATAACAGTACAATTTGGATTTATCGAAAGCCAACTAGTCCATGCCAATCAGTAGGTCATAAGATCATAAAGGAAGCTTGTTTATAGTTTCTTGGGTGGACAATCCATTCCTAATGAATTGGCTTGCTGGTGTGATCTCTGTCACTTTTCTTTTTGTTTCAGTGGCCAGTTGTACCAGCCATGATTTAACATGTTTTACTCAGATTAGAGCGAGGGTCAATTAAAATGGAAACTATATTGTTGGAAATCAAACCTTCCATCTCCACCACTAAATCTTGGTGGTTAGCTTGTCTATTATCCAAGGTTGCATAAATTTGTGGCATGATCCTAGCCACATCATTGACTGTGGTAGCCTCTTGGATGTTGTAGAACCTCTTATTTTCTTGTTTCCTATGTGGGAAGTCCCTCAGCAGATGCTCTTCTTCACAACCCCAACATTTCAAGGGTTATCTCTTTGTATTATTAGTCATTCATGGGGTTGATCCAAAGGGTTTATTACCACTCTGAGATGAAAAATTCTGTTGATACACACTTTTAGTAGGAACACTCATCTTAGAGATTTTCCGATGGCTCTTAAATCTTGAGGATTTAAACCCATTCTTCTTGAATCCCAAATTAATTTTCTTCTTCCAATCCTTATGAGGTGTTGCCTTGTTCTTGAGTTTCTCATAGGAGTACCTTTCCTTTCGAACACTGTCTTCTAAATTCTTAGGTTCATCAAACTCAATCATGTCCTACAAGGACTAAGGTAGCCCACTAATAAATCGTTTCATATTTACCTTTTCATCCTTTATGTAGGGCACATACCTCATCATCTCAAGAAATGTTTTGATATATTCATATATTGTGAGTTTTCCTAGCTTTATTTCATAGAACTCCTTGGTCTTTCCATCATAGTATTTTTCAGAAAGATACTTCTTATTAAATTATTTCTCAAATTGTTTCCATGACAAGTCCTTCTCATGGATTCCTTTCACATTCCTAAGGTCCTCCCACCAAATGGAGGCCTTTCCATTCGAGTTGAAAATGGTTATTCGGGCCTTTAAGTTTTCAGAGTAGTCATGGAATCTGAGGTACTTCTTCAAGCCAAGTAGCCAAACTTCTACTTCTTCCCACTTTTAATTTCTCCATCGAAATTGGATGGTTTGGATTTATTAAAATCGTAAGGGTCATGGCTCTTGGAATGTTTCCTCTTCTTTCTTCTCCTCTAAGAATGTAAACTAGTCTCACTACTAGGAAATTCCTTGGAGTTATCAGTTTCCTCACTATATGATTCTTCAGTTGAATTCGTGGCATTAGCATGTCTCTTGGCTCCATGTTGGGATTTATTTGAGGTGTTTCTCCTTGTGTGGCTACTTTCAGTACCATGATTTTGTATCGCAAGTGGAATTTGGGCTTGCTTAGTATGATGTCTATCCACATTACTAGATGTTGTCCCATGTTGCAACTGCCTTTGTATATCTGATAGGATTTGTAGTAGGACTGCATTAATTTCAGTTTGTTTTTCATGTTATTTTATCAACCTTTTATTGTTATCCTTAAAACTCTATAATTATTCCATGAGACTTCTTACAATTTCATCCAAACCTGGAGGGGTTTCCACCACCCTCCTCTCATTATATTCCTCTTCTCTATTGTGGGAAATTTCCCCCAACTCATGGTGTGTCACCATTATTTACGTTGTAGTTTTATTTGTTGTCCACTAGTTGTTTGAGTGTTGATAAAACATTTTCTATTAGTTAATTATCTACCAGTTTATGATCGGCACATGCAATTTGTAAGGTGAAGTCAGCTTCATTATTTGAACACTAGAAACACACAATTCATATTTTTAGAACATATAACAACAACAAAAATTTATGTTACTCTCTTCAGTAGTGGTTTAAATAAGCTTCTTATGAATGGGGTAAGATAGGGTGTTACCCCTTAAAAGTTTTGTAATAAAATTGTATTTGACTCATTCATGAGATCAAGTAGGCCAAGTGTTGTTTCCTGCTCTAATACCTCCCTGTCACATACCCAACTCCCTAAGTACCTTTTAGGATATGGGGTATTACATTTTCGCCTCTTTTAATAATATCAAATACAATGTTGATCCATCCATTGCAACTGATCACAACATATTCCTTGTTGCTCAAATTGTCTTCCAGTTAGACTCTACATGTATGTAACAATATGTAATGAATATATCCCTATATGAATACATACGTAGAATCATATATACCATGATGAAATTCTACTTGAGAAATGTGCTAATGATATTCTTTGTAACTACCAATTGATAACTGAAAGTTGCTCCTCAAATGATCAAATTGTCATGATACATTTTGTGCTTTTTTCATCAAACCACTCTGAAAATAAGAACACTTCAGATTGCTCGAAGGATAGTTCTATGATCTGTATATATATTGCTTAGACTCCCCCTCTTAAATATTCATATTTACTGGGAGTCTCCAAGACGGATGGCTAAGAAAAATATCCTCTTTGATGTGGATTAATCTTCCTCTTCATCATTTTCCTTTTCATCCTCTTGTTGAAATCTAACATCTTTCTATTTTGTTGTCGATTCATCATGATTTTGCGTTGCTACAAATCTTGTGAGTACAATCTCTGGGACCTAGTTTTCATTCACATGTTCTTCTTGTTTTTCATTTCTTCTCCAAAACTTCTTGTATCTTACATCTTCCTTTTTGCTTGTAGATTTATCCTAATATTTTACTACTGCAAATCCTGAGAGTATAACTTTTGGGTGTCCTTCATTCATCTGTTCTTCTTTTACCTATTCTTGTTTTCTTTTCCAAATATTCTTATATATGATATTGATGTTCTCTTTCATAGAAGTATCCATCATGCTTCTAAAATCACGAGCTATATGTTCATATTTGTGGCATTTGTAACATTCAATATTGTGTGGGGCCATATAAACATTTCTTTCTTGACCATTTCTTCCATAATCTCTGCAGTCTACATCTTTATGTCAAAAGTTACTAAAAGTAAAATAATGAACATAAAAGAAACTTGCATACCTTGGAGTGAATGATCTTATTTATGATGTAGTCCTTATAAACTCATTCTTTGGTTGATCATGACCTTCTCTTCTATTTTTTCTTTCATAATGATTGACGCTTCTTTGATACCTAAAAGTGGAGGGTATTCTTTGATATCTATATCTTCTGTAATATTATTCTTATGTTTTCTTAATTTATGGAATTTTCTCCTTTGAGGGCTTGTGTTCTTCCTTCTTGATATATTCTTTGATGACGTTCACATAACTATTATCCTTCTCTTCATTCTTCCTTTCTAGTAACCTGTAACAACTGATTGCCAAACATCAAATCCCTATGCCTATAAAAATAATCTCATCATGTTGCTCCATATCTCATAGACCATACCAATATCACCATCAAATATTAATGCTCCATTTACTATGCACTTCATAAACCCCCACATTCCATTATCTATGGAATCCATGATCTACCATTCAGTGGTTAAACTATTTTCTTGAAGGACCTGCTCGGATACCATTTGTTGGACTAAAATTGTCGTTGGACCAAAACCCGAAGGCATTAGTCTTTTCCACAATCAGTAGAATTAGGATCCACGAGAGAGGGTTAACCCATGTCGTGAAACTCGCAGGAAGTGTTGAACCCAATGTCCAATGAGAATTGGCTCTAAATAACCCAAACAGAGTCATCAAAATAATCACCATGTAATATATCTTTTCAAAATATACTCTTGATTATAATTTTAATTGACCAAAATATAGCTATGTTGTCAAATATCAATATCAAAATGATGGAGAAAATATTTATTTCATACAACGGGAAGAAAATAATGATAAATTTTAAAATGATCTATGGAATTGGGAATCAGGGAGTAATTTATGTAAAGTGATAGTATGAGGGGGTTGGTCCTGTGTGTACAAACAAACATTATAACTCTCAAACAATCAGTTATATCCTTATTTCAATGTTATATCTCTTCAACTTAACTCAAGAAGCCACATTCATGATTAGCAATCCATATGTAACACCAGAATTTATATATCATGGCGTTAAATAACCGTTGAGTAAGATTACAACAAAATATATTTCAAACAAAATTAGTGTAACCTTCTAACAACAGTGTAGTGTAATTAGGTTTGGTTCTTATTGGATAATTTATCATTTTCCCTTGAAACATAACCCTCAAACCATAACCCATCAAATATATCCTTCCAACAACTAGTGAATGTATCATGAAAACAACTTATGTAACCACTATATAGCATATACATTCAAACAGTAAGGTTCAAAACTGATTTTGGCACCCTTTTTTATAACTGTAAGCTTGTCCATGCCATTAACATTTAAAAATAAGCAATGTATAAACATCGAGCTCAAGTGGATACTCAGAAATCCTTAAAATCAAACTATCATCAACATCAGGTTAAACATAGTGCAGAATGGCCCTTTAGATACATGGGTTTGAAACTGAAGACACTTCCCTTTTACTATTGTAATCTCAATACTACCCAAAGAGCACAGAGGTTGTTAGCTTGGATTAATAGAAAAAACCAAATTTCTTTGACATGTATAGGTCTCAAACCCTAGGGTTTTAGCAATGTTATGGTCAATAACTCCACAGTTTGTGTGACATCAACCAACCAACATTACAAAATGGATATGGAACACGAGGGTTAAAAAATAAATAAGGAAAATTATTTATTTTGAAGAAAAATTAACCATGGCCAGAGACTAGCCTTTCCATATGAAAGAAATGAAGAGGTGTCATACCAGATAAAAAATTCAAAACCCTGTAGGTCAGGCTCCCAAAAAAAGGTCTATGTGTCACAAACAATTTCCTTTGAAACCCAAATTTAATAATGAGGTAATACAACCAAGTGACTAATAATATTAGAGTATAAGCATTTGAAGTAGGGTTTCATAGTGGGGTAAACGGTCGACAAGACAAATTTTAGATGAAATTACTTGATAGTGTATGGTCAAATAAAACATGTAGAGGCATTTCATGACATTGGCTCAAAACCCATAATTTGTAAACAATATATCCATAGAGGGAAAAAAAACAAGAAGTCTTTTACACATTTTGGCCTAAGTTCGAGGAATAACGAAAGAAGAAGGAGGTTGTTATGATATCCACATAAAATGAAATCGACTCAAGAGACATACAACAAGTTGACACGGCCATGACTGATATAAAAAAATTTAGGATGGGATTAATTTCAGAACCACAAAACTTAGTAAAATTATTCGTATATGCAACAGAATGAGTCCAAAACCAAAACAACATGCTCATTCAACAATCAAACTGATCCGTAAAGATCTTTTAATGACTGTGGTTGAGTTTTTAATTGCATGTGTTAATTAACCATTTGAGAAGCTTAATGAAAGAATGAGGAAATAAGAGGAATTATGATAGCCATATACACATATGCATATCTAAAATGAAGTAATAAATAGCAAACCATAACAAGAGAATTGATAACGGAGTTCAGCACAACATTGCCTACGTCTTCGGGCCTTTGTCTCTGTGGGGGAGGCTTCTTTATTTATGTTCAAAGATGAAAAAATACATTGCAGCAGTGCCAATTGGCTACAAGACTGATCTGGTCATGTTCTTCCAGATCTCTAGACCAGCAAAAGAAACGGCATGCAAAACGGATGAATGGAGCTCCCAGAAATGGCCCGCAAGCGTTTTCTCCTCAACAGCTTCCCTGCATAAAAATGGCTTTGGATTGGCTTCCCTTCAGAATAAATCTGCTTTGAATCCTCCATGGCCTCAAACAGGCCTAGTTTTTATAGATCTGAAGTCGGTTATCCATCCCCAACTTCCTCCCAAAATTTGGGCTCCAAAAATGCCCAATATCTCCCAAAAATGGCCAAAATCCACTAATTACAGGTCTAAATCAAATAAAAATCCTAAACATTATAAAAAAAAACCACTTTGTATAAAAATATGGGCACGACCCCTTTTTCTCCATGCCCTGGGTCACATGGGCACCTCCATGTGGCCAGGCGCTATTCCTCCTGACGCGCTAGCCCCCTTGTCCGGCTAGCTCCTAGTCTTCGGCGTGAGCATAGGACCGGTGGCTAAAAACTTACCCATGCCTCCTTTTTTGGGATAGGGCCCTGGTTCCATTGGCGGTGGATAGGACCGGTGGCTTAACAAACCACGAGCCCGTTCCCCAAACTTTCTGGTCGCATAGACAATGAAATTGTGGGTTGGGGCTAAGCCCCAGCCCTTTCCACCTCCAACCAAACTCTTGATTAAACTTAAATAATATATTTGCCACATATATGTTAACTAACACCAGCAGGACGAGTGGTAATCCCAGCCCTTCCATTCCATAGCTTGGAGGAGGTCGGGGGTTCGACTCCGGTGGAGACCCCATATTTTGCACAACCCGAAAGACAATAGAGGGGTGCAGTGCTGGATGGTCCACATATCTACCACGTACCCTGCCACCTGTCTCCTAGTCATCACCGTACCTTCCCAGTCATCCTGTTGATGTCATCCCATGCCACGTGTCACCCTTACAGTGGTGACACGTGTCACGCTTGGACTGGTCCAACTCACCTGGCGTACACCCTGTCACCTGCCACGTGTTTTCTCCAGGAGATGCCATGTCAGCTGTACGGCCTGTACAGTCACCCTGCCACGTGGCACTGTACGGACTGTATGGACTGTATAGTTACCCATTTTTTTTCTGTTTGGGTTTTCGAACAAAATGCGATATCTTTCACATACGGACCCCATTTGACGAAGTAAATATATGGCCAGAATCAGGAAGACGAGATGGACGCGATGGCACTGGTTTCATCAGATTATGAGCACTTTCATTTTTGAGCCTTTTTTAGCCCTGATAGGCTCCTAGATCCAATTCTAGATCACACCTCCCCACTAAAAGACCTTTTGGTCCCCAAAAGGTTACTGACCAGTCAACAAGCTCGGGATAGGCCACCTGGCTTGTCCTCTGTCCTGTACACCTATCTCATCAAGATCAACTGTAACACAATCATGACAACTGACAGTATATTGTTAGCCATTTGAACCCTGTTACATCTTACTGAAGCCACTATAATCCATGTAGACAACATTACTAATGATAGTATCAAAAAGACGACTGCAAATGAGCTGATATACTTGAAATATTTTCACGACATGAGCTTATCTTGAAGCAACTTATGATTGATTTTCCATTCAACAATCATTTCTTGTTCTTGCTTAAGATCGATTACTTCATTTGAAACAATTAT
>ML783462.1:202885-217210 GCA_009831015.1 Picea engelmannii | reverse complement strand
TTGGTTTGTTTCTTGCTTGCACTGCCTTCTTTAATTGTTCCATTGTTTGAAGTGTTTTATTTTCCTTAACATGATGAGCATGAACCACATAATCTTGACCTGCTTTGGTTAATTGATATTGATTCTTTGTCCTGTAGAAGATTTCCTTACGATAATATAAGTATGGACTACCTAAGACCATTCCACATTCTCTTAACGAAACTACATCACATGTTACTTCGTCCACATACGTAGATGAAATTGCAAATTTGATTGTGCACTGCTTTGTTATGTGCATTTGATGATGATTGCTTATCCATTTAAGTGTGTAAGGCTTATGATGAGTTTGTGTTTTTAACGCCAATTGCTTAACCAATTCTTCTAATATTAGATTAGATTGAGATCCACTGTCGATTAATGTGTCTATCTTAGTGTGTCGCATGATTACCCTTATGTGAAACAAGTTGCTTCTACAATCAATGCCTTCACCAATTTTACCTGTCATACCAACCAATGAGATTTTTGATTCATCACCTGAATCCGATCCCAAGTCTGTGGGTCTTGTTGTCATTGCCACTATTTGCATTCCCTTCTTTTCTTTGAACCACTTTGGCCTCTTCTCGGGATGCAACTACCAACATCTGTCCTCATCATGTCCCTCTTTCTTGCAATGCTTGCAAGAAGGCTTTCCTTCCTTCCTCGTCACTGCATTTGAATTCTTGCCATGCCTTTTCCTCTTGTCCTCTTTTCTTGAAGACGATGATTCCCCTGACACACCTTCTTTCCCTGCTTCAATATACGTTGCTTGAAAAGAAACCTCATCAAGGTTAGTGGGTCCAAACATGAAAACAATGTTTCTAATATGTGCAGGTAAACCTCCTATATACTTCATAAGAGTTTATTATGTTTGTAAAGGGATATCTAACATTAATTCCATTTTTCAAAATCCATCGGTGTATTCTTGCATTGTTTGTCCTTTTCTTAGTTTTAAATATTTCCATTCAATTAATGATTTTTCTTTATAATCCAAAGGATAGAATTGTTTCCTAAGTGTAGAAATGAAGCTCTTCCATGATGGAAATACCTTACCCACTTGTTGTGTTCCCTTTTGCAACTTACTTTTCCACCAGATGAGAGTTGTACCTGCAAGTCTCAAAGATGCCAACTTGATTTGTGTGGCCTCATCTTTGATCTTTTTCACACTGCAGTAAACCTCCATCTGCCTGATCCAATTGTCAAGTTTCTCTGCATTTACTTCACCATCATATATGGGCAACTCAAATTTAACATCAAGTTTTAACAATGGCATTTCATTCTTATGCTTATAAACATGTTTCTTTCCATTAGATTTAGAACTTGAACTTGAAGAAGAAGGAGAAGAAGGAGGTGATGATGGAGGTGAAGGAGGAATATGAGGATGATCCTCTTCCTCTTCACTTTTTCCCTTTGAAGATTCACCCAAAACTAGTCTCTTAAATTCCAAGTAATCCTCGTACAAAACTTTCACCATTTCCAACATACCAAGGAAAGTTTTCCGGAACTCTTTCTCATCCTGAGAAAGCCCTTCTTCTGATGCCATCTTCTCGTTGTGAGAAGCTCTCTTTCTCAATCCAATTAATGGATTCTCTGCAACAAGCTCGCCTTCACCATGCTGTAGGTTTTCCCTGGTTAACATGCAAAACTCAAATCCAAACGTCAACTAGCTCTGATACCACTTGATCTGTAAAGATCTTTTAATGACTATGGTTGAGTTTTTAATTGCATGTGTTAATTAACCATTTGAGAAGCTTAATGAAAGAATGAGGAAATAAGAGGAATTATGACATCCATATACACATATGTAGATCTAAAATGAAGTAATAAACAACAAACCATAACAAGAGAATTGATAACGGAGTTCGGCACAACGTTGCCTATGTCTCCGGGCCTTTGTCTTTGTGGGGGAGGCTTCTTTATTTCTGTTCAAAGCTCAAAAAATACATCGCAGCAGTGCCAATTGGCTACAAGACTGATCTGTTCATGTTCTTCCAGATCTCTAGAACCCAGCAAAAGAAATGACACGCAAAACGGATGACCGGAGCTCCCAGAAATGGCTCGCAAGCGTCTGCTCCTCAACAGCGTCCCTGCATAAAAATGGCTTTGGTTTGGATTCCCTTCAGCATAACTCTGCTCTAACTCCTCCATGGCCTCAAACAGGCCTATTTTTTATAGATTTGAAGTTGGTTATCCATCCCCAACTTCCTCCCAAAATTTGGGCTCCAAAAATGCCCAATATCACCCAAAAATGGCCAAAATCCACTAATTACAGGCCTAAATCAAATAAAAATCCCAAACATTATAAAAAAAAGCACTTTGTATAAAAATATGGGCGCAGCCCCTTTTTCTCCATGCCCTGGGTCACATGGGAGCCTCCATGTGGCCAGGCGCTATTCCTCCCGGCGCGCTAGCCCCCCTGTCCGGCTGGCTCCTGGTCTTCGGCGTGGGCATAGGACCGGTGGCTAACAACTTACCCGCACCTCTTTTTTTGGGATAGGGCCATGATTCCGTTGGTAGTGGATATAACCGGTGGCTTAACAGACCATGACCCTGCACCCCAAACTTTGTGGTCGCATAGACAATGAAACCGTGGGCTGGGGCTAAGCTCCAACCCTTTCTTCCTCCAACCAAACTCTTGATTAAACTTAAATAATGTATTTGCCACATATATGTTCAGTAACACCAGCAGGTCGGGTGGTAAGCCCGGCCCTGCCCATCTATAGCTTGGAGGAGGTCGGGGGTTCGACTCCGGTGGAGACCCCATATTTTTCACAACCCAAAAGCCAATAGAGGGATGCCACGTGTTGAGCACCGGATGGTCCACGTATCTACCACGTACCCTACCACCTGTCTCCTAGTCATCACCATACCTGCCCAGTCAGTCTGCTGACGTCATCCCATGCCACGTGTCACCCTTACAGTGGTGACACATGTCACGCTCGGACTGGTCCAACTCACCTGGCGTACACCCTGTCACCTGCCACGTGTTTTCTCTAGGAGATGTCATGTCAGTTGTGCGGCCTGTATAGTTAGCCTGCCACGTGACACTGTACGGATTGTACAGTCACCCATTTTTTTGCCTGTTTGGGTTTTCGAACAGAATGTGATATCTTTTGTATACGGAGCCCGTTTGACGAAGTAAATATATGGCCAGAATCAGGAAGACGAGACGGACGCGATGGCATTGGTTTCATCAGATTCTAAGAACTTTCATTTTTGAGCCTTTTTTAGCCCTGACAGGGTCCTGGATCTGATTCTGGATCACAAACAGATTTATTTTCCAAACTATAACTGCAAATAACAACATGCATTTGATGGGTATGATCTATATTAACATACCTTTCTCTTAGTTCTCTTCTACCTTCGAAAAACAAGAGTTTCAGTTGCCAACAACAATCACAACCAAGCCTTGAGGCAAAATTGTTGTTCCATAGCTCTAAAAAACTCAAATGATAAAATGAAATGCCAAACATTGTGAGGGTGAAAAACTCAACTGAATGTTTGTGTCCCATGCATTCAATGCATGGGGTGTCATGTTTTCCCAAAACCACTAACTCATTAAATTTTCAATCCAAATCATATTTCCAATAATAGCAACCACTAATCATATGCCATATAAGTATGCCAAAGATGCAAGTATCATGTGTTATATAACCATTTCATCAAACCATAACTCAATGCCAACTCAAATGATGGCTGAAATTTACCAACCCCAGTCTTTTAATTAATCCACATTCATTGTAATTAAACAATGTGACTAGCATATACATGCCAAAACTAATTATGAAAGCAAGGTCCAAGAGATGGCATGTGCTATATGACATCAATATTGAGTTTATATCATATGCATTATGTTTAAAAGACTTCAACCCTTTAACTTCAGCGTGACACCCCTTTATGATATGAAACCAAAATTACCATATGAATGTGATGGTATTTGAATAACAAAAGGGTTTTCATATATGATGGACTATAAAACAATCTATAAACACATTTGCATAAGGGGACTTACTTCTTTTTCAAATATGTGATATAACCAAAGACCAATCCTGTGACAAATGTGTGTTGGGACATATAAATTGTAAACAAAAGAACGCTTTAGTTTATTTATAACCTGCTCATATCATTTCTGAATAGAATGTACATAATATGGAGGATTCTTTGGGGTTTTATGAGCAAAACCATTCCTTTTGTGCAATAAAACTCACAATTAGACTGGTGAAGAAACAGTTAATCCTGGGAATAATGAAAATAAAAATCCATTATTTCTCCCGAGGGGGTCCCACCTATAGTTAAATATTTATATATCATCGATAAATAAATATTTTAAATCATGCCTTGCAATTATTTGTAGTTTGGTGGTTATTTCACGAGTTTACGAGTCAACAACTTGTGACTTTGAAATAATATAGCTGACAAAGATCCTTGGATCAACTCATCATTTCCTTTATTGTACATGATAATGGGATGTCAATCTATTGTTTTTCCACCACATATATTTAAAAATTATTTGTGTACTTTATGCTCTATCCCTTTACCATTTGCCTCTATTCCAAGATATTAGTGGTTCCATAATATACATGATCAATAAATTATACGTCAATGTTCAAACTCATTTCTAGAAAAGAAACATAGTCATGAAAAATAAGGGTGTCAAGATCAACCTTTATTTGATTATATTCTAGAAATTATGATTGCAAAGAGTTTATGAAAGTGTGCACACCTGATGAATTGTTACCATTACTGTATTTCTAATCAATCAAGATTTGAAAATATTCCTACTCTCCCTCGTTACTTAAAAGGAATCGATATCTTTAGAAAGAGAGTTTTCACAAGCTATAGAGTTTTCATTATTCTCTCAATATTCAAGGTGAATAGTTGATACAATTTCAAAAGAAAAACCATTGATATGTTCCCACTCTGAGATCAAGGATTTTATAAACTCTGATGGAAATTCATATGTTTCAATGACAGAGTACTAGTTAGAAATCATGTTTTCTCCATCTTCTTTTGTTAGTTCATGAATTTCGTTGGGGGATATATTCTCTATGTTTTCCAATGTTTGCATTTCAATCAAATTTACAGTTTCCCTGGAAATTTATTCTTCATTGTATATAGGTTTGAAATCATCTTTTAAAATACTACCCTCAAGTTGTGCTTTGAAACTAGATTGCAAAGTACAAGAAACTCAAAAATAAACATGTGGGGAATTTGTTATTGAAATGATTCCCTCGTGATTGTTGGTGGCTGAATTTTTATTGTGTAAATATAAATTAGAGTATCGATAAATAATTACTTGTAGGTTAGAAACCTTTTCATTTTCTAGATTGTTTTCTTCTAGGATATCTTTCAGACTAGCACCTCCCAAAATATTAGTTTCAATGAGAGGAAAACCATTATATCCCGATTATTTTGCCTCCCCTAATGATAGTTGTAATGGATATGTCTCATAAAATAGTGAGGGAAATATATCAGGTATGAAACATCGATAATGCTATAAAATTTTCTCATCATACAAGGGTAACTCATCTTCTTCAAGGATAGAGAGAAGGTATGAAAACTAGTCAAGTGATTCTTGGTCAGATGCTCTATCATTTTCAGGAAAACTATGGTATATTTTCATAACCCTTTGAAAGAAAACATCCAAAGGTTCATTTAAGTTCCTACAAATTCCCTCAAGTTCACTATAGAGTTATTCATAGTCATAGTTTTCATGAGCAGTGACAAAGACTTTCATGAATTATCTCCAACTATGAATTGATTTGGATGGTAAAGTCCTATACCAATCCTTGGTTTTCCTTTCTAATGTGATGGTAAACAATTAGCATATTTCACTATATCGAACAATGTAGTATTCCATATATAAAATAGTATGCAGAATAGAAATATTTTAGTTAGAAATGGAAGAATAACAATGATATAACCAGAACAATACCATAATAATACCAGAATAACATTAGAAAGAGCAACTTTATTAATGATAACAATGTTCACTTGCCTCTTTGAGGGGGAAACTTCCAATAGAGCATATCTCTATTACAATAATATCCAAGATAAAAATTCCCATACCCTCTACTCCTATTTATACTAAATATGTCTATCTAAAAGAACAATCTAGAGGATGATCCTTCTAGAAGAGGAAGCTTCTATTAAGTTTTCTTACATTTGACTTATTCTTCCTTATTGCTAGGACTTATTAATATTGGCCTTTATTACATGGAAATATATTATTCTACCTACATGAGGGGTTAGGGAGGTTAGATCCCTAACATGTTCTCCCCCTTAAAAACAGCCTTGTCCTCAAGTGAGATGAGGAAATTGTTGCAGAATGATATTTGGTTCCCAAGTGGCATCTGCTAGATTGGTATCTTTCCACTAGACAAATACTTCCTTGATGGTGCACTGATGCAGAAAACACTCACGTTGTTCCAAAACGGCTTGTGGCTGCAACTAGATGGAGCCTTCTTCATCCAACTCAGGAAGGCTAGTTTAAGTTTGGCACTTAGTTCCAATCACCTTATTTAAGCAATAGACATGAAAAACATGATGGATCTTAGAATTATTGGGAAAATCTAACCGATAGGACACCTATCCCACATGCTTGAGAATGGTATAAGGACCATAAAATTTGGGTGCCAGTTTCTGACAATGGTCATCCTTGAGGGAATTTTTCTTATACGGTTGTAGTCGAAGAAACACCTAGTCTCCTTTAGCAAATTGGTGTTTAGAGCGACCTTGATCTGTCTATTGCTTCATGTGATTTTGGGCCATGACCAAATTCTCTTTGGGGGTATGAAGAATAGCCTCTCGAACTATAAGCGTTTGGTCAACCGCCTGGACCTTCGAGGCACCTGGCAGGTATGAGAGAACTGAAGGTGGATTTTATCCATATACTACTTCAAAAAGAGAAATGTGGGTAGTTGTATGGTAATAAGTGTTGTACCACCATTCAGCTAGTGGTAACCATTGATCCCATTGATTTTGTTGTTCTGATGCAAAACACCTCAAATATGTTTCCAAACACTTGTTGACAAATTCAGTTTGAACATCATTATGGGGATGATAAATTGTGCTCAAATGCAATTGGGTGCCTTGTATCCTGAGAAATTCTTGCCAAAAATTGAAGCTTGAGAAGTGGCCTGCAATTGTTGGATCAGATGTGAAATTATGGGATCTTGTAGCCATTCCTAGAAAACAACTTGGAGTCAATATGGTACAATGAAGGAGAGGGAAAAAATGGACCCTTCATATTCATATTTTCTTGAAAGTGCATCAACAACCACATTGTATTTTCCTTTCTTTTAAATGATCTCATAATCATATACAAAGAGCTTATTCACCCATTTATGTTGCTCCAAGGAGGAAGGGAATTGTTCTAGAAAATAATTGAGGATTTAATGATCTATCTTAGTTTTAAAGTGTTTCCCCAATAGATAAGGGCGCCAATTATCCAATGCATGCAGAATAGCCAAAATTTCCTTTTCATATATTTTTGGCCCAAATGTCATTCTGACATTTGTTTGTTGATAAAGGCCAAAGGATGACCATCTTGCATAAGCACTACTCCAATTCCTCTCCTAGAAGCATCAGATTCTAGGACAAAGGTCTTTGTGAAATCAGGAAGGGTCGGGAATGGAGTGGTGCACATGGATGACTTCAAGATTTGAAAGGCCTGATCAATTGTTGGAGTCCAAGTGAAAGAATTATTTTTAAGGAGAGCAGTGAGAAGTGTCGAAATCTTTCCATAATTATTAACAAACCTGTGATAATAGCATTTTAAACCCATAAATCCACTCAATATTTTGAGATTCTTTGGGTGAGGCCAATCCTACATAGCTTCAATATTCTTCGGATTCAACTTGACACCTTCCTTGCCAACGATATGACCCCGGTAACTTGACTTCCGAGGTGCCAAAATCACATTTAGATTGTTTGAGGAAAAATTGGTGTTGAAAGAGTAGATGTATAACTCGAACCACATGAGCAAGATGGGTTGTCCAGGTTTTACTATAGATGAGAATATCATTAAAGAAAACTAAGACAAAATAACAAAGAAAAGGATGGAAGACACAATCCAAACGGCATGAACAAAAACTCATAGTGGCCCTCATGAGTTTGGAATGCAATATTAGTAATGTCTACCTGGTTCATACGTATCTGGTGGTAGCCAGAATGAAGATCAATTTTAGTAAAGAACTGGGAACCACTCAATTCATCCAAGAGGTCATCAATGATAGGAATGGGAAATTTGTATTTGATGGTGAGTTTGTTGAGGCCACAGAAGCCAGGAAACATGCACTAATATACTTCTTTCTTAAGGACCATGACCACAGGAGAAGAGTAGGGGCTTGTACTAGAACAGATAACACCTGCGGTGAGCAATTCTTGAACAATTTTCTCAATTTCATTTTTCTGGGAAAAGGGATGATGATAGGGATGAACATTGGGAGGAAGGTTTTCTGAGACAAGGGAAATGGAATGATCATGAACACCATGAGAATGAGGAAGTCCCTAGGGAGTGGAAAAAACAACTTGATGTTTGGAGAGGATGGATTGTAGGTCCTGCAGTAGAGAGGGTGTCTTAGTGGTGTGAATGGCATGGAGTTGTGAAATAATTCCAGAATGACCCTTTTTGAGGATATTTTCATGCGATGGGAACTGATGATGTCTGGGGAACCGATGGTGATGCCTTGAAACATATATTATTGGCCCTCTTGGTTGAATTGCATGGTTAATTCCTTAAAATCCATGAGAATGGGATCGAGTGTCCTTGGCTATTTTTCACCCAACACAATGTAAAAACTACCCATGTCGATAGAAAATATATGAGATTTCATGTGGTACTGACCAATTTGGAGACGCACATTTTCACAACGCCCCCCTCATTTCATGGACCCGCCATTGGAAATCATGATTTGAAAATTATTGACTGCACAGATATAGAAATTAGTTTCTTTGGAAATGCGGCGATGAAGAAAATTATGGGTGCTTCCACTGTCAACAAGGATGATGACCTTTCAATGCTTAATCTAACCAATTATCTTGAGGGTTTGGGGAGAAGAAAAACTAGTGAGAGCATTCAGTAAAATGATCAGTTCAACTTCGGGAGGGTCGGAGGGTGGGGTCATGTCAGTGGGTTCAAGTGACTCGGCCATAGGGGGGGCCTTGACATCGTCTTCCGAAACATCCTCAGAGATGGCCATAAAAATATTTTGGTCCTTACACTTGTTCCCAGGAAAATATTTTTCATCACAATTATAATAATCACCTTTGAGTTGGCGTTGAGCCATTTCTGACCTGGTCAATTTATGTATCTTTAGTGGAGTGGAAGGAGGAGTGGGAGTGATTTATTTAGGGTGAGGAATAAAGGATGGTTTTTTGGTTTGAGAAGAGAAAACTTGTTGTTCTTCCTTAGCTCTTTTAGTATCTTCCACCCAACTCTGAGTTCAATCCATGAGGACATGGGCACGAATCTCATCCTTGAGGCCACTAATAAAACATTCTCGTAAAAATGCATCAAGCATTCCCTCTGTATGGAAATCCAATCACTCAAAAGAGGCTATCAAGTATTCCATTGTGCCAGTGTAATATACTAGATACAAAAAGTATGCAGAACATAAATAAAATGCTAGAAATGGCAGAATAACAACAATATAACCAGAACATTCACCACAATAGCACTGAAATGATAAGAGAATAACAGAAATAGCACTTTGAATCTGAAAGAAATATTCACAGGCCTCTTCGAGGGGGTAACCTCCAGTTGAGTAGAGCTATATTACAATAATATCTAAGCTAGGGTTCTCATACCCTCGACTCCTATTTATACTAAAAAGAAGCATCTAGAGGAAGATCCTTCTAGAAGCGAAAGCTTCTACTAGGTCTTCTTACATCCACCTTATTCTATTTTATTGAAAGGCCTTATTAATATTGACCTTTATTACATCCGAATATATTTTTCTACCTATGTGTGGGTTAGGACCCTAACATGTCCTCCCCCTTAAAAACAACCTTGTCCTCAAGGCTTGAGATGAGGAAATTGTTGTAGAATGGTAGTTGGTTCCCAAGTAGCATCTACTGGAGTTGTATCTTTCCACTAGACTGGCACTTCCTTGATGGTTATCTGATGTAGGCGACGCTCACACTGGTCCAAAATTGCTTCTAGTTGTAGCCAAATGGATCCTTCTTTAGCTAACTCTGGAAGGTTGGTTTGAATTTGACACTTAGCTCCAATCACCTTCTTTAAGCATGAAACATGAAAAACAGGATGTAGCTTCAAATGGCATGCAGAATAGCTTTGAATGGTTTGTATTAATTTGGAAATGTTTCCCCAATAGATAAGGGTGCCACAGATCAATGGCATGTAGAATAGCCAACATTTCCTTTTCATAGATGGATTTGCCCAGATTTATTTCCGATAGTTGCTTGCTAGTAAAGGGAAAAGGTCGACCCTCTTGCATAAGGACAGCACCAATTCCTTTCCCTGAGGCATCACATTCCAACACAAAGGTATTTGTGAAATCAGGAAGGGTGAGGACTGGAGTGGTTCACATGGCCATATTCAAGGTTTGAAAATCTTGAGCAGTGGTTGGATTCCAAGTGAAAGAGTTATTTTTTAGGAGAGCAGTGAGAGGTTTTGCAATCTTCCCATAATTCTTAACAAACTTGTGATAATACCTAGTTAAGCCCAGAAATCCACACAAGCTCTTAAGAGTATTTGGGTGAGGCCAGTCTTGCATAGATTCAGTCTTTTTAGGATCCACCCTGACACCATCCTTGCCAACCAGATGACCCAAGTATTCTACTTCTAAGGCACCAAAAGCACATTTAGACTGTTTCAGGAAAAGTTGGTGCTGAGAGAGTAGATGGAGAACTCGATCCACATGAGAAAGATGGTCTATCCAGGTTTTTCTATAGATGAGGATATCATCAAAGAAAACTAAGACAAAATGGTAGAGAAAAGGATGGAAGACATGATTCATGAGGCTTTGGAAGGTGGAGGGGGCATTACACAAGCCAAAGGGCATGACCAAAAATTCATAGTGACCCTCATGAGTTCTAAATGAAATCTTGGGAATGTCTACCTCTTTCATATGTATTTGGTGGTAGCCCAAATGAAGATCTAGTTTAGTGATGAATTGGGTGCCACTCAATTCATCCAGGAGGTCATCAATGACAGGAATGGGGAATTTGTCTTTGATGGTAAGTTTGTTGAGGGCACAAAAGTTAGGACAAATTCGCCAAGGACCTTCTTTCTTCAGGACCATGACCACAGGAGAAGAGTAGGGGCTCGTACTAGGGTGGATAATGCCTGCATTAAGGAGTTCCTGGACCATTTTATCAATTTCATTTTTTTGGGAAAAGGGGTGACGATACAGATGGATATTGGGAGGAAGGCTTCTGGGTACAAGGGGAATGGAATGATCATGAACACCACGGGAAGGAGGGAGTCCTTAGGGAGTGGAAAATACCAATTGATGTTTAGAAAGGATGTTTTGGAGGTCTTGCAGGACCGAGGGTGTCTATGTTGCTTGTATGGCATGGAGTTGGGCAATAACACCAGAATGACCTTTTTTGAGCAGCTTTTCCATGTGATGGGAACTAATGATCTCAGGTGAACTGGCGGTGATGCCTTGGAACTTATATTGGTGGCCCTCCTGGTCAAATTGCATGGTTAAGTCTTTAAAATCCATGAGAATTGGACCCAAAGTCCTTATCCAGTCTTCACCCAACACAATGTCACAACCTCCCATGTCGATAGAAAACATATGGGATTTCAGGTGGTAGTCACCAATTTGGAGACGCACATTTTCACAATGCCCTCCACATTTCATAGAACCACCATTGGCAATCATGATTTGGAAATTATTGACGACATGGATGTAGCAATGAGTTTCTTGGGAAATTTGGAGATGAATAAAATTATGGGTGTTGCCACTATCAACCAGAATGATGACCTTCTGATGCTTGATGTAACTGATTATCTTGAGGGTTTGGGGAGAAGAGAAGATAGTGAGACAATTAAGGGAAATGACTAATTTTATTTCAGGAGGGTCTGAGGGAGGGGTTATCTCAGTGGATTCAAGTAACTCAGACACAAGGGGAGTTTCTACATCCTCTTCTAAAATATCCTCGAAGATGGCCATAAAAAGCTTTTGTTCTTTACACTTGTGGCCCGAGAAATATTCGTCATCACAATTATAACAAAGGCCTTTGAGTTGGCATTCATCCATTTCAGCCCTAGTCAATTTTTTGATATTTAGTGGAGCAGAGGGAGTAGTGGGATTTATTGGTTTAGGGCGAGGGATAAAGGAGGGTTTTCAGTTTTGAGAAGATACAACCTGTTGTGCTAATTTATATCTTTTAGTAGCCTCCACCCAACTTTGAGACTGAACCATGAGGACATGGGCCTGAATCTCATCCTTCAGGCCGCTAATAAAAAACTATCGTAAAAAGGCATGAGGACATGGGCCCGAATCTCATCCTTCGGGCCATTGATAAAAAACTATCAGAAAAAGGCATCAGACATGCCCTCTGTTCTAAAATCCAGGCTCTCAAAAGCAGCTATAAAGTCTTCCACTGTTCCTAATTGTTTCAACTTTTTCAAATGGACCAAATGATTGGTGTCAGTGTCAAAGAGTTCATAAAGCTCTGCCACAAAGTGTGTCCAAGCAATATACCCTTGACGAGAATTTTTTCTCCATTGCCACCATTGCCACTGTTCTTGATCTAGATGGAGAACACCATACCGAAGTTTGGCCAAGTCATTTGTAATGTCGTATAACGATAAATAATGTTCCATTTGGGTTACCCAACCAGTGGGGTCCGAGTAATCAAATTTGGTCACATCCACCCACAAAAGGCGTAGGTCACGTTGAAAGTGATGGTTCTGAAAGTTATGGGAATGAGAGGAATGGTCACCTTCAGGATGTGTAGGTGAGTAAGAGGAAGGGTTATCTATAGGGATATGCAGTTTTGTGCAGAGTGCCGAAAAGACTAATTCAATGTAATGATCCCAAGCCAAATTCTGGCGTGGAATCACTAACTACCACTGGTTTGTGAACGTTCTGGTGTTTATTGAGATATTAAGTGCATACAAGATTCATTCAATACATGAATATCATCATACATTCAATATATAGAAGCATAAGCAAAGATCTGACCCTTTTATTATAATTAATGTAGGATCAATACAATAGATGGTCGATCTGGCATAAACCTCAGACGGTCGTACAAACAATAGATATGAGCTACTACAAAATGCTCCCGTCAATACAAATAAGCCTCTAAAGGCTGAATAAGTAAGGAATACCAATATCAAGCAGATCTGAATGTCAAACCCTTCAACCAGAGAGTGCCATGCTCCAAGTGGAGACAGAAGCCCTCAATAATTCGGCCCTGATGGAAGAATGCTCCAAACGATCCCAAACTCGGTCAAGCAATAGATCAGGGCAGTGGGATCCTCCTCCTAAAGTTTCAAGTCCAACGTACAAGGAAAACCTCTCCAAGTGTGAAATCTTCTAAGAGAGTTGCACCCTCCTGAATAGCTAAATCTAACCTTCCTCAATGGTATGGTGTGCCCTTGCTGGAAATTCCCCAATAATACGGTCCTGCTATCTGTTGGGGCTCCAGAACGAGATATGTTGAGAATAGAATGGTGTGGAGGAATATTTCATCCCCGAGACCAAGCTGTGGAACAAGGTGAGTGGATATTTCACCACTGAGTTGCTCACAAGGGTTTGTATAGCAAACCCCCAAACTGAATGCTCAAGAGCACTGACAAGAAATATACCAAAAATCAGGATGAATCATAGGTGCGCCCCAGCCTCTTACTTATACTTTTTCCTTTTGATTCTCTGTTGAGTTAGGTTACTCCCATGGTTAATTTCTATTCTTCTGTTGAGTTATCTTTTACTCCCTTTATCCTTTTTCTTTCTCAAGTCAACTTAAAAATATAACTTTAGTCTAGTTGACCTTCCCCCTCAGTGTGATTCTATGACCTAGTGGGGGTTCCCAGGCCACTGAGTCTCCTCATCACCTCTCTAAGAGGTGGGGGACATTACATTAAAGCCGGGTGGTGAGGTCTTGTTTGATTTCCTCCATTGAGGACTACATGTTTGTATTGATGGCAACAACATTGGCACTGAGTTGTTTCACTTCTTGTTGGGTTTCGATGAGACCAGATTGTAAGGTGTTGAAGCGAGCTTCCAAGTCTCGGCTATGGGTATGGGTCATGAGGATGGGGGAACTGAAAAGGGGCGGGTGGGGTCAAAATTTTTGCCAAAAAATGATATGGATGGAATAGGTCTC
>ML783462.1:137478-202810 GCA_009831015.1 Picea engelmannii | reverse complement strand
ACTTCGGTCTGAAGACTAATGCAGAGAGGAAATGCCCAAATGATTAACTAGAAAGAAATGTGTATTTACTTGGCAACCCGAACACACTTGCACGACAATAGATCTTGTTTGTTTTAATTTGTTTATGTTTCTGTCCCCAAGGGTTAGGTATTCAAGGGTTCTACAGACAAGGGTTTTCCCTATGCTATAGCTCTCTGATATACATGTGGGGTCCAACAGTAGTACTCGACCCAATATCTCAGGGAACTAACTAAGGAGGATAGACCGTACCCTTAGTCATACTACCCGACTACCCAGGTACTAGAGAGTATCTTCCCGAGTGTTGTTCTTGGTGACACTATAACAATCGGACGATCGATCAGTTTATCTAAAGAGGGATTTAGGTAATATAGGCCGATCCATACATAGGTGTTGTCTGATGCGCTACCACTCAAGGGGGTACCAACAGGGGTTACAAGGGTGGCCAACAGATGTGCACTTAAGTACCACTTGTATTTCCTATGTGTATGAATCCCTCAACCGCGGGTTTATGCGCGTAATGACAGATCTTTGTGAATTAAAGACACTAAAATACGTCTCTACCCTGAAAAAAACAATTAACCCACACTTTCTGCCAAGGAAAGTGCTTTGATACCACTTGTAATATACCAGATATAAAAAGTATGCAGAACAGAAATAAAATGCTAGAAATGGCAGAATAACAACAACATAACCAAAACATTCACCACAATAGCACTAAAATGATAAGAGAATAACAAAAATAACACTTTGAATCTGAAAGCAATGTTCACGGGCCTCTTTGAGGGGGCAACCTCCAATTGAGCAAGGCTCTATTACAATAATATCCAGGCTAAGCTTCTCATACCCTCGAATCCTATTTATACTAAAAAGAAGCATCTAGAGGAAGATCCTTCTAGAAGCAAAAGATTCTATTAGGTCTTCTTACATCCTCCTTATTCTATTTTATTGAAAGGCCTTATTAATATTGACCTTTATTACATCTGAATATATTGTTCTACCTATGTGCGGGTTAGGACCCTAACAACCAGATTGTTTCAAATTTTTCAAATGGCCTAAATGGTTGGTGTCAGTGTCAAATCATTCATAAAGATCTGCTAGAAATTGTGTCTAAGCCACATACCCTTGGTGGGCATTTTTTCTCCATTCCCATCATTTCCAACGTTCTTGATCTAGATGGAGAACACCACACTAGAGTTTGGACAATTCATATGTAATGACATACAAAGAGAAATAATGTTCCATTTGAGTTATCCAATTAGTGGGATCCAAGCCATCAAATTTGTTCACATCCAAACGTGGAAGGCATAGGTCATGCTGAAAGTGATGGGGCTGAAAAGTTTGGGAATTAGAGGAAGTTTTACCTTTGGAGTGAAAATTTGGGTCAGAGGAGGGAAGATATGCAGGGGTAATCATCTTGGCACATATCATGGTAGTGAAGGATGCAAGCTATATAGTGAGGTCCTGTTTCATGGTTTCCATTTTGGCGTCTATGGAGGAATGCATGTTTTTATTGATGGTGGAAAAATTGGCACTAAGATTTCACACTTCCTATCGGATATTTGTGAAATTAGACGACAAGTAATTGAAGTGATCTTCCAAGTACTAGATATGGTTGTGGGCCATGATGAAGAAGGAAAATGAAAAGGGACGGGTGGGACCACATAGAAAATGGGTTATGGGTGAAGTGTATCATGACTATCAGGGTGATGAGGGGAATCCAAAGGGGTAAGGCCCAAATAAGGGTGTTGGAATGGGGTTGGGTCCATGGGAAAAAAAAATTGTTGAAAAATGATAGGTATGACTGCGATAAGTGAGAAGAGAGGAATACTATTGGATAGGGCTCAAATAATGGTGCCAAGAAGAAGAATATTGCAGTGTTGAAATTCCCAAATTATTAACAGGAAGAAATGTGTAGTAATTTTGCAACCTAAATGAAAGAGGCATAGTTGTGTGGAAATAGATCTTGTATGTTCTATTTTTGTTTTCGTCCCAAGGGTTAGCGTATGCAGGGTGTCTATAGACAAGGGTTTTCTCTATGTTATATCTCTCTAATATACATGCGGGGTCCAATAGTAGTACTCGGCCCAATATCTCAGGGAACCAACTAAGGAGGCTAGACCATGCCCTTATCCATACTACCTGACTACCCAGGTACTAGAGAGTGTCTTCCCGAGTGTTTTTCTCGGTGGCACTATATCATTCAGGGGTCGATCGATTTATCTATGGAGGGCTTCAGGAGATCTAGGTCGATCCATATATGGGTGTTTTCTGATGTTCTAACACTCGAAGGGGTACCAAAAGGCATTAGAAGGGTGGCCAACATATGTGTGCTTAAGTACCACTTGTATTTTCTGCATGTATGACTCCCCGACTGTGGGTTTATGTGTGTAATGACAAATATATGTAGCTTTAAGACACTGAAATATGTCTCTACCCTGGAAAAAAAATTAACCCACAATTTTCTACCAAGGAAAGTGCTCTGATACCAATTGTAATATTCCAGATATAAAATAATATGCAGAACATAAATATTTCAGCTAGAAATGGCAGAACAACAATAATATAACCAAAACAATACCATAATAATACCAAAATAACACAAGAAAGAGCACCTTGATTAATGATAGAAATGTTCACTTGCCTCTTCAAGGGGGAAACCTCCAGTATAGAAGATCTATATTACAATAATATCCAAGACAAAACTTCGCATACCCTCTACTCCTATTTATACTAAATATGTCTATCCAAAAGAACAATCTAGAGGAAGATCCTTCTAGAACAATCTAGAGGTATTCTTACATTTGACTTATTCTTCCTTATTGCTAGGCCTTATTAGTATTGGCCTTTATTACATGGAAATTTATTATTCTACCTACGTGAGGGGTTAGGGAGGTTAGGTCCCTAACAAACAATTTTAAGATTAATACATGTAATGTTAAATTGATTAAGATTCTTAAATGCAGAGATTTTCCCTTCACCATTGAACTTCAAAAATGACAAGAGATTGATTGTCTTTATTGGTAATCCACCTAATGTTATTGGAATAATCAAAGGGTGATCCCATATAGAGATATGGAGAGGAGCCATGGGTTGGTTTAAAAAAAAAAATTAAATGGCTCCATGTCATAGGCTTGTCATCAACCCTCCTAGCGTCAATTCAGTTGACAGGTTGAAATTACCCTGGTCAACGGCAGAGGTTACCCCTAGTGAAAACTCCCAATTAGAATATTCACCATTTTGGACAGGGAAACCATCAGGGTTTTGGCTCGAAAAACATTATTGATTTTGAGGTTGACTTTTTGTGGCCCAATCCACTATTTATGGTTTTATAAACTAAAGAATGAAATTCAAATAATCTAAGATGCAAATGCATGCATCCAAACATGACTAAAAGTAACCAGAAAGAAAACACAGAACAATAGATGCTCTTGTCAATGACCCATGAATTAGTTCGTTGACAATAAAAACAAGAATATGAGTAAATTATTGCCAACCTAGAATAGTCTAGCATTAAAACAACCATCTACAACCCTATGCTCATATATTTAGACAATAGAAATAAGAATGTAACAACTATACATAATAATAGTCTAGAGTGTGAGATACATTTTTACACAACTCTAATGCTTAGAAAAAGCAACATAATAGTCCACAAAATATACACACATGAATCAGAGCTCTCCATTAAATGTCTTGGAAAAAAGTGTCTTCTCCTCATCAAACGTCTGAGCCTTAGTACATGAAATATACCATAGAAAAAAAAAACTTTTCTTCTTTATAATTTCTAGCATTTATTATCATTTACAAAATAATAGCCCTCTCTTGGCTTGGTGCTCAAGTGGTAGTTTCAGTTTCATTCAAGAAACTACCCCTCTCATTTCCTATCCTTCCAAATTACATATTCATCCATTTTCTCCAAGAGGGCATCAATATATTTAATTTTACATTAATTTGATGCCACCTCATTCCCCCTTTTGACTGTTAGATACATGCTTGTGGAGTCAAAATGGATAACAAGAAAATAATCATATTTAATTGGGTAATGATGAGTGTAACAGTTAAATCCTTTAAATTAGGTCTACTGATGGACATGTGTAACTTATGTGCGCTCCCATGCTCAAACTTTGCGCCATAGTTCTTCATCATTTATCATTTTGGCTTCACATATGATCGTTTTTCATGCATTGGTGCTTCATCCTTTTATTCTTGTTACATTTGCATCTATTTAAATGTTTTTTCTCATCATTTTCTGATGAGTATGACTGTATAGATAACATTTTCAAAGCCACTACTATATATCGGTGGATCTTCCTCACCATGATGTTTATGTGAATTTCCAAGCCCTAGGTGATTGTTGTCCTATGGTTCTCTTAATTAAATAAATTAAATATGAACTTATTTAATTGTAGAAATAAATATTTCTAAACATGTAACGATCACATATATAGCTAAAAATGAATAGCGGAATCATAAACACGATACACCGATAATTACACCCTCAAATAAACTTTTCATTTAAGTATTCCAATCCTATAGGGAAACCTCCACAAGTTGTCAAACTAACAGATGTACGATATACAAAAAAAAAAAATCGTATCTACACTTATTGAGATAAATCTTCCTATTGGACAACTAAGAATTAGATTGTCTGATTTGTTGTACATCATTCTACAAACTCTACTTAGGCATGTTTCTCAAGCTTGACTCCTCTCCTGTGCTTTGAATCTACTCAATTGATATCTCTCTTATCTCTTGAGTCTTCTTGGTGTACAAAAATGTGTGTTCAACCTCTCCTATCTTTTTGTATTTATGCTTTGAGAGATATAACTAATCTCCTCAATCCTAGCAACTAATTTCCCAAATCTTAGCAACTAATCTCCTTAATCCTAGAAACTACTTTATCTCAACAATGAGGTGTATGACTAATATTAGATTAAATATAACTCACTAATATTCTAGAAACTCTAGAATATTTCATTTAGATTTCTAAGACTAGAATAATATAGGAAATTTGACTTTCACTTTTATTTATTTAAGTGAAATTACAAGATGGTATTATTCCCACTTTTACTAAGTGGTCACTAGAAGTTGTCTTGAACTACTTCTCTCACATTCACACCCCACATGCATAAGAATCTCTTGCTCGAGCTATATTTCTCAACACATCCTCTTAGAGAGGAAGGAATTTTGCACCAATCCAAATTCTATCTTTAAATGCTTCAAACTTCCCTTTTGTTAAGGGCTTGGTCAGAATATTAGCTACATGTTGATCGATGCAAATATATTGGAGCTTCATTGTTCCCTTCTAAATCCTATCTTGAATGAAGGGATATCTAATCTATGTTTTCTTGGACTTGTCATGAAACACTAGATTCTCTAAGAGTTTGATACAACTTTTATTATCATATTAAATTATTGTAGGCTCCAACTCCTAATCAAACAATTCTACAAGTAGATTGTGAACCCAGATGGCCTCACAACTAGTATTACTAGTTTCCATGTATTTTTCCCCTACTAATCTAACTGCCATGGAGGTCTACTTCTTGTTGAACAGGGATACCATCGTTGATCCCAAACTAAAGCAACACCTTGAGGTGTTATTCATGTTTGTTTCACTACCTGTTCAATCTGAGTCTTTATACCCCTGCAACTTCACCTCACCATATCTTAGATATCTCAAACCATACTCTATTGTTCCCCTCAAATACCTGAGCACATGTTTTTTTTCCACCTAATGCTCTATTGGTAGCCCCACAATTTTTTTCACTTCTTAAAGCAACGAATAATAAATTTTGTAGTTGCCTCCGCTTAATCACATGAACATTGCTACTTGAAAGATGAGTTTTGGGCTATAAAAGGGTTTTATTTTTTCTAGCTCTCATTTTCATGCTTCATTCATGACTAAAAGCATGAACAAAGCATTGAAACTTATGAATTTATTGCAGTTTAATTTAAGGCTTATTTCCCTACGAGAATAAATGTTCATACAAACCTTTTTAAGAATGATATTTTTCTTTAAGGCCTATCTCATGTCAATAAAATAGTTGTTTTAAAATTTCTCATTGTTATAAGGTATACTATAGACCTTTAAATGATACACCAAGAATCGATTGATGTTAGGCTATGAGTTTGTTTCATGTACGATTCTTGGTAAATCCTTTCTATGGTTGATATTCTTTGATTTGTCAAGCACCTTATATTGAGCAACTCCACCCTTTGCACAATGATGATACTTAAACGCATCTGGTCGTATTTTGTACTCTGCTAATAGTGGAAGTTTGAAAATGAAATGTCCATCATTTCAAGTTAAGTCTCGAGCTTTGTTATGTACTCTCATCTATTCATTACACAATACATCTGATTCTCGTATGAAACCCCTCATTCCTTCATTTAATTCACGTGAGGGATTTATTTCCTTGGTTTTAGCCCTGGTTCTTCCTGTTTTGTGAAACCCTTCATGCTTACAGTGGTTTTTGTTTCCCCCGTGACTACTTGTCTGAATCAACATGGCCCCTATTGTCCATGTTGAGCCAAATGGCTTGCAACCCCTGCTCATGTATGATGACGCAAGGGAAGAACTTAAGGGTCAAGCCTGACTCAAATTTCTTGAGAAATTTCAAGGTTACAACTTGCAAGCGGCCTAGGAATTCGCCCTCTCTTTTGATGGATGCCGATCCAAAGTGGGTGACATTCAAGTTGAAATCACCGAGGAGTTTTTGATCCAGGCAACAAGTCTTCCCCTTAGCGAACAAAAATCATTTAAAAATTCCAAGGTAGAGGAGGTGTCGTGGAGTTTGTTCTTTACCTCTAGGAAAATCTATTGTTGTGATAAAGGTATGCCTATATCTCTGTTAAAGACTAGGTGGCATGGTTTATTGGAAGTTTTAAGGTAGTTCGTTACCTGTGAAGGTCGCTTCAGCCTCATTTTTCTTTACCATATAATACTGCTAATGAACTTCATCAGTTTCTAGTTGAACATGCCTTTCTATTTATTGAGAATTTTATATAAAATGGCCAAGAGGTATATGAGATAGTGTTTGAATTCCATTTTATTTCATCATGGGTTGATAAGGATGTTGTTAGTCCATCATTTAAAATTGCAGGGTGACGATTGGGACACTTCCCTATCTTGAAATGGCTTTGTTACATCCAGCCCCATAGAGGTTGATAAGCCCATGTTAGAAGAAACCCATATCCCTTCCATTGACAGAACAGTCTCTTCATCCAAAGAACCCTGTGATAGGGTCGTTCTCGATGAGCCTATGTCTGAGCAACAAGATGTTGACCCAAGAGCCTTTGAATTTCATGACCACAAGCAGTACGCCTACCCTAACACCTTTGCAAAAACCACAAACAGGCCCTCGCGCAAACAGTCTAAAAATGACTCAGATATAGTGTTTAAAAAAAAAAGGGCAGGGAGATTCATTTCTAGGATCCTACAAAATAAATCAAAGTATCATATGAGCTCGATCAAAGTGATCAAGGTCCATGAGAGCTCCGATTCTGAGATCGAGAAATTCTTGGCAAAAGAATACCCAAGTTACCTCAAACCAGATCTCAACCAGACCTACGATTTCGTAGACAATATTCCACCATTCCTGAAACATAGCGAAGGTTTCCAGGGATCAAACTCGGTAAAGAAGCCATAGACAATAGTGGTAGTCTTATGACGCACATCCATGGGTATCCTCAAACAACTGTTCCAGATCCATGGTTTGAGGTGTGTTTATTTTCGATAGAAAAGTATTACACATATGTCCCATCCCTTCAAGTGAAGATCAAGAACCTCATAGCTCAGATTGACTCGTTAGCAAATGAAAACCACACAGTCAAGGTTAGTGCACACAAGCAAGGAAAATGTTTGAAGAGAACTGGAAATGTCATAATAAAAAATGTGGAGTGTGTCAAAGAAATGATTAATTCTAAGGTTTTATGAGCCAAATTGATGCAGGAGCATCTACGACTCCATCTTCCGAGCCAGCGTGTGGAGAAAGAAGAGACAGCTGGACAAGCCAGCAAACTTCAGATTTTGAATTCTACCTTGGTATTGTTGCGCCGTCGTTTAACTAAAGGCATTCAAAGCTGAGCGCACTTGTAATGTAATATAGATAAGAAGGCATTTAACAGTTTTAAATGCTGGTAGATAGGGTTAGCTGTAGATTAGACAGTTTCATCTTCCAGGAGGGAAAATGAATATAGGCACCCTCCTTGTGTAATTGATCAGGATTTTTTCAGCATTAGAAAAGAGGAGAGCAAGAGAGAGCAAACAGAGAACTTGTGAAAACCACCCATGTACAGACTGAATTAATAGAAGAAAGATTGTGATTTCAATTCCATGGATGTGTTTGATCTCTGTGTGTTGTTGATATTATGCATTTGCATGTTTGCCTCCTTTTATGCTTATATTTTATATGTTGCATATGTGATTGCGTATCAGGTTCGAAACCTGAGAGAATGAAGGAATGAGGTTCAATTGTTTCTCTGCTTAAGCTCAGGAGATTCCTGCATAGAGTGCAGTCGAATTCCTTCACATAGAGTGCATTGAGGAGGCTAAGTAGTTGAACTTTTGTTCTCTTTTGCCAAAGTCGTGTTGGGTTGTTGGAACCGTGCAGATGAGTACAGGTTGTACTGGAGTCTCAGTAGCAAGTCTGAGAAGGGAAAAGCCGAGGCTGTTGCGAGTGTGAGTGCACAGGACCCGGAAAACTTCATCATTGTTGGAAGTGATTGAAGACCGAGCACAGGGTGCGTGGTGGAGAAAACACTCTGGAGGAGTCTGAGTTGGTAAAATATTAGGAGGGATAGTTCCTTTAGTTCACTCACACAGGACGAAGGTGGTGGAGCGGAGAACTCTTTAAGAGGAAGAGAATCGACGACTTGAAGTTGTCGTGGGGAGCCGCGAAATCCCGCAGACCGTCAGATCGAAGGAGGAGTTGCGAGGGAGATAACTCGCAGGTGCTCGAGAGGAAACCATTCGCCCTCGCATATCAGAAAATCGGGGTTGGCGGGTGAAAGAATTTCATGCACGTTGAAATCGCGAGTTGCGATTTCCTGATTTGACAAGAGCCGTCGATCGGAACGGGGACACGTGGCGGAAGATCTCGGCGAGTCGGCGTTTGGAGGCATCAGGGTTTCCAAGGTCGTGAAACGCTTGCATATTGAAGTCGCGATCGACGATTTCCTGATCTAATCGGAAGCGTTCGATTTGGTGGGACACGCGTCGAAGGATCCCTAGGAATCGGGGTTCGGAGATTCGGGGTTCTCGACGTCAAGGAACTCTAGCACCGTGGATTCGCGATCCGCGAAATCTCGAGGTTGACGTGACAGTGTGGGACCATGAGGCTCACTAGAGGACAGGTGGCGTGCTGTCGGAGTTCGAGGTTCGGGGTTTTGTGTTGCATGAGACGCGCGGCAACACAACCGCCGATTTCCCGATAGGGAATTCCCCGATAAGGAAGGAACGTTGACCCGTTGACCATCGGGGTTCAAGGTTTGGAGCTACATGTGAATCGTGCTCACATAAACCGCAGACTCCCGAAACGCGATTTCCCCATTCCCGAAAGGGAGATCGCCGAGAAGGAGATAACGATGGGTAAAGAACTCCCGAGGGAGTTGAAGATATTTGACTCTTCGGGCCTAAGAGCGAAGAAGGTCCTGGGGGAGCGACTGCTCGCTGAGGGGCAGGTTGCGTCAGAGTGGTATCAGAGCCAAAATTTCTCTGTTTTCTGTAACAGAGAGGAAGAGAAGACGTAATGCCGCCGAGAAGAGGTAGGCGATCACCCGATCTAGAGGAGGAGAGGGAATTGTCCAGGGAAAGAAGCAGTCATGGACAGAATATAGAAATAGAGAGGAAAATACAAAATCTCCGTTCTCAAATGGAAGATATGGAAGAAGCATAGAGGCGCACAGCAAATACAGGATATCTAAGTGACTCCGAAGGCGAAGGTGATGCTATACCGCAAGGTGGAGTTGCAGCAGAAGATGCAGCAAATGAGCGATTAATCAAGGCTATCACCAGGATGAGCGCAAAGGTGAGGATGGACATTCCAGCTTACGAGGGAAGCCTGGATACGGAAGAGTTGCTGGATTGGATCCGAGCACTCGATACCTACTTCGATTATGAAGATATCGAAGAGGACAAGAAGGTGAGTCATGCTGTCACTAAATTGAAAGGACATGCAGCCTTATGGTGGGACGAGGTGTAGGCGGACAGGTGTTCCAAAGGAAAACAGAATATAAAGAGCTGGGATAGGATGATCGCTAAGATGAAAGCGAAATTCATCCCGAGAGATTACCAGATCACTCTGTTCAGGAGGATGCAGAACCTGAGGCAGAAGTTGATGACGGTGAAAGAGTACACCGAATAATTCTATAGGCTCAACATCCGAGCTGGTCATCGGGATAGTGATGATGAGAAGGTAGCAAGATACCTGAATGGCCTCAGGTATGACATTCAGGATGAATTGAGCATGGTCACCATCCAAATGGTGGAAGATGCTTACCAGATGGCTCTAAAAGCCGAGGAGAGGCTGAGCCGCAAGCAGGGACAGCGAGGCCGAGGGAGAAGCCAGCCTAGAGGCAAAGCAGTTGCCCAAGAATGAACTCAAAACCCCGAGGATTGGAAGAGGCCTCAGGGAAAAGATGAAAGAGGTGGAACCTCACAGCAGAGGCATCAATATCCTGAGCCGAGGAGGCAGCAAGATGATCAGCAAGGAGGATATGCTGATGCAAATACATTTCCTCGTACCCGAGGTAGAGGAAGAGGAAAAGGAGGAGTTATCACATGTTTCACGTGTGGTAAAGACAGTCATAAAGCTGTTGACTGTCCAGAGAGAAAGATGGACAGAGGAAAAGTTCACGTCGCTGAGGCGCAGAGGCATGATGTCGAAGATGAAGACACTAGAAGTGGGAAGTCACTAACAGTGCATAAAGTCCTGTTGAAACCAGAGAAAGAGGTGGAGGACACAGTGCAAAGATGCAGACTGTTCCGGACCACGTGCAAAACCAAGGGCTGGAAATGCAAGGTCATAGTGGACAGCGGAAGCACAGATAATCTCGTTTCAACCGAGATGGTGGAGAAATTGGCGTTGGAGATGCACAGGCACCCGAGTCCATACAAAGTGACATGGATGCAGAAAGGACACCAGGTATGTGTTACAAAGCAATGCTTGGTCAATTTTAAAATGGGTGAATATAGGGATGAAATTCTGTGTGATGTTATACCCATGGATGTCTGTCATGTATTATTGGGAAGACCATGGCAGTTTGATAGAAATGTGGTTCATAACGAAAGAATGAACACATATACCTTGGAGAAGGATGGAAGAACACATACATTGCTTTCGGGGAAAGATAAGAAGGTGGAGCCGGAAGTAACCAGCATGATACTTCTCATAAGTGGGAAGGAGCTTCTCACAGAGCTAGAGAAGGATGAGGATCCACAATTCTTTGTTTTCAGGAAGCCGAGAGTTGTTCTGACAAGCACAAGAGTGGACGACTTGCCAGAGGAGATTCAGCAACTACTGGGAGAGTTTGTTGATATCATCGTGGACGAACTACCTCGTTTGTTTCCACTGGTGCGGAGTGTGAGTCATCACATTGACCTCATACCTGGAGCAAGTTTACCCAACAAGGTAGCGTACAGGTTGACACCTTAGGAGAACGAGGAGGTCAAGAGGCAGGTACAAGATCTGTTGGATAAGGGACTAGTGAGAGAGAGTCTTAGTCCATGTGTTGTTCCGACAGTGCTGAGCCCGAAGAAATATGGAGGCTAGAGAATGTGTACAGACTCCAGGGCCATAAACAAGATCACCATCAGGTACAGGTTCCCACTACCGAGAATGGACGACTTGATGGATTGCCTAAGTGGGGAAAATTACTTCTCCAAGATAGATCTCAAGAGTGGATATCATCAGATCCGGATGAGAGAGGCAGATGAGTGGAAAATAGCATTCAAAACAAACGAGGGTTTGTACGAATGGTTGGTCATGCCGTTTGGGTTGACAAACGCGCCAAGCACATTTATGCGACTGATGAATGAATTCCTACGGGAATTCATTGGCAAATTTGTTGTTGTATACCTGGATGATATTTTAATTTTCAGCAAGACCCAGGCTGAACACTTGAGGCATTTGGCCATTGTGATGAGAAGACTGCAGCAGGAGAAGCTACTGATCAATTTGAAGAAGTGTTCCTTCATGCAGACAGAACTCATTTATTTGGGTTTTGTGATTTCGGCGAATGAATTGAAGATGGATCCTGAGAAGGTTGAAGTAATCAGGAATTGGCCATCGCCAAGAAATGTTTTTGAGGTAAGGAGCTTCCATGGGTTGGCAAGCTTCTACAGGAAATTCATTCAGAATTTTAGTGGAATCAGTGCCGCAATGATGGACACTGTAAAGAAGCGGCATAAATTTTTCCATTGGACGGCCGAGGCTGAAAGGAGCTTCAATCTGTTGAAGCAGAAGATAACAGAACAGCAAGTGTTAGTGTTGCCTGATTTTCAGAGGACCTTCCAGGTAAAGTGTGATGCGAGCGGATATGCTATTGGAGGGGTCTTGAGTTAGGATGATAGACCTGTGGCATACTACAGCGAGAAACTGGATGATGTGAAGATAAAGTACTCCACGTACGATAAGGAATTCTATGCCATCATTCAAGCATTGAAAAAGTGGAGGCACTACTTGATACCCAAGGAGTTCGTTTTGTATAGCGATAATCACGCATTACAATTCGTGAGTCAGCAGGAGAAGCTGAACTAGAAGCATGCGAAATGGATGGAATAGATGCAAAATTTCACCTTCGTGATCAAGCACATTTCGGGAGCTGCAAATAAGGTAGCAGACACCTTGAGTCGAAAATGTTTATTGCTGCAGGAATTCAGGGTCAGGACTTTGGGTTTTGAGAACCTGAAGGATATGTATGCAGGTGATGTTGATTTTGGTGAAGCATACGAGGCAGCCGAGAACCCAGTTCTCAGGGATAGGAGTCTATGTATTGATTATCTGAACCGGGATGGATTGTTGTTTCGGGGCAATCAATTGTGCATTCCAGATTGCTCAATGAGAGAGAATTTGGTGAAGGAAAAGCACAGTGGAGGCTTAGCAGGTCATTTCGGGCATGACAAGACATTCACCAAGCTGAGCGAATCATATTATTGGCCTGGCATGCACGCAGATGTTAAACGGTTTGTTGATAGGTGTCGGATATGTCAACACGCGAAAGGGCAAAAGCAGAACACAGGGTTATATCAGCCATTGCCCATACCTGAAAGGCCATGGGAAGCCATCAGTATGGATTTTGTGTTGGGTTTACCGAGAACTCAGCGAGGAGTGGATTCCATTTTTGTAGTGGTGGATAGGTTTTCGAAGATGGCACATTTTATCCCATGTCATAAGACCAGCAATGCAACCCACATCGCGAACTTATTTTTCAAAGAGATTGTGCAATTGCATGGATTGCCGAGAAGCATAGTCTTGGATAGGGATACCAAGTTCATAGGTCATTTTTGGAGGACACTATGGAAGAATCTAGGGACTGACTTGGCATTCAGTTCTGCTTACCATCCGCAGACCGATGGATAGACGAAAGTAGTTAACAGGAGCTTGGGAGACCTGTTGAGAAGCCTTGTGATAGAGCATCACACCAGTTGGGATCAGATTTTGCCACAGGCAGAGTTTGCGTACAATGATTCGGTGAATCGGAGTACAGGAAAAAGCCCGTTCCAAATTTTGTATGGGACATAGCCAAGAGGAGTTTCTGAGCTCAGGGAGTCAGAACAGGCTGAGACTAGCAGCACGAGGGCTGAAGACTTTGCTGAGGCAATGCAAGAACTTCACACGTAGGTGAAGCAGCGGCTGCAGAAGGCGAACTAGGAATACAAGCGCAGAGCCGATCAGAAGAAAAGACAGCTTCAATTTGAAGTGGGAGACATGGTTCTGGCGCACCTGAGAAAAGAAAGGTTCCCAAGGGGAACATACAACAAGCTCAAGATGAAGAAAATTGAGCCATGCAGAATTCTGAGGAAATTTGGCGAGAATGCATATGAGCTGGAGTTGCCAGAGGACATCGGGATATCTCCGATTTTCAATATTTCGGATTTATACCCCTACAGGACTGAGGATGAAGGAGCTGGAACTAATGAACAACCAGCGATCCAGTGGCAGAAGGAATTGTCAGTTGCACAGAAGCCTGAGATGGAGTGCATACTGGATAAAAGAGTTGGAAGGAAGACCAGGAGAAAGCAATATTTTGAATACCTGGTGAAGTGGAAAGATCACCCAGTGGAGGATGCCAGCTGGGAAACGTAGGCAGAAATTCAGAAGCATGGGCACACCGTGCAGGAGCTCATGGACAGGAGCCCATGAAACCTTTTTGAGCCAAGGAGTATGATGCAGGAGCATCTACGACTCCATCTTCCAAGCCAGGGTGTGGAGAAAGAAGAGACAGTTGGACAAGCCATCAAACTTCAGATTTTGAATTCTACCTTGGTATTGTTGCGCCGCCGTTTAACTAAAGGCATTCAAAGTTGAGCGCACTTGTAATGTAATATAGATAAGAAGGCATTTAACAGTTTTAAATGTTGGTAGATAGGGTTAGCTGTAGATTAGACAGTTTCATCTTCCAGGAGGGAAAACGAATATAGGCACTCTTCTTGTGTAATTGATCAGGATTTTTTCAGCATTAGAAAAGAGGAGAGAAAGAGAGAGCAAACAGAGAACTTGTGAAAACCACCCATGTACAGACTAAATTAATAGAAGAAAGATTGTGATTTCAATTCCATGGATGTGTTTAATCTCTGTGTGTTGTTGATATTATGCTTTTGCATGTTTTCCTCCTCTTATGCTTATCTTTTATATGCTGCATATGTGATTGCGTATCAGGTTCGAAACCTGAGAGAATGAAGGAATGAGGTTCAATTGTTTCTCTGCTTAAGCTCAGGAGATTCCTGCATAGAGTGCAGTCGAATTCCTCCGCATAGAGTGCGTTGAGGAGGCTAAGCAGTTGAACTTTTGTTCTCTTTTGCCAGAGTCGTGTTGGGTTGTTGGAACTGTGCAGATGAGTGCAGGTTGGACTGGAGTCTCAGTAGCAAGTCTGAGAAGGGAAAAGCCGAGGCTGTTGCGAGTGTGAGTGCACAGGACCCGGAAAACTTCATCACTGTTGGAAGTGATTGAAGACCGAGCACAGCGTGTGTGCTGGAGAAAACACTCTGGAGGAGTCTGAGTTGGTAAAAGCTCAGGAGGGATAGTTCCTTTAGTTCGCTCACACAGGACGAAGGTGGTGGAGTGGAGAATTCTTCAAGAGGAAGAGAATCGACGACTTGAAGTTGTCATGGGGTGCCACGAAATCCCGCAGACCGTCAGATCGAAGGAGGATTTGCAAGGGAGATAACTCCGAGGTGCTCGAGAGGAAACCGTTCGCCCTCGCATATCGACAAATCACGGTTGGCGGGTGCAAGAATTTCATGCACATTGAAATCGCGAGTTGCGATTTCCCTATTTGACGAGAGCCATCGATCGGAACGGGGACACGTGGTGGAAGATCTCGGCGAGTCGGCGTTTGGAGGCATCGGGGTTTCCAAGGTTGTGAAATGATTTCATATTGAAGTCGCGATCGGCGATTTCCCGATCTAATCGGAAGCGTTCGATTTGGTGGGACACACATCGAAGGATCCCTAGGAATCGGGGTTCGGAGATTCGGGGTTCTCGACGTCAAGGAACTCTAGCACCGTGGATTTGCGATCCGCGAAATCCCGAGGTTGACGTGACAGTGTGGGACCACGAGGCTCACTGGAGGACAGGTGGCGTGCTGTCGGAGTTCGGGGCTCGGGGTTTTGTGTTGCATGAGACACGCGGCAACACAACCGTCGATTTCCCGATAGGGAATTCCCCGATAAGGAAGGAACGTTGACCCATTGACCATCGGGGTTCGGGGTTTGGAGCTACATGTGAATCGTGCTCGCGTAAACCGCAGACTCCCGAAACGCGATTTCCCGAGTCCCGAAAGGGAGATCGCCGAGAAGGAGATAACGGTGGGTAAAGAACTCCAGAGGGAGTTGAAGAGCTTTGACTCTTTGGGCCTAAGAGTGAAGAAGGTCCTGGGGGAGCGACTGCTCGCTGAGGGACAGGTTGCATCACAAATTTAGCATTCAGTTGAAAGGTAAAAGATTTGTCTGATTTTGTTGATTTGTTCTTAATTTATATAGTTCAAATTGGTTTTCTTCTATTTAAAATAAGACTAGATACAGAATCAGTAGATTCTGTAGCCAGTCTGTTCTCATTCAAAATATTGGAAAATGTTCATTTTTCCTTTCATGATATCGGGTAGATTGTGGAGACATAATGATATGGAGCATTTCAAGGGTCATTATCCATTTATTTGGCTCATTTTGTAAACAGAAACAAACTTTTTTTAATCCTAAAGAAATACAGTTTGATATTGAGTGGTTTTAATTACCCTCTATTTTTGTAATTAATAAATCATCCTGGGATTTGATTCTATCTTAGAAGATAGGATGTTTAATTTTCCTAAACTCTTTAAATACTACATCTTTTTGTAATGAAACCATCCTCTCCTGGGGCAGAAGATGGATGTTTGATTTACAGACTTTAATGGAACAACAATACACATTTTGGATTTAGCTTCTTGTGGATGGTGTCTTCATTTAAGTTTTGTTTATCCTGATATGATTATAGGTTTTGATAGCTTTAGTCTTCATGATTTATTATGTTTTGGGATAATTCCTTTATAGATGTTGTTCATAATGCTTCAGATATTAATCGTGTGATCATCTATTCAGCTTCAATTATAGGTTTTCTCCTTAATTTTCATTGAAAGATTAAATGCAAGGATATTTGCTAACAAATTTTTCTTAATGTGATTACTTGCAATCATGAGATCACAGTAACTATTGGTATCATTATTTCTGTTATTAAAATTCAATTGTCAACATAATTGTTCTGCATTTATTCAGAACAGATTTAAGGTTCATTGTAGGTTTTCCTCCTGGACAAGGTGGTTAGATGTTCTCTGATTGTACAGATATTTAGTTGCATATCATTAGCTCATTAATAGGTTTGGAACATCTGTTTGTCTTTTGACTATCCATACGTTTCCATTTCATATAATTTTCTTTTATTAGCTTAAGACTTATAAAGGAAAAATCAAAAAATATTTTATGTGCTTTCTTTATCTACTTCTTCAAAGTATTCATTTTCACATTGAGTTTCGTAATTTTAGATTAAAACTTGCATCTTGTGAATAATGTCCATAAATAAGAGTTATCTATCTTTTGCTTAAATACATATACTACAGTTACATTAGAACATATATACATACATATATATATATATATATATATATATATATATATAGTGTTTAGTAATTAGATAGTTATTTCTTTCTTTTGTTTGTTTCTTTTAGGATTCTTAGATTGGCTAACCAAGCCATTAAACCCGTCAGAACGAGTTATACCAAACGGATTGGGTTACTTAGACAACCCTAGACCAGACTCATTCTTCCAATTGACGGACGATCATTTTCGCTCGTCAACAAATGGTGCTAGAAGGAGGGCCTGAATACAATTGATGGCACGTAGAAGTCGCAAGACTCCTCCCCCACACACTCGCTCCCCTATAGTAACAAGAAGTCATTCTGACAACAACGTTACCTCTCAAACAACAACTACCTCAAACGATAATCCATAGATTACCGTTGAGCCAGTAACACCAAACCCTCAAGGGTCCGACATATAAGAAATTGTTTGTCAGTCACTTCTAAGGACACATGGTTCTTTGGCCTGTATCAGAAAACTTGGTTGGCCACTTAATCAACCTCTAGATTTCTATGATATCAGAGAGAAACTTGAAGGCACTGTTTTTCTCCTAAACCCCACAGATCCAGATCACATCCCCACTCCTGCCGCCGGAGGATCTAGTATCCCACCGTCACCACCTCATTCATCTCCTTCCTCTTCAGAAGAAGAGCCATATGACGAAGGCAGTTCTTCATCTGAACCATCTCAGCCTTCGACACAACCTACGCCCATGGAAAATCAAAACAATCTTGCCATACCTTGGCTCAATCAAGATGTTGTGGCCATACCTAGACCCCAACACCCTTTACCTAAACACCCAGAGAAATGGCTACCTAAATTCAATCCAGAATCTAAGAAAAACATCGAGGATCAAATAAAGAAATTCATGCTAGCCATTCGACTCTGAAGTGTAGACCATGAAGATGTAGTATGTAGACTCTTTCCTTATACATTTGAGGGAAATGCCTCTACATGGTATTTTTCCCAACAACCTCACACCATTGTATCTTGGGACAAATTCGAGTCTTGTTTTCTTAAGAAGTTCAGAGATGATAAATCTCCCGAAGTCTTAGTCATGGAACTCTCCAGCTTAAAGATGAACCCTAAGGAAAAATTAAAATATTTTAACCAAAGGTTCCTCATGTTAAAAAATCAAATCCCCGTTGATTCAATGCCCGCGGAAAATCTCATTATAGCATATTACACCAAAGCTCTACACTAGAATGTAGCAATTTGGGTTAAAAGGTCTAATAAGGAAATGTTACTGGAAGCCTTCGAGGAGGCAAGCCAAATCAAAAAATATATTTTGAGCCTAAAATATAATCTTAGTAATGAGGCAGAGGTAACCCTGTCCTCTAAGAAGAAAATAGAAATTCTTCCTAGACCTCCCCAAACCAAAACTCAATTAGAGAGCTCAGATTTGGAAAATTTACAAAAGGTCATCCAGAAATTATCAAATCAAGTCGTAGACTTGATGAGATCAACTGAGGAAGCATCTTCAAGCAAAGGGACTTACAAACATCCTTTTAGAAAACCTTTTCCCTCAAACCGAACAAACCCAAACCCTGAAGGCCTGAATTTTGAAATCTTACAATACGCTATACAGACAATCCTTGAAGCACATGATAAATTAGTTCCCCCTGAGAATTCTGAAGATGTGGTTGAAGAAGAAATAGTTGAAGAAGAGGAATCGTCTCCCAATATCTTTGGGCATTTTTCCGACAGTATCTTTCAAGCCAATTTTGAAACTGTCCATCCTTACAATACCAAAAGTAAAACTCAGAATAAACCCTCTTCTGAAATAGGAACTAATGTGCCTCAGAAACAATTTAAACAAATTGAAACAAAACACAATTCTGCAACCCCAAGTTTAGAATATGATTTTATTGAAGACCTAAAGAAACTTAGAGCTAATATTTTTGTTTATGAACTTTTGAAATTTCCTTTTCTTCTGCAGAAAATGCTTCAGAACATTGTAGAAAACAGTAAAAACAACAATCTGAACATCAAGAAAATTGCAGAAATCAGTCCTAAAACACCTCAAAAGGTCCCTACTAAAACAACACTCGAACCCTCAGATAAAAGATACCTCACTGAAAAAACTGTATCCAATGTAGATAAAGCAATTTCAGGGACAACGACTAAAAATTAACAAAGTTCTACTATTAATACTCGCAAAAATATCCCACCTTTTTTATTAACTTTTGAAATTTTCAATAGAAATGTACATAACTGCATGGTAGATTCTGGTGCATCATCAAATGTGGTGCCTTTTTCTTTCTACCAAAAAATCAATGATGAAGTTAAACCTTCCAGTCTAAAAATCATTTAGCTCAAATGGACAAATGCTAAGGTAATTGGTGAATTAAAAAATGTACTTGTTAGGCTATCCTCTAATCCTAAGGTTCATCAGATTATTGATATCATTGTTGTTGACATCCCTAAAGTGTATGGTTTATTTTTAAGCAGGGATTGGTTCGAACAGTTGTATGGATACTTTGCGACAGACTGGTCCCATTTGTGGCTACCAGAGAATGGAAAGCCTAACAGAATTAGGATTAATCATGAGAGTTACCTCAAGCACACCGTGACCGATTTAAATGACGCTAATGAACCATTTACTTCTTCTACTAATTCACTTGAAATGTACGGAATGACACCTTTTTCAATAACTTCATAGCGAAAACTTCCATCATCACTGATCTGGAACAACAGTCGGAACTCGTGACATGCACATAGTCAGCAGTTCTACCTAATCTGCCTAACACGGCCAATGAAGCTCACATATGGTCTCTCTACTTTGATGGATCCAAATCTAAAGAAGGATCTGGTGCAGGATGTGTACTCATCGTCTCAGCAGGTAATAAAACTTTGATTTCTTGCCGATTAGAATTTGAATGTACAAACAACACCACCAAATACGAGGCACTTCTGCAAGGACTTGAGAAGGCAGTAGATATGAATGTACAGAACTTAATGGTATTTGGTGATTCAGAAATTATGGTCAGACAGGTAAGAAATTCCATACATTACCTATCGCCACACCTCAAAAGATGTCAAGCCAAGGTATGGAATCTAATGCACATTTTTTTCTCATTTAACATTAAGTCCATTCCAATATCAAACAACTTTGAGGCTGACTTGTTAGCTAACGTCGCTTCCAAAACTTTTCCCGCAGAAGGTCTTTCTCCAAACGCATTTTCAATTGAGTTATTGTTCATACCATCAGTCCCAGAAAATGTCACTAACTGGAGAGTGTTTGATGATGATCAGCAGATCATCATTTTTTTGCACATGGAGGACACTTTCCGAGGTGCGGTTATCGATGAGGGCACCCACGATGAAGATTTCCACAATTTTACGATAATATCAGACTCGAGGTCTCCTGAATCAACATCAGATATGGTAAATTCTATCCCTAAATCCGTGGTAAGATTAGAAAAGTTTTATGATTTGCATGACAAATTCATAAAATTAGTAAATTGTAAAACAAATAGTTCTTCCTTGACCCATGAAAAAGTAAATCTAAGGACTAAAGATAATCCACAATGTATCAATCTGGGAATGGGATGTTTCGAGCAAGAGAAGTCAACCTTTATAAATATGTTTAAAGAATTCATGGATGTATTTGCTTGGACATATAATGATTTAAAAACTTTTGACCCTAACATTATACAACACATCATCCCCATGAAACCCCAGACTCAACCTTTTCAGTAGAAGCTGAGAAAGATGCACCCTAAACTTGAACCCATGGTCAAGAAAGAACTAAACAAACTATTGAATGCAAAGATAATCTTCCCAGTAAGACACACACAATGGGTATCTAATCTTGTCCCTGTAAGGAATAAAAGTGGAAAAATTCGACTTTGTGTCGATTTTCAAAACTTAAATCGAGCATCTGACAAAGATAATTATCATGTTCCTCCAATGGAACAAATTCTCTAGCATGTATCCATTTCTGAAAGATTGTCACTACTAGACGGTTTTTTAGGGTACAACCAGGTCCTCATGTCTCCCCTAGACCAGTTGAAAACCACTTTCTGTACCCCATGGGGTACCTACGCCTACAGAAAAATTCCTTTTGGACTTATAAATGTTGGGGCCACTTTCCAGAGAGAAATGGATATTGATTTTTGTGGTCTCATCAATCAATCTATAGTGGTCTATCTTGATGGCGTTACTGTTTTCTCCAAAAATAAGAGAGATCACTTATCCCATATGAGATCTATTCTACAACGATGTTGCAAGTACGACATCTCTCTAAATCCTAAGAATTTTGTCTTTGCAGTGGAACAAGGCAAGCTTCTTGGATTCATAGTATCCAATGAAGGGATGATCATTGATCCTGAAAGAACTCAAGCCATTTCCAAGCTTCCTCCCCCCTCCTCCAAAAAATCCATGCAATCTTTTCTAGGTCAAATAAATTTTGTCAGAAGGTTTGTCCCGAGTTTCTCATAAATGGTAATACCATTGAAAAAATTAATAAAAAAGGATGTTCAATATCATTGGGGACCACAGGAAAGTCAAGCTTTTGACTCCATCAAAAAATCCATAGTGGAGGCTCTCTCCCTAATGAGCCCTGATTTTTCACAAGATTTCATTCTTTATATGTTTGCCTCTGATCGATCTTTTGTCGATGTGCTGACCCAAAAGAATGTTGAAAACAATGAAATTCCCATTGCCTTTATGAGCTCATCCTTCAAGGGAAAAGAGATTAATTACCCAGTTGTAGATCAACAGGCTTACACTGTTTTAAAAGTAGTGAAAATTTTTCGATCATATCTATTGAAATCCAGAACTAAAGTCATTGTGTCTTACCCTACTGTCATAAACTTGTTAGTACAAAAGGAACTGGGTGAAAAATGGGCAAATTGGATGACATCGTTACAAGAGTATGACCTCGAGATTACCCATGCGCAAATTGTTAGAGGCCAAGGTCTATGTAAATTAGTGGTTGATTCAGTTGAAGAGCAGCAGAGTCAAATTAATGTTTTAACTGAAAATCGACATAGTCAAAGTCAAATTTGTTGTGCACAAGATGTTGCTAATTCTTGGTTTGATGACATTAAGTTTTATCTAACACACAGTTCTTCTCCTCATCATCTTGATCTGAAAAAGAGAAGAGAATTAAGACTAAAATCTACACCTTTCTATCTGGTAAATGGCGTATTATTCCATAAAAATTTTGATGAAGTCCTTATGCGTTGTTTGGAAAGAGATGAAGTAGATAAAGTGTTATCTGAATTGCATGCAGGATAATATGGTGGGAACTTCGGTGGAGACACTACTACTCACAAAGTATTAAGAGCAGGGTACTACTAGCCCACATTATTTAAAGATTCCCATATATTTTGTCATAAATGCATGATCTTCCAAAAGGCTTCTGGACGAGTGCAGAAGGCAGCATTTCCATTGGAACCTGTTTCGGTAGATTTCCATTTTCAGCAATGGGGTCTTGACATCATTGGCCCTATCAACCCCACTTCCTCACAGCAGCATAAATACATCATTACAGCGACGGACTATTTTACTAGATGGTCTGAGGTTGCACCATTAAAAGTGGTAAACACTAGTCAGGTAATATCTTTCCTTAATTCAAACATCATTACTCGATTCGGTATTCCTGAATGTTTAGTCTTCAATAATGATTCCTATTTTTCATACCTCTATATGAGTTCCTTTGATTTAGAAAAAGGGATAAAACTGAAATATTCTGCCAGCTATTACTCCCAAGGAAATGGTTTAGTAGAATCGACAAACAAAAACCTAATAAAAATCATCAAGAGGACAGTTTCTGAAAACCACAAAAATTGGCACAATGCGCTTTTTAATGCAATCCGGGCTTATAGGGTGACTCTAAAAACCATTGTTGGTAATTCCCCCTTCTTTCTCATTTACAGAAGAGAAGTAATTCTCCTTCATCATGTCCTTCATCCCTTGCTGCAATTATCACAGAAAGTTTAGGAAGAGGATTGTCCTCCTCTTGAAAGTCGCATTAATGCTTTGTTGAAATTAGAGGAAGTGAGAACACGAGCGAAAGAAAGATTGAATCAACATCAACATATTGTTAAAAGATGGTTTGGTTCAAGTTCTACCTCGGACAGGAATTTTGAGGTGGGAGATTTAGTTCTCAAATGGGATAAACCTCATGAAGGAAAAGGGGAACATTCCAAGTTCCAAAATTTATGGTTAGGACCCATCTTGATCGCTGAGAAACTAGGTCCCAGCTCTTTCCACCTGCATAATTTAGAGAGACAGCTAGACACCTTCCCAGTGAACGACCAAGCTCTCAAAAGGTATTTTTCATGACGATTCTCAGATGCATATTTTGTACATATTTTTCTAGGTTTTTTTGCTTGAATTTTCCTTTGTTTTTTGTTTTTATCACTTTCTGGGTAAAACATGCCTATATTTTAGTTCAAGGAGGGAAACCAGAATGCCTCATCTTAAAATAGTAGTCAAGGTCTGTCAGAGCATCAATTGTTGTAATTTTACTGAAACGTGGACACGACTATCATTAAAATCTCTTTACGTTGTCCCTGCTTTTAAGAAAGAGACTCAAGGATGCCTTGTCCTCAAAAAATTAGTTTCATCAGTAAACTATTTTCAGAGCATAATGAAGGTTATCAAGAAAAAAATTAAAAGTCTAGAAAATAACAAGTGTTGTAAAAACCAGAATTTTCAGCATCACCTCGCTCTCATGAATGTCTTTAAATTTATATCAGATTGTGAATAATTTCTCGAAAGTTGTGGAAAGTGTTTGTAAACCTGTCGGGATACTGAATAGGTCTGGTGGTAGCGGGTAAATTCATGAATGATTCCAAGACAACTTCATCGGGGTACTGAATAGGCCCGCTGGCAGCAAAGCAATGTCGGGTTCAAGAAAAAAAATTAGGTATAAATTTTAATATTGGTCATAAGCATCCTGCATTTTGAATTGAAATTTATTGGACAGGATAGAGGTGTCAGAGTGGGTTAATTGACATCCCTTCCAAGGCTATGGATTCTTGTTGGCAGTAGTGGCCCTGTTAGCAGTATCGAAGCCATTGACTTGAACATCATTGCTCTCATTTTTAAAAATTTGTCACCAAATTTCATTTTAACAGAAAGATGTCTGAAGTTGGACCGTGTAATGATTGTTGAGATACTTGATGTCCTTCAGTTTTTCTTTGATCTGCAATCATTCTAACAATCCTAACATGAACTCGTCGGTGATATAGAGATAACTGTTTCTCCTAGCAAGTCACCATTGTTGGCAGGCCCACAATTTTTTTCACTTATTAAAGCAACGAATAATAAATTATGTAGTTGCCTCCTCTTAATCACATGAACACTGCTACTTGAAAGATGAGTTTTGGGCTATAAAAGGATTTTATTTTTTCTACTTTTCGTTTTCATGCTTTGTTCATGACTGAAAGCATGAATGAAGCATTAAAACTTATGAATTTATTGCAGTTGAATTTAAGGCTTATTTCCCTACGAGAATAAATGTTCATAAAAACCCTTTTAAGAATGATATTTTTCTTTAAGGCCTATCTCATGTCAATAAAATAGTTGTTTTAAAATTTCTCATTGTTATAAGGTATACTCTAGACCTTTAAATGATACACCAAGAATCGATTGATGTTAGGCTATGAGTTTGTTTCATGTATGATTCTTGGTAAATCCTTTCTATGGTTGCTATGCTTTGATTTGTCAAGCACCTTATATTGAGCAACTCCACCCTTTGCACAATGATGATACTTAAATGCATATGGTCGTATTATGTACTCTGTTGATAGTGGAAGTTTGAAAAATACATGTCCATCATTTCAAGTTAAGTCTCGAGCTTTATTCTATACTCTCAGCGATTCATTACACAATATGCCCTATTCTCGTATGAAACCCCTCATTCCTTCATTTAATTCACGCGAGGGTTTTATTTCCTTGGTTTTAGCCTCGGTTCTTCGTATTTTGTGAAACCCTTCATGCTTACGGTGGTTTATGTTGCCCCCGTGACTGCTTGTATGAATCCACATGGCCCCTGTTGTCCGTGTCAAACCAAATGGCTCGCAAACCCTGCTCATGTATGACAACGCAAGGGAAGACCTTAAGGGTCAAGGCTGGATCAAATTTCTTGAGAAATTTCAAGGTTACAACTTGCAAGCGGCCTAGGAATTCACCCTCTCTTTTGATGGATGTCGAGACAAAGTGGGTGACATTCAAGTTGACATCACCGAGGAGTTTTTGATCCATACAATAGGTCTTCCCCTTAGCAGGAAAAAATGGTTTAAAAATTCTAAGGTATAGGAGGTGTTGTGGAGTCTGTTCTTTGCCTCTAGGAAAATCCAGTGTTGTGATAAAGGTATGCCTATATCTCTATTAAAGACTAGGTGGCATGGTTTATTGGCAGTTTTAAGGCAGTTAATTACTTGTGAAGGTCACTTCGGCCTCATTTTTCTTTACCACATAAGACTGTTAATGAACTTCATCGGTTTCCAGTTGAACATGCCTTTCTATTTATTGAGAAGTTTATATAAAATGGCCAAGAGGTATAAGAGACAGTGTTTGAATTCCAGTTTATTTCATCATGGGTTGATAAGGATGTTGTTATTCCATCATTTAAAATTGCAAGGTCATGATTGGGACACTTTCCTATCTCGAAATGGCTTTGTTACATCCAGCCCCATAGAGGTTGATAAGCCCATGTTAGAAGAAATCCATATCCCTTCCATTGACAGAACAATCTCCTCATCCAAAGAACCCTGTGATAGGGCCGCGCTCGATCAGCCTATGTTCGAGCAACATGATGTTGACCCAAGAGCCTTTGAATTTCATGACCACGAGCAGTATGCCTTCCCTAACATCTTTGCAAAAACCACAAACAGGCCCTCGCGCAAATTGTCTAAAAATGACTTGGATATAGGTTTTAAAAACGAAAGGGCAGGGAGATTAATTTCTAGGAGCCTATGAAATAAATCAAAGTCTCATATGAGCTCGATCAAAGCGATCAAGGTCCATGAGAGCTTTGATTCTGAGATTGAGAAATTCTTGGCAAAAGAATACCCAAGTTACCTCAAACTATATCTCATCCATACCTACGATTTCGTAGACAATCTGCCACCGTGCCTGAAACATAGCAAAGGCTTTCTAGGGATAAAACTTGGTAAAGAACCCATAGACAATAGTGGTAGTGTTCTAACTCACGGCCATGGGTATATTCAAACAACTGTTCCAGATCCACGGCGTGAGGTGTGTTTATTTTGGATAGAAAAGTATTACACAGATGTCCCCACCCTTCAAGTGAAGATCAAGACCCTCATAGCTCAGATTGACTCGTTAACAAATAAAAACCATAGAGTCAAGGTCAATGCACACAGGGAAGGAAAACATTTGAAGAGAACTAGAAATGTCATAATAAAAAATGTTGAGTGTGTCAAAGCAATGATTAATTCTGAGGTTTTATGAGCCAAATTCAGCATTCAGTTGAAAGGTAAAAGATTTGTGTGATTTTGTTGATTTGTTCTGAATTAATATAGTTCAAATTGGTTTTCTGCTATTTAAAATAAGACTAGCTACAAAATCAACAGATTATGTAGCCAGTTTGTTCTCATTCAAAATATTGGAAAATGTTGGTTAAATGAATATCTAAATTTCTTTATTTTCCTTTTTCCTTTCATGATATCTGACAGATTGTGGAGACATAATGATATGGATCATTTCAAGGGTCATTAGCCATTTCTTTGGCTCATTTTGTAAACAGAAACAAAAAAAAAATTAATCCTAAAGAGATACAGTTTGATATTGAGTGGTTTTAATTACCCTCTCTTTTTGTAATTAGTATATCATCCTGGGATTTGATTCTATCTTAGAATATAGGATGTTCAGTTTTCCTAAACTCTTTAAATACTACATATTTTTGTAATGAAACCATCCTCGCCTGGGGTAGACGATGGATGTTTGATTTACAGACTTTAATGGAATAGCAATACACATTTCATCTTTAGATTCTTGTGGATGGTGTCTTCATTTAAGTTTTGTTTATCCTGATATGATAATAGGTTTTGATAGCTTTAGTCTTCATGATTTATTATGTTTTGGGATAATTCCTTTATATATGTTGTTCATAATGCTTTAGATATTAATTGTGTGATCATCTATTCAGCTTCAATTATAGGATTTCTCCTTAATTTTTGTTGAAAGATTAAATGCAAGGATATTTGCTAACAGATTTTTATTAATGTGGTTACTTGCAATCATGAGATCACAGTAACTATTGGTATCATTCTTTCTGTTATTAAAATTCAACTGCCAACACAATTGTTCTGCATTTATTCAAAACGGATTTAAGTTTCATTGCAGGTTTTCCTCCTAGACAAGGTGGTTAGATGTTCTCTAATCGTACAAATGTTTGGATGCATATCATTAGCTCGTTAACAAGTTAACTCATTTACATTTTTCTGCTATTTGTTTATCACTGAAATTCGAACATTTTTTTGGCTTTTGACTATCCATACGTTTCCATTTCATAGCATTTTCTTTTATTAGTTTAAGACTTATAAAGGAAAAATCAAAAAATATTTTAAGTGCTTTCTTTATTTACTTCTTCAAAGTATTCATTTTCACATTGAGTTTCGTAAGTTTAGATTAAAACTTGCAGCTTGTGAATAATGTCCATAAATAAGAGTTATCTATATTTTGCTTAAATACATATACTATAGTTACATTACAACATATGTACATATATATATAGTGTTTAGTAATTAGATAGTTATTTCTTTCTTTTGTTTGTTTCTTTTAGGATTCTTATATTTTCTAACAGAGCCATTAAACCCGTCAGAACGAGTTATACCAAACGACTTGGGTTACTTAGACAACCCCGGACCAGACGCGTTCTTCCAATTGACGAACGTACATTTTCGCCCGTCAATATGCTCCTACCTCACCTCCACCATGAACCTACTCAAGATGTTCACTATAAAACATATGTATGGTTTGGTTTTGGCTAAATAAATTAAGGAACCTATCATCTACATGTACAATGTGGGATCCACCAACTCTAAATCTGAATTTGTCACCTTCTTTAGATTGGTGGTCATGGGTGTAACTATAGGATTGCAATCCTCCATCTGAAATCTCTTTAGAATCTCAATTGCATACTTACCTTGCCCAAGGAATATATCACCTAGTTTCTTGCAAACCTCCAAAGCCAAGAATTAATACAACATTTCAATGTCTTTCATCTCAAACTTAGTTTCCATATTTTCATTGCACCCTTCAATAAGATTCTTTGAAATTTTCAGAAACAAGTCATCTACATATAGAATCAAAATAAGAATATCACTTCCAACAAGTATATAATATAAGTTAGGATCTAATTCACTTTTGGTGAAGCCCATAATTATAAAATATCCATTGATCTTGGAATACGATGCTCTTAGTTCTTGCTTGAGTCCATATGAGGCTTTATTAAGACTATAAACATGGGACTCCTTCCTATTTACCTCGAAGCACTGAGGTTTTTCTACATAAAATTATTCCTCAATGATCCCATTAATAAAATATGTCTTCACATTCATCTGATATGTAATCCATCCCATAAATGAAGCTAAAAATATAATTTCTCTAATGGAAGTATACCTGGTGATTGGAGAAAATGTCTCATCATAGTCCACTCCCTCTTTCTGGGAGAATCCTCTCACCACAAACCTTTCCTTGAACTTATCGATGCTTCCATATCCAACATGTTTGATTTTTTAGAGCCACCTAGAAGTTACTATTGACTTCCCCTCTACTCTTGGAACTATGTCCCAAACATAATTCTTCATGATGGAAGTGTACTCCTCTACAATGGCATCCTACCAAACGTATTGGTATGCTACTTCATGAAAACTAGAAGGCTTTGAATCTATGATGTTTCTTGTAAATTCCCCTATGATGGATCTATTCTTCAATTCTGCAACACCATTCCATTATGGGTTGTATGAAATATCCATGTCCCTCTTGATTCCTTCCTCCTTGCAAAAATCCTTGAACTTGTTGGAGGTATACTCACCCTCATTATCTGATCTCAAAACCTTGATCTTATTTCCTATCTAGTTCTCAAAAAGAGCTTTGAACTCTTGAAACTTGCTAAAGACTCCATTATTTGTCATTAAGTATATCCAAGTCTTCAAAGAGAAGTCATCAATGAAGGAAACATAGTACATGCTCCTTGTGATTTATTCTATTGACATTGGTCCATATACATCTGAATGCACTAGGTCTAGAATCTTCTAATACCTATGCTCGTTTCTTGGGAAAACAACCTTGGCATGCTTTCCAAGTGTGTACCCTCTACATATTTTTTGTTTCTCAATGTTGAATTCTAAAAGACCTATGAATATCTCCCTCGGGATAGGAAACACTTTGTAATGTAGGTGCCCCATCCTCTTTTTCCATAACTCACATAAGTTTTCTATGTTTTTAACTAGGGCTCAAACATGTTCACCGTGTAACATGTACATGTTTCCTTCCCTAAACTCAATCACCTAAGATTATTCTAGGCTAGACTCCTTCGGTATGATAATGACATGTTGGTTTTTAAATTGTACTGCAAATCCCTTATCTTCCATATTAAGAGAAACTGAAATAAAATTATTCCTAAGACTTGTAACAAACAACACATCATCAAAGTATAAAGATTTACCTGATTGGATATGGAAGGGAATGGTACCAACTCCTGCTATTAGGTATTTGGCATCATCACCAAGTTTAACCTGAACTCTTGAGTCCTACTATATTAGTATTGAAAATAAATCCTAGAATGATGTCGTATTCCTAGCTGCTCCATTGTCCGCATACTAAGAATTCCTCAGAACCGTACCGGTAGAAAGGAAAAATATTATCAAGAAATATTTCTTGAACTTGGAGGAAAACTCCCTCATCTGAGTTTTAGCTGAGGTTGCTACATTTTTTTTTTGTTGCTTATTTTAACCCTTCTTCTTCTCTGGACAATGTGATTTATAATGGTTGTACTTATGACATATGAAGCACTATATTTTACTCAATCCCTTCTTCCCGAATTATGAGGTTGAATCCTCACTCTTTCCCTTACCCTTTTTGGGTCATTTACCTCGGCCCTTATTGGTTTGACCAATTAGGGCTAGGTTGTTGTTACCACCCTTGTTTCTATCCTTTGACTGCATTTGATTCTCCTCCTAGATCCAATCATCCCAAATCCTCTCAAATTTAGGAAGGTTCTCATGAGCACAAATACCCTTGACAAATGGTTCCTGTAAATTTGGGATTCCATTCGGTGCCATGTTCACTAGCTATGCATCTATAGTATTCTCCCTAAATACTACAAGTTGATCACGTATTTTCATGACCTTCATGAAGTAACTAGTAATAGTGTCTAATCTAGTCATCTCTATGGATATGATTGTGTTCCACAATATCATATTTATGTTAATGTTCTCACTTTGGTAGATTCTAACTAAGGCATCGAACATCTCCTTCATAATTTTCTTCTTGGATAGGTGAGGAATAAAATGATCCTTCATGGAATCCACAATCACTCACTTGGTATTCACTTCCTTCTTCTTATGGGATTCCAACTACTGTAGATTTTTTGGTGAAGGCACAACTTCCTTGATGATATCCCAAAGATTATTTTCTCCCAATAACAATGTTACCCTAACTTTGCAAGGAAACATTTTGGAGGCACCATCTAATATTTCCTCAAATATAAGGCTTGTTCATTCCATTTATGAGATCTATTGCAAAAACTCCCATATCTTAAAATAAAACAAAAAATATTCCCTACAAGAGTGCTTAGTCCTTCAAGCAACAATAATGAAACCCTCTAACTATTGGTCCTTGTTTTTGGAAATTGATATACAAGTGTAAACCCTCAAGGATCTATATCAGACACCAACTCTGATCATACCATGTGAATTTTCAATCCCTAGGGGATTGTTGTCCTACGTTTCTCTTAATTAAATAAATTAAATATGAACTTATATAATTACAAAAATAAATATTTTTGAACATGAAACAATCACACATATAGCTAAAAATGAACAACGGAAGCATAAACATGATACACCAATAATTACACCCTCAAATAATATTTTCATTTAAATATTCCAAACTTATAGGGAAACCTCCACAAACTATCAAACTAACAATTGTACGATATACACACAAAAAAATAGATCTGCACTTACTGAGATACATTTTCATGTTGGACAACTGAGAATCTACCTACCTAATATGTTGTAGAGAATTGTACAGATTGTACTTAGGCTTGCTTCTTGACCTTGGCTCCTCTCCTATGCTCTGAATCTACTCAAATGATCTCTCTTTGATCTCTTAAGTCTTCTTGGTGTACAAAAATGTGTGTTCAACCTCTCCCATCTTATTCTATTTATTCTTTGAGAGAGATAACTATTATCCTCAATGCTAGCAGTTACTAATTTTCAAAATCTTAGTAACTAATATCCTTAATCCTAGCAGCTAATTTATCTCAACAATGAGGTGCATGGATAAGATTAAATCAAATATAACTCACCAATATTCTAGAATCTCTAGAATATTTCATTTAGATTTATAAGAAAAGAATAATATAGTAAATTGACTTTCACTTTTATTTATTTAACTGAAATTATAAGATGGTATTATTTACAACTTTAACTAAGTGGTCACTAGAAGTTTTCTCGAACTACTTATCACATGTTCACACCTTACCTATGCAATATGTTAGGATATTTAGACACTTAGGAGTTAGTTAAGATCAACTTAGTCTAATGTGTTGTTAGTTTAAAGTGTATTTCTTAGTGTGTTTCTTTAGTATGCATTTGTAATCCAATGGTCATGATATGTTCCCAACATAGAGTTATCCAATGGCTCATTTTCTCCTTGATCTTAACGACTACATTGATCTATGGATTACCACCAAATTGGTACATGATTTATATTTAAATAGAATGGAGGTTCATTTGTTGATGATTGATTGTGAGAAAATATTTGTAATATATTTTACTTTTCATTAATAAATTGCCTCAAGTGGCCTCATTGGTTGGGGCCATGGATGTTTCCCCACATGGGTTTTACCACATAAAAAAATTGGTGTGTTGATCTTTGATTTGGTTGTGTGAGTGGTTACTGGAGGTGTTTGTCCTCTGTTATAATATATATTTTGTCGAACATGGTATCATAGTGCATTTGTAGAACCTCTCTCGTTATAGATCATATCTTGAAGCCTTGTTTCTACATCTTTGGTTTCTACATTTTCCATACATTTATGGGACATGAGGACTATTTCATTGTATCTGGAGAACTCATTTCAATCAAGAATTATTTTCATTTCACTCAAAAAGGTTTTGTTTCCCCAAGATACGACCATTTCATTCAGATCCAGAGGTATAAAGCCTGAATACACCCTTTTTCAATTTTTACAGAGTTAATATTTCGGTTTTTTGGTTTTGTTTTTGGGTTGCTACTCTTTCTATTTTTTGTATGATTTTTTCCATGCGCTCTGTGGGATTTCAACAAATACAAAATAGAGAGGAAAGTGTTTCCCTGTTTGTGTATTCTCTTTGTCATGCACTCTATGTGATCTTGGTAAATCACAAACAGAGGGAAAACTTGGATTTTCTAGGTAAGCTATCTAAGATCTAACCCATGTTGTCGAGAAGAAAAAAATAAATTGTGAACACATGAAAATATGTTTTATTGAGCACACACTCCAAGGTTTTCTTCCACAACAACAACAACAACACCCACAATCCCCCTTCTTAAGATTATAATTTTTTTTTCACTAGCTCACTTGGTTAAAAGTTGTTTTATTAAGTAAGAGGTCTTGAGTTCAAGTCTCTTTTTTGATAATTGTTTTGAAAAAGTTCATGCATTCATTGGAAACTTCATTTCACTTAATTATAAAATTTAATCACTATTAAATAACTTTAATATTTTATTTTAAGTTATTTGTTTTGCATGCAACTTTAACTTCATTGTAAAATTGGTTCTCACTTGTTCTATAAAAGTGGGTCACTTCATAAGTAACTTATTTAAAAGTGAGGTTATAGGAAAAGTTGGATAAGGAGGAGCATCACCACATGGACCAACTTCTACTTGCCACATGGCTCTTTGGGTACCATTTATGCATTTTTTCAAAAGGGCATAACTTTTACATCTGAAGTTCGTTTTCAGTGTCATTTTTTTTAACAACCTATATTTTTCAGAGCTTTCCATCCTGACCATTAGTTTCAGTTTGAAAATTCATATTCTCTGCATATTTCAATATGGATTCTCTCAATGATATTTTCTTACCAACACCAACTACTTTTCATGGAAATCTCATATGGAGGATGTACTAAGTAAAGGATTGTATCAGATTACCTTGGGAAAAGAACTAGAACCCATTGTTGATGAAAATAAAGTCAAATGGGATAATAAGGGTGACGAAGCACATTGACTAATCGAAATTTCCATCTCTCCTTATTTAAGGATTCACTGTCAAGGAATTGATTCCCTTAATGAAGTTTGGGAAAATATTCAAGCTGTGTTTGGTAAACATAATATTATTTGAGCCCATCAATTAGAAAATCATTTAATGACTTTAATTCCCAATGATTTTTCTTGCATTGAAGATTATTTGTATAAGTTCAAAACACTTAGAATTTTATGTATAGACTGCAAACTAGATCTAAAGGAAGATCAATGAATATATGTTATTCTTTCTAAGCTTGGTAATGCATATTTTATTTTTGTATCTACATTTTATGCCACCAGAGAAGCTCATGGGAGTGATTATAAAAAACCCTCTCTTGAGTCTTTTTGTGATGCTTTGATTCGAGAGAAATAAAAGTGTTGCAAGATTGGTTGTTGCCATTGATGTCAACCCTAGTCATGGGTTTTGGACCGCAAGATTGATGAAGGTATTTCGACATGAAGTACAATAAACATGCAGATACAACACCCATGGATGGATAGTATACATCATGTTGTTTCTGGTGGTATGTGGCAAGTCATGTGGATCCTCATGGTTGAGGAGAAATGAATTTTTGAAGATGACAAAGTGAATTGAAGAAGGAAGTACATGTAGGCCCTGAAGATAATTAAAGAACAGAATTACAAAATAAGAAAGTGTCAGGTTGGCCCTAATATTAAAAGGAAGTGACATAAATGGTATAAATAAATATCATTATACATTCATTTGATACACAAGTTGAATTTTAGAGAAAAATCAGAAATAAAGAAGGCTGGATTTCAAGGGAGGATGAAGTCTTTTGGTGATGTGTTTTAAGGTATGTTATTTCCAGGTCATCTTACCATTTTCGCTATAACTTTGTTTCTAGAATGATTTAGATGGTGAAATTTCTATGGTATTGAGAAGACATATCAAGTTACCTGTGGTAAACGTTTCAATTCTTGATTCGCTACAATTATGGAGATGCACTCTGTGGAAGATAGGGTTTTTGACATGTCCTGAAGCTAGTCAATAAACAGGTGTCCCGAGTAAAACAATCATAACTTATTCATAGAGAATCCAAATGAAGTGGGAAATTTTTCATTGGAAATAGTATGGAATTTAGTTTATGGTGTGTGAGTTTCAGAATCGGATGTTAAATATTGAGCATGGGGCATTCTGTACAAGTTCGGTCTCCTGAATAAACCAGAATTGAACAAAGTCTACCATTCTCTCTATAACTTCTTTTTGGGGAGGATTCAAGGAGTGAAACTTGGAGAAGTTTCAGAGAATACATTGAGTAATATTATATACAAGATCAGAGTATTCCAAGAATTCAAGAATTTCATAAATTGAAGAAGTCTCGGGAAGCATTATCAGGTTCTATGTGATGGTTGGTTGATCATGATGATTTAATGTAAAGTTTTATTATCTCTCATATATTCTTGGGTGGAAGGAAGGGGAAAGGATGGAGAATTAAATACTCTCTTTATATTGGAGGATTGTATATTCCTCTTGGAGTTTTATCCCTCCCTTTACATTTGGAAGTTGTAGCTACCTTTGGAAGTAATTACTTCCCTTGAACAATAACTATTGATTATTTCTCATATATTGTGCATGGTGTATTGTGGTGTATTGGTGTAACTCTTATACTATTGTTCATTGCTCATTGGATATAGTTGAATGGTTTAAGTATAAGTTGAAAAAGGTTTTAAATTGTACTTGATATTGATTCACCCCCCTCTCAGTATCAACAAAAAGTTTATGCAAATTGGATTAATTAGAACTACATGTACATCTAACAAAACCTTAGTGCCCAAAAGAAATATAAATCCAAGAACACCAAGAAGAAACATCTTTGTCAAAACAATAAGAAAAACAAAGGTCCCAAACCCTCTACATCGACTTCTTCTCCTAATGGTGAGAAAGTAGAATAATATAAAAGTAAGAAGACTGAAAGGCATTGCAACTTTTGTGGGAAATATGGTTGTGTGGAGTCTAAATGTTTTAAAATGATGGAAGCCTTAGAAGAAGTGATGAAGAAGCACGGTACCAATATTGAATATTCTTCTTCTTCTTCTTCTTCTCGTGGACATGCACTTTTTGCTTATATTTTCTCCTTCAGTGCAACTTCTACTTCTTCTTCTTATGAGTGGCTTATTGATTATGGAACATCTTATCATATGGCTAAGGATAAAGTCATATTTTATGCTCTTAATGAATGTAACACCAAGAAAATATTTGTTGGTGATGATAGATCTCTTAGTGTTGTAAGGTCTATAATATTTCAGGTAGATAATAGTCATTTCAATGATGTATTGTGTTCCAAATATTTCTTGCAACCTTGTATTAGTGTATCAGATCAATCATTTAGGTAAAGGTAAAACCATAGAGTTTTAACCTCACAAAGTTGTACTCAAGGATTTAAAAGATCCTAAGAATGTCCTCACAACTAGAATCGTTGATGATATTACTAGGTTGTACAAGTTTGAAAACTTTGGTTCATCATCTTATCCATTAGTTTTTGTTTCTCATAGAGATGACTTGAGAAAAATTTGACATGAGCGGTTTGGTCATCTAAAATATCGCTCATTGCAACAACTATGTAATCAACACATGGCGACAAATATTCATCTTGTTTCTTGCAGAGATGGTGCTTGTGTAAGTTGTCTTCTCAGAAAACATAATCGGGACAGTTTTGACAAATGTGCCTCTTGGAATGCCTCAATCCCTTTGCATCTTGTTCACGGTGATTTGTGTGGTCCTCTTTTTTATCCTTCCTTCTTTGGGTGAAAGTATTTATTAACTTTCACTGATGACTTCTACAGATGCACATGGTGTTACTTCTTAAAACTTAAGAGTGATGTTTTGTAATACCCCTAGGTTGAACCCCAAATTGTACATATAGATGTAATTATAAATATAAGCTGGTGAGATGATGGTACAAGGTCTTTAGTTTGGTTATGCATGCATTGAGTCAATGCGCGAGAATCTCATACCAAAAGAGTGTGCACATTTTATAATGTGTCGCGCACCTGTGTAAGTGTGTGAGGATTCCATGCTAAAGGAAGGGTGCACACCATCTTGAGTTTTGTGTACAATGGATTAAGTGCGCAGTTTTGAGGCCAAACTGCCTATGTGGTTATTAGGCTGGAGAGACAGATGTTAAATGAACATTGAAACATCATTTTAATATGTAATCAAATGCAAATATTAATGAAAACACATCATTGTTTCAGACCAACCATGTAAAAGAGTATGGGGGACTAAACACCACTAGGTAGGGAAAAGGGCATAAGAAAGGGGGGATTAATCCATGTTGTAACCTAGGTCTGCATCCCTTCCCTTTCCCTCCTTTACCCTATAAATCCATCAACTATAAAAAAAAAATTGTGTTTGCTAAGCTTATTCTCCATGATTTAATCACTCAGCTTCAATGGCCCTTACCCATTTTTCACTTATTTTGCACCATCATTTGCTTCCTTGAAAGGTGATTACATGTTATGGTTTGAGTTTGAAAATACTTTTCATCATGTTTATCCCTAATTGAGCATGCAACAGGTTGACCAAGTTTTTTTTATGCATAGGGAACACCCGTGGACAAAACGCAGCAATTCATAGCAGTCCATTTTGGGCTCAGATTGTGAGAATAGATGGGATAAATTTGCAACGGTGGAGATCCAATAGTCCACTCATATCAATGAATATCGTACATTCAGAGTTACAGAAAGGCATGAGGTTTAATCGTAGAGTTACACCAACTTCACTCTGTGACTTAGGCACCAAAACATCCAATCTCATCTTTGTCGAAAACTCTCGAATGCCGAAACATTCAAGCTCATCTTTGTCAAAAATTCCCAAATGTTGAATCATCATATCACTTCGCAAGATCATCCATCCAATATATCTCCACACTTACCACTCAAAAACTCCCGAATGTCGAAACACCGGAGCCACGTAGCGTTCATCTATGCTAACACATAGCATTCATTCATGGTCACATGTGGTATCCATCGGTCACCGACACATGGCACTCATTTATGTCCATTTGGGTTACATTATCCACTCATTTCCAGGTGACACATGTCACTCTCTTCATGCAAACACGTCAGCGATAGTGAGGTCATGTAGACACATCAGATCCGGGAGATCATCCATCTGGGAGGTATCCATAATTTTCATCTAGAAACTCTCGAACCTCGAAGAGTCGGAGTCCTGAAGTCCCAAAATGCTTAATATTAAGATATATTAATCTCGGGTTAGTTAGCAATAAACTCGGTTAATGACTTTGGAAGTTTATCACTCCAGGGGATTTCAACTCAAAGTGATCACAGTTCTCTGAACCTCTGAAGTGTCGGACCTCCAAAGTGTCGAAGCCCCGAAGTGTCGGAGCCCTAAATAGCCGAAGTGGGTCCCAAAATACCATGTCACTCCAGGAGATTCTCAAACTCAGCATTCACATCTCTCAAACCCCTTAATTGTCGAAGTGTCGAAACACAAAATGTTTAAGGATAAATCCAGAGTTAATTAGCAATAAGTGTTGTTTAATGACTCTGTGACTCTGAGCCTCCAGGAGATATGAATATTTTTCACTCCAGAAACTCCCGAACGTCGAATTCATGAAGTGGCTTATCTCCCTTAATGGCATATTTTGAAGTTTGAAAAGGGTGCCAAACCAAATAATGTCAAGCCAATCCGCGTCATCATATTTCTCATCTGGCATTAGTTCGACGATAGCCAACAATACAGAACATAAGTTATGTAATCCGGACCTTGAAAATCCACAACCAGGAACTCGAAAAGCATAATCTGGACTGCATAAATAATATCAGAGACTCTGGGAAAACTCCAGATGACTTGCTTCTTTCCTCCAAGAGATAAGTTGGGGGAAAAATATTTTAACACATTAAGTTAACTCAAGTGGTCTCCAACATCGTGCATGCATGCCAATGCTCAATACAAAACTTATTTATGTCACTCCTAGTCATTTTTTGTCAAATCTCGGTTCACTCTAGCATACACATCGGTCTAGTTTCATTGCTAAGTAGCAATTTTTAGTTCTTTAATTGCAAAACTCTTTCATATTCAGACAATAAGTGGTCTTGTATGTGTGATAAGAACCACTCTTTTTTATTAAGTCAAGCTTGACGTATTCCTTAATATACCCCAACAATGTGTTTAGTTAAGTTAATTAGTTGTTTTACAACTGGTAGTATGGATTTAAGCCTCATTCCCAGACAGACGAGAGCCTCTGCAACTCTGATAAATATGCAGTTTTTGTATGTCAGCAAGCGCGTTCATTTTTTTAGTGAAAAGATTCAGGAATCAAAAACTGATTGGACCTGCTCATATGATTGTAAAGCTCTCTACCTAGTGAATATATATTGATGAGAATTGTGTTTTCTTTCTCAAGTTTTCATGTGTTTTGCTTTCATCTTGGATGCAAATTGTGAAGTGTGCAATGTGCATTTCCTTCTTCTTTCAGCTATTGTTCTAATTCATCTTTTTATTATTGTGCAATGTGTTAAACAACTATTGTTTTAGTAAAAAGATCAGTTATTTGAAAACTCGTTGGATGATTTGTATCCAGATATTTTTCTAGGCCTTAAATATCATTTTAAGTCTTAATTCTCACACAACAGGTAATTCATTGCATTTCTTGTTGTTTTTTCCTCCGTTTATCTTTCCATATCCCCAACAGTTCATCAAAGTTCATACCATTAGCTAAGTAAAACCTACATTCATATTGTTTGTCCAATCCAATCAGATTTTCATCTTTGAAAAACCTATCATTTAGCTGACCCACCAACTTAATTAACCAAAAAAACACCATTCATAACTTAAGGTGGCCTAGCTCTTCCTTTTATTAGTCAAGTGCAAAACTTAGGACCAACTTCTTATGGAATCGTTGCTAGGGATCGGAGTAACGAAATACATTTCCCTTGGAGAATGACAATGATCAGATCTGATCTTTGATGGTGAACAAAGACCAGACAAATTCAGATTATAGATCAGTCACCTGGTGACTCCATGGTTAAAGAATCCATTGGTGAATCCATAGTTTTAAGAAGTCATTTTTTTATATGGAAGCCATCTTGGCTCGAAGGTTTTCTCCTTTTAATTTCTCTGTAGTTCCTAGTTTTCCAAATATTGTTCCTACTATAGATGAGTGGGGTGATTACTTGCCCAGATTTAGAGAAGATAAAGATGATAACCCCACAGATCATTTGCTTGAATTCCATGAGGTCATGCATCAGTTGGGTATACATCATGAGGATGTATTAATTAAGATTTTCATGTACTCATTAGAGGGAGATGCTCGTGAATGGTACCAATACTTGACTTATGCTAGCATATCTTCCCTAAAACAGTTCCATGCAACATTTAGTGATCACTGTAAAAGATTTTTTCCAACTGATTTACTTTTTGAAAATTGTTGTGAAGAATTTGGATCTTATATTCAATAGTGAATTATTAGTTCTTTTATCAGTATAGATGAAGGGGATGATAATGTTGGGGAAGAGGAAGAAGATTCATTATCATTTGTATCTTCTTCCAATTCTGTTATACAACATGATTACTTTCAACATTCTTTTAAAACTGAAAATGATGATGAGAAGGAAATAAATGTTGATGTTAAATCTTTATTTAGTTTGGGTTTCTAGCATAAGGTTTTTTCAGCTTTGTGTTCATGATGCAGCTAATAATAGTCATGACTGTGATCAATTTGTTGCTCAAATTTTTCATGAAGATTTATCACTTGTTTATGATTTATTTGAAGTTGAACAAACTCCATTTACTGGCTAAGAAGGAGAGATACCAAATAAACATTTCAAATCTTCTTCTATAGTAGATGTGGATATGCATTCCCCATAAATAATTAAGAAACAAGAAATCTATAACTCTGGAAATGACAATCTAGATCAAGAACAAGAAAAAACCAACAATGTAGAAGACATACTCTTTCATTTCAAACAACAAGATGAGTAGTATCAAGAGTATTTTGTTGTCCTTAATGGTTGTGAATCAAATGACTTTCACGAGTTGTTTCAATGAGGACAGGATCAGCCCAATATTGTTCATATAGTATATTTCAAACAGCAGTGACTCAGTCTTCTAGATTAGTCGGAATCTCCTCATATTCTTGATGATCCCATATCTGATTGGTTGGATTTAGTTTCAATAAGGGTGTCTAATATTGTAGTTGTTGGTATGATGCACACAGTGTGTGGAAGTAAGTATGAACTACCATTAGAACTTATGTTGTGTGTGTTGTTGTCTTTTCATTTTTTCAACAGTGTACATGAAGACATGCCAAGAACCTCGTTGCTTGATTGGTTATTTTGGAAATTTGTTTATACTTGAGTATTCAATTTTAGTTGGTCAGAGTAGGGGTGTGTTGAATAAGCTCTTCATTCAAGCATTTATTTTTCAATTTTTTTATACAGTAGCTCAGCAATAAGACTCCATATCCCAACAAAAATAATGGGGTGTAGTTTTATATTAGTTAGTTTGTGTGTGAATAAAGACTCCATATCCCAACAAAGGCACTGGGGTATGTTAGTGTTGATGGTTTGATGTTCTTTTCGAGGATAGGAAAAATTGGTGCCATCTCTAAATATGGTTAGAAGCGGATATACATGGCTGGTAGATAGAAACAGAGGTAAGTTACAATAAGTGGGAGTGAGGTTTTGAGAGGTAAGGCACCTAATCTATTGTTCTTAGCACCTCATGGGGAAGTGTTATCCCCAGTTGGATCCAATGTTGTAACCTAGGTATGCACCCCTTCCCTTTCCCTCCTTTACCCTATACATCCATCAAGTATGATTTTTGTTTCTTGTTTGCTAAGCTTATTCTCCATGATTTAATCACTTAGATTCAATGGCCCGTACCCATTTTTTACTTATTTTGCACCATCTTTTGCTTCCTTGAAAGGTGATTACATGTTCTGGTTTGATTTTGAAAATACTTGTCATCATGTTTATCACTAATTGAGCATGAAACAAGTCGACCAAGTATTTTATATGCACAGGGAACACCCGTGGACAAAATGCAGCAATTTGGAGCAGTCCATTTTGGGCTCAAATTGTGAGAACAAAAGGGCTAAATTTGCAATGGTGGAGATCCAACAAGCCACTTAGATCAACAGCTCTCATACATTCAAAGTTCCAGAAAGGTGTGAGGTTTAATCACATAGTTACACCAACTTCACTCCATGACTTCGACATTGAAATGTCTGATCTCATCTTTGTCAAAAACTCTCGAATGTCGAAACGTTCAAGCTCATCTTTGTCAAAAAATCTAGAATGATGAACCACCGCATCGCTTTGCAAGATCATCCATTTGGGAGATCTCCACACTTGCACTCAAAAAATATGGAATGTTGAAATGCCAGAGCCACGTAGCATTCATTTGTGCTGACATGTAGCATTCATTTGTGCTGACACCTGGCATCCATCGGTCCCCAACACATGGCACTCATTTCGAGCCATTTGGGTTGTGTTATCCGCTCATTTTTGGGTGACACCTATCTCTCTCTTCATGTGGACATGTCAGTGATAGTGACATCATTTAGACATGTCATATCTGGGAGGTATACATACTTTGCATCTAGAAACTCTCGAACCCAGAAGAGTCGGAGTCTCGAAGTCCCGAAATTCTTAATGTTAAGATATATTAATCTCGGGTTAATTAACAGTAAACTTGGTTAATGACTCTGTGAGTTTAGCACTACGAGGGATTTCAACTCAAAGAGAGAACAATTCTCTAAACCTCTGAAGTGTAGGAGCCCCGAACATTCGAAGTGGGTCCCAAACTGCCACGTCACTCCACAACATTGTCACTCTGGGAGATTCTCAAACTCAGCATTCACAACTCATGAACCCCCAAATTGTTGAAGTGTCGAAACACCAAATGTTTAAGGATAAATCTCGGGTTAATCATCAATAAGTGTTGGTTAATGACTCTCGAAGTCTGAGCCTCCAGGAGATATGAAAATTCTGTGCTCCATAAACTCTCGAACGTCGAATTCCCGAAGTGGCTTATCTTTGTTAATGGCATATTTTGTATTTTGAAAAGGGTGCCAAAATAGGGAACGTCGAGCCATTCCACATCATCAGATTTCTCATCTGGCAGTAATTCGATGATAGCCAACAATACAGAACAAAAATTCTAGAATCCGGACCCTACAACTCCACAACCGAGAACTCGAGAAGTTATAATATGTACTGTAGAAAGAATATCAGAGACTCCGAGAAAACACTAGATGACTTGCTTCTTTCATCCAAGAGATAAGTTGGGGAAAAATACTGCTAACATATTCAGTTATCTCCAGTGGCCTCCAATATCACGCATGCATACCAATGCTCAATACAAAATTCAGTTTTGTCACTCCTACTCATTTTCTATCAAATATTGATTCACTCCAACATACACATTAGTCTAGTCTCATTGCTAAGTAGAAGTTTTTAGTTGTTTAATTGCAAAAATCTTTCAGATTCAGAAAATAAGTGGTCTTGTATTTGTGATAAGAACCAATTTTTTTTATTAATTCAAGCTCAGAGTATTCCTTAATATACTCCAGCAATGTGTTTAGTTAAGTTAATTAGTTGTTTCACAATTGGTAGTATAGAGTTAAGCCATATTCCCAGATGGACGAGAGACTCTGCAACTCTAATAAATATGCAGTTTTTGTATGAGCAGGGGGGTTTAGTTTTTTAGTGAAAAGATTCAAGCATCAAAAATTGATTGGACCTGCTCATATGATTGTAAATCTCTCTACCTGGTGAATATATATTGATGACAATTGTGTTTTCTTGCTCAAGTTTTCATGTGTTTTACTTTCATCTTGGATGCAAATTGTGAGGTGTGCAATGTACATTTCCTTCTTCTTTCATCTATTGTTCTAATTCATATTTTTGTTATTGTGAAACATGTTAAACAACTATTGTTTTATTAAAAAGATCATTTATTTGAGAACCTATTGGATGATTTGTATCGAGATATTTTTCTAGGCCTTAAAATATCATTTTAAGTCTTAATTCCCACACAACAGGTAATTCATTGCATTTCTTGTTGTTGTTTCCTCTGTTTATCTTTCCATATCCCCAACTATTCATCAAAGTTCATACCATTAGCTGAGGAGAACCTACATTCATATTGTTTGGCTAGTCTATTCATATTTTCATCTTTGAAAAACCTATCATTTAGCTGACCCACAAACTTAATTAACCAAAATAAAACCATTCATAACTTGAGGTGGCCTAGCTCTTCCCTTTAGCAGTCAAGTGAAGACCCTAGGACCAACAATCCCAAAGGAATATTATATTAATATTCTTTAAATTATAAAGTATGGATATGAATATATATCATAAGTTTCTAAATTGGGGGACAAGGGAGTTCCTTGAGTGTTGTGTGTCATAAAAGGCACATGCATATATAAGAGAGAGACTCAGTGTATTTTTTGGGGATTCATCATTCATTGAGGATTCTTACCATCCACTCATGGATGCTACCATCTGTACTTGTACCTGGATTTTCTATAGGTTGAATAGTGTTGATGGGCGAAAATGAACGCTCGCCAACTAGAAGAGTGGATCTGGTCCGGGGTTGTCTAAATAGCCCAAGCCGTTTGGGATAACCCACCCTGACGGGTTTAGCGGCTCCGTTAGCCGATCTAAGTCTTACGAAAACAAAAGAAAACTACTCTAAATTAACTAATCTAAATGAACAAATAATAATTAAAACAAACTAATAAACAAATCTAAACTATTATACACAATTTACTATCTAATACTATAATAACTTTAAATCTATAAAATCAAATGTTCAATTACCAACAAAATCAAATTCAATTACAAATGTACAATATTTACAAATTACAGATTTAAATGAAAACCTACAAAACTCATTTGTAATCTATCCTAAGACAGCGAAACTATTGTTTTTTTATTTTATGATTTTATGAAAAAAAAATAAAATAAAAACTATCTAAACTAAGCAACTAAAATAATAACTCTAACTACGAATCTAAACTAATATATTTATCTAAACTACTTAAATAATACTAATAAGATAACTTGTAATAACGCTTTCCAATTTGTCTTGAGTAAAGAATCCAATTCAGTTGTTCGATGGGAGGAAACCCGCATCAAATCCTCTGCAAGCCTCTAGTAAACAGTAAGCAGCAGTGCTCTTTTGAATATCGATAACAGAACAAACAAGACATAAAAATTACAGCAATCTTATAATTTACAAATCATTGTAGCTAGATAAATATGTGTGTAAGGACTTGTACAAAATGATTTATTTAACGAAAAAGGTAAACCTGTAATTCATTAACTGAAGCAAAATAATTGTTGTGTTTTTAAATAAGAGAGATCAGACATGGACATCATATAAATTAAATCACATCAACATGCAAAGAATTATGATAGCTAAAGTAGTCGATAATTAATTGCAAACTGATATGCAGAAAACTTGAAACAAAAGTTTGATATATTGAAAGCGAAAGTTGTTACAAGACATCAACTTTCGTCTCAGTCTGAATCATAAATACATAATCCGGTTCTCCCACAGTGATGATGATGGGTTTATTACAAAAATGACAAGTATTTAAAGACCTCCCACAGGGTAAAACATACCTGTGGGAATTATCAAAACACTTTACAGAAAATCTGGAGATAATCTCCCAATTCTGACTAAAACTAACACTCTATAATAAAACTATATCACAAAAACATCTCTCAAACTGCCACAACATGCCACATTGATCATTGTAATTCGTATGTACCTGAAAAAGGAAAAAAATAGACAAGTTAAGAGAATATTTTATTGATAAAATTTACAAAAATCTAATTTGTAAGACTAGCTACAGAATCTGGCGATTCTGTAGCTAGTCTAAATTAAACACATAATCATTTCAAATTCAAATCTTAAAGAATATATTCAAACTATTGAAAAATATTTGATTTCTAATTAGAAACAAAAGAATCATTCAAATCGAAACTTGTATGCACATTGGAACCGACTAAATCGAGATCAATCGAATGATAATAGAGATGCATGTACTCTGTTTAATTTGTTATCACCAATTTAGGGTAAACATAACCACTTTAGATAATTCAACAGTGATGAAATGATTTTCATGAATCAATTCCAATCGACACAAATAGTTTATGTTGCTTCAATAGATTAGACAGAATCGATTGACAGTCAACGAAATCATCACTTGAATCAATTTCAAAACGAAAAATTAGCCAAGTTTTTTCATACGAATTCAACAGAGACAAAATATGTCGATCTGAGCTTAACAAAATCGCTTTTGAAAATCAAAACCAACATAGCAGCATCAAATCTATTTTTGATACCAATCCAACTCATACAAGCAATCGTTTGCAAATCAAATCAAAACAGGAACGAATCGAAACAGTTCGGGTTTGACACAATCGTTATGAACCAATACAGTTCCACAATTTTAGCGAATAGATCTTTGGCACAGGTCGAATGTAATCCAAATCCAAACAAGAATGTTGATTCGATACAAAACATAGTCATTCCTGGTAAATCGAAGTCAAACAAGGTTGTTTTTAAAAGATTACATCGTATTCATCAAACCAATAACTAATAATGACGCATTACACTCATAAAAAATCATACCAATTCAAACCTACAAAATCATTCCAAAATCAAACCATAAGAACTAAATCAGAGATGATAGCATCCAACCACAACAAATTCGTATCAAATCAAAACATCACCGTGTTCTAATTTTAGAATAAAAATCTCCTATACAGGTCAGATGCAATCCAAGCGAAAGCAAACCCCATTGATTTCGTTAATTCAAACCAACAGAATTATTCTAAAACAAATCAAACCAAGTCAAAGCCAATCAATCACTTCTAGTAATCTAAGAACTAAATCGTAGGGATATTCGAGTTTAGCAAACAAATTTCCCACTCATGATTCATAACGAAGTTATTTTGGTAAAATGGAAGCAACAGAATCATTTTGAAAGAAAACAAACAGAGCTATCGAAAGCAAATTCAATCGGTTATAACAATCCAAGCCAACACACAAAACGAAATTAATATTTGAAATTCATACTTGAACAGTAAGAAAGAGGCTTCGATCATGATAACTTGGAATTGACGAAGGTTGTTTCCATGTCGACATTCCTGAAGACAATCGAACCAGTGGTTTTTTATTTCTTGTCATTAGCTTGAAGCCTATCCCTTTCTTTTGATATCACTGTGACTTGGTCTTCTAACGATTTGATCTTTGATTGCAGCAAGGGAACGTCGGTGTAATAATGCTCTAGCCACACATTGCATTGGATGCATGATGTTTGCTTGGTCTTTGATAACACAGGTGAGGGTTTTTTTAAGCCAACAGGGGTTTCATTATGCATCTTGATTCCCGGGTAGTTATGATTGTTATTTAGGCACGAGGGAAAATTAGAGACATAGTCATAGGGTTGCTCGGAGCATAGGCCATGGGAATAGGGGTACTCTTCAGCCAGGAAATGCTCGATATCGAAGTCTGAGTCCTCTCTCAGAACTATGGGATTTTGGTCGACATTTGGCTTAGGTTTATTCCGGGCAAGTCTCGATATCAATCGATCATTTTTCTTACCCTTGTTGTCAACAGTAGGATTACCCTTGACTTTCTTACTCACAGGCTTCTTGACAACCTGAGTCTTGTCTGTTATGATGTTAGGTAGGTAGATATTAGGGAAAACCGAGGGTTTGGCAGGGGGTAGAAGAACATGTAATGGCATGGCTAGCCCGACGCTAGTCTCGCTAACCACAGCCTTATCGATTTGAACAGACTCTGGACTAGCAAAGCCATTTCAGGATAAAAATGCTTGCCAATTATCGCCATGAAGATTTAAATGATGGACAACGATGAGTCTAATTAATCCATGGTGGAACAAGCTGCTATCAGCCTTCTCGTGTTTGAACCTCTTAGACATCTTGTAAAGACTACGCAAGAAGTAATATGACATGTTCAAAGGATAGCGCATGAAATTCATCAACAACCGGAGGTGATAGAGAAAAACCAATTCATACCGACCTTCACAGGTCACAAATTGTTTCACAATTACCAAAAGGTCATGCCACCTAGGTTTGAGGGTAGAAATAGGCATACCTTTGTCACAGGATGTAACCTTTCATGATACGAATAGCAAAGACCATGGCACCTCGTCGACTTTGGAGTTTTTAAACCATCGCTGGCCCGTGGCTGCTAGTCCTGTAGCAGAGCTTATGAATTCTTCATTGAGTTCAAGTTGTGTGTCACCTACTTTATCCCTACACCCATCAAAGGTGAGGGTGAATTGTTGGGCAACGGTAAGGTTGAATCCCTCGAACCTCTGTATAAACACGAGCCAACAACTATCCTCTAAATCCTTACGGGAATCGTCGAACAGTAACAGAGCTTGACTACCGTTTGGCTCTATGTGTACCATCGGTGCCATAGACAGGAGCACAGGGTGGGCGAGGTGAATAGGCCAGGGTTTGAACGCAACATACGCAGGGGCAGAACGCTCACAGGCTTGCCCGAAACTAGCAAAGGTGAAACAGGGTAGGGGGAAAACATTAATGACAGAACATGCGAAGGTGGTGGAGCTAGTTTAGCCCATGCAAAATAGTCATATCCATAGTACAACCACCGGTGAAAATCACTATTCAACCCACTATTGTATAGGTTAAAAACCATGCCACTCAATCAATCAATGAAACTTATGGCCAATCGAACAAACATTTGCGCAAGTAATAATATTAGCATAGTTTTAAAACCAAATCAATAATTCGAAATCACACCAAGGGTTTGGTCATATGATGAATGCGTTGTATGAAATGATTTATACCAAGGGTTTAATCACAATGCCAATGTGTTTTCATGAAACAAATGTGTCAAGGGAATCGATTAAAAACTATGGAAATCAAACCATCAATGCATCACAAACTTGATCATAATATCACCACAGTCCTGTAAAACGAAGTCAAAATAAAAAAAAAATGCCAAATGAATAAGGATCTTGGAGTCTTGTCAATTGTATAATGATAATTAAATTGGAAACGCAGTGAACATATTGACAAGGATGATTACAACAATCCAGTGATGATTTTAATGTGACTTCGAAAACCAAGTTTTCACGCTTTTAGCCGTGAAAACAAGAACATAGGTAAGTGTGCAAATAGCGCAAAAATAATAGTGTCGTTTTATTCGAGAATTGTGACAAAAATCAAGGTGTGCAAAACATTGGTGTAGGCAGCTTATAAGGACAATAGAAAAATGCAAATTGGCTGCCAACAATGGTGACACACTGGTAGAAGTAGTTATCTCTACCAAAAGAACAAATTCAGATTAGGATAACGAGAAAAATTCTAACTCAAAAATAACAACCAGAAAATCATTTAAACATCCTCATTAACCAAATATTCCAGCAGTGTTTAAAGGATGAAAACTGATAACAGTATTAAGACAAGCGAGTCACGATATTAAAGATAAAATCCTCAATATTGTTGACAGATCCACTGCTTCCAGAAGGCATCCATAGCCTCGACAGGGTTGCCATTTAACCCACTCTGATATCTGTATCCTGCCAAGAAGTTTCGGATCAGAATAAAGGGCATTTTAAGGTCAAGTTATCTTATTTATGAATTTTCATATACCCGACATTGCTTCACTGCCAGCGGGCCTGTTTAGTACCTCGACGAAGTTGTCTTGGCACCATGCATGCATTTACCCGTTGCCAGCAGACCTGTTCAGCATCCCGACGGGTTTACAAGCACTTCCCACGGCTCTTTTATTGATTTATTTTGTTTTTTAAAGATATATAGTTGAGCGGGGTGACGCTGAAAATCATGATATTTTAACATATTTTTTTACTGACCTCAACAGAATTAGAACTGTCCTTTATTAAGATCCAGAGATGGTTTATCTACAGAACCAACTTTCTAGGGTAGGGAGACATCTTTCTGAGTCATTCCCTTAAGGAATAGGGACAGCGTAAAAAGATAATAGATGATCATGACAGGCTTTACTCAGAGATCGAAATCAATTGACTTCTTTCAAACAACAGTTTTTTGCCAACATAGATGTTAATTTCAGAAGTATACAACTGATGTTTATACAATTTTATTAGCAGTCATTTCAGTGAAGGATATTTATGTTTTCTTTGTTCGAATAGTTCAGCATGCAGGTATGTGTATTTCCAAAAACACAAACTGATAAAATCAAAGGAGAGATCAAAAACAAAACAACAAAAGAAAAGCAAACAAAGCAAAATATGTACATAATATACAAGGGTTGTCATCAAGCAAAGTATCTTTTCAGGGCTTGGCTATTCACTGGATAGGTGTCAGGATGTCCTTCTAGATTCTGTAATCGGAAAGAGCTGGGACCAAACTTCTCAGCAATTAAAAATGGTCCAAGCCATAAGTTTTGAAATTTCGTGTGCTCTCCCTTTCCCTCATGCGGTTTGTCCCATTTTAAAACGAGGTCACCCACTTCGAAATTCCTATCAGAGGCAGAGTTAGAATCGAACCAGATTTTAATTACTAGTTGATGCTGATCTAACTTATGTTTAGCTTGGGCTCTTACCTCTTCTAGCTTCATCAAAGCGTTAATTCGGTTTTCCAAAGGGGGACAATCTTCTTCTTGAATTTTCTACGATAGCTGAAGTGAAGGAAGAAGAATGTGTGGTGGGAGGATTGCTTCTCTTCCATAAAAAAGAAAGAAAGGAGAGTTACCTACAGTCATTTTTGGTGTTACCCTATCAGCCCAAATCGTGTTTAACAGTGCATTGTGCCAGTTTTTGTGATTTTCAGCCATCGTTCTCTTGATGATTTGAATCAGATTCTTATTTGTTGACTCTGCCAATCTGTTTCCCTGAGGGTAATAGCTAGCAGAATACTTCAATTTAATTCCTTTTTCCAAAGCGAACTCGCTCATCTCAAGAGAGGAAAAGTAAGAAGCGTTATCGAATACTAAACAATCGGGGATACCAAAACGAGTGATAATATTCGAATTTAAAAAGGCAATTACCTGACTGGTATTCACAGTTCTTAAGGCAGAAGATTCAGACCACCGGGTAAAGTAATCTGTGGTTGTTATGATAAACTTATTCTGTTGTGAGGATGGGGGGTTGATTGGACCTATAATATCGAGGCCCCACTGCTGAAAAGGAGAGTCTACTGAAACGTGCTGCAAAGGAAAGGCTGGCTTCTGTAACCGCCCTGATGCTTTTTGACAAATAATACACTTACGACACAAGGCATGGGTGTCTCTAAAAAGCATGGGCCAGTAATAACCAGCTCTCAAAACCTTATGGGCAGTGGTGTCACCACCAAAATGGCCACCAGCTTCTCCTGCATGCAATTCTAGTAAGACTTTGTCTGCTTCGTCTTTCTCAAGACAGCGCATCAGTACACCATCAAAACTTTGATGAAACAGGATACCATTAGCCAAATGAAAGGAAGAAGACTTCAATATCAACACTCTTCTTTTAGTGGGATCCAAGTGATGGGGGGCCAACCCATGTTCAAGACAGAATCTTATATCGTCATACCAAGGACTGACAGAGTTTTGCGCGCAGTAGATTGCATTTTGATTGTGTTGTCCTAGGTTTGACATATCGCTTTCTTCTTGCTGTCCTACCACTGAATCAACAACTAACTTGCATAACCCTTGGCTTCTCACTATTTGAGCTGGGGTAATTTCTATGTCATACTCCTGCAAGGAGGTAACCCAGTTATCCCTCTTTTCTCCTAGTTCTTTCTGCACTAACAGGTTCCTGACGGTTGGGTAAGGGACAATAACTTTTGTCCTAGATTTCAAAAGATATGATCGGAAATGCTTAAGTACTTTGAAAACAACATAGGCTTGTTGATCTACCATTGGGTAATTAATTTTAGCTCCTTTGAAAGCAGATCTCATAAAGGCAATGGGTACTTCATTGTTTTCGGCGTTCTTTTGAGTTAGGACGACGACGTAGGAACGGTCAGAAGCAAAAGTGTAGAGTGTAAAGTCTTGCGAAAATTCGGGGCTCATGAGAGAAGGAGCGTATATTATGGCCTTCTTTATTGCATTAAAATCTTGATTTTCTAAGGGTCCCCAATGATACTGGGCGTATTTCTTAATTAGATTCTGTAAAGGTCTGACCATTTTGGAGAAACTGGGGACGAATCTCCTCACAAAGTTTATCTGGCCTAAGAAAGACTGCATAGATTTTTTGGAAGTAGGAGGGGGAAGCTTCGAGATGACTTGAGTCCTTTAGGAGTCGATAATAATCCCTTTTCTTGACATAATAAATCCTAAGAGTTTACCCTGTTCTACTGCAAAGATGGAATTTTTAGGATTCAAGGAAATGTCGTATTTATGACATCGCTACAGAACGGCTCTCAAATGAGCTAGATGATCGGTTTTGTTTTTAGAAAATACAGTCACATCATCTAAGTAAACTACGATGGACTGATTGATTAAGCCTAGAAAAGCGATGTCCATCGCTCTCTGGAAAGTGGCACCAGCATTAATCAATCTAAAGGGAATTTTTTGATAAGCATAGGTGCCCCATGGGGTGCGGAAGGTAGTTTTAAGTTGGTCTGGTGGAGACATCAGGACTTGGTTCAACCTTGAGAAACCATCCAATAAGGATAGCCTCTCAGAACCAGATACCTGTTGAAGGATCTGTTCCATGGGAGGGACAGGATAATTGTCTTTATCAGACGCTCTATTAAGGTTTCGGAAATCGACGGATAGTCGGATTTCCCCACTTTTCTTCCGGACAGGGACAAGGTTAGAAACCCATTGAGTGTGCCTAACAGGAAAAATAATCTTAGCATTTAGGAGTTTATTCAATTCTTTTTTGACGTTCGGTTCAAGCTTAGGGTGCATTTTTCTCAATTTTTGTTGAAAGGGCGAAGTTTGGGGTTTTATAGGAATGACATGTTGTATGATGTTAGGGTCGAAAGTTTTAAGGTCATCATACGTCCATGCAAAGACATCTTTAAATTCTTTGAACAATTTAATAAATGCAGCTTTTTCTTGTTCAGAACATCCTACCCCTAGATTAATGCACTGCGGATTTTCCTTAGCCCCTAAGTTTACTTTTTCATATGATAATGAGGAACTATTGGTTTTACAGTTGACCGATTTTTTGAATTTATCTTGAAGATCATAAAATTTCTCTAATCTAACTACAGATTTAGGGATCGATTTTACCATGTCCGATGAATATTCAGGAGTTCTCGGATCTGGTATTACTGTGAAATCGTGCAAATTGTCATCGTGAGTGCGTTTGTCTATTACCGCACCTTGAAAAGTTTCTTCCATATGCAGGAAGCTAATAATCTGTTGATCGTCATCGAAGACTCTCCATTTCATGATGTTGTCGGGAACGGATGGCCTGAACAACAGTTCGACGGAGAATGCATCTGGGGACAAGCCTTCTGCAAGAAAGAGTTTAGAAGCTACGTTAGCTAATAGATCTGCTTCAAATTTATTCAATATAGGAATAGAATTTATATTGAAAGAAGAAAATTTATTCATTAAATTCCATACCTCGGATTGGTATCTTTTAAGATGTGGAGATAGGTAGTGGATAGAATCTCTTACCTGTCTAACCACGATTTCAGAATCGCCAAAGACAGTCAAGTTTTGAATGTTCATATCTAAAGCTTTTCTGAGACCTTGCAGCAAAGCCTCATATTCTGCAGTGTTATTAGTACATTCAAATTCTAGCCTACATGCAATCAATGTTTTGTTACCTGCTGGATCGATAATGATACAACCTGCACCAGCTCCTTCTTTGGACTTTGACCCATCAAAATAAAGAGACCAAATTTGATTTTTATCGGGTGCATGAGACTGTTGTGTAGAAACTGTTGGCTGCACATATGCTACGATCTCGGACTGTTGTTCTGGGTTGGTGATAGCTGAAGCCTCGGCCATGTAATTGCCGAAAAAGTTATACATCCCTTGTATCTCAGGAAAATAAGCAGAAGGTGTAAATGGTTCGTTGGGATCGTTCAAATCTGTGACCGTGAACTTAAGGTAGCATTCATGATTTACCTTGATCTTGTTGGGTTTGTCGTTCTCTGGAAGCCATAGGTGAGACCAATCTATCGCAAAATATCCGTGTAGCTTCTCTGACCAGTCCCTGCTTAAAAACAAACCATACACTTCTAGAATATCCACAACAATAATATCAATGACTTGATAAACTTTGGGGTTAGATGATAATCTTATAAGCACATTCTTTAGTTCGCCTATAACTTTAACATTAGTCTGATCAAATTGTATGATTTTTAAGGTGGAGGGTTCAACTTCAGCGTTAATCTTATGTCATATAGACCATGGTGTCACATTGGACGATGCTCCTGAGTCTACCATACAATTTTGCACATTTCTATTAAATATTTCGAAGGTTAACAAAAATGGAGGTACATTTCTGCGAGTGCTAAGGGTGGTAGTTTGTGGCTTTTTACTCGCAGTTTCTAAAGCTACTTTATCTACATTATTTACAGGAAGTCTTCCTTTGTCTTGAGGATCAGGATTATTCTTTGTGGAAGTCTTTTGAGGAACTTTGTTCTGAACAACCTTGTTTGAATTACCATTTTTTCCATTCTCTGCGATGTTTTGCAACATTTTTTGTAACAAAGATGGAAATTTCAGTAACTCATAAACAGAAATATTAGCCCTTAACTTTTTAAGATCTTCAACTACATAATGATCTAAGTTGGGGTTCACATGACTTTGTTTAGTCTCAGCTGGTTTAGATTGCTTTGGAGGCGAAGTTGTAGTTTTTTTGAAAGAAGGTTTGTTTACTGTCTTACTTCTAGTATTATAGGGATGGACTGTCTCGAAGTTAGCTTGAAAGATGCTATCTGAGAAGTGTCCAAAAATATTTGGAGAAGACTCCTCTTCTTGAACTGTCTCTTGTTCAACAACCTCCTCAAGAATCTCAGGAGGCATCAAGTTATCATGGGCTTCTAGAATTGTTTGAAGGGCGTATTGCAGACTTTCTAGATTAAGGCCCTCAGTGGTTGGATTAGGTCGGTTAGTGGGAAAAGGCTTCCGGAACGGGGGCTTGTAAGGCCCTTTGCTTGAAGAAGCTTCTTCGGTCATCCTTTTCAAGTCTATAACTTGATTCCACAGTTTTTGAACAACTTTAGTTAAGTTTTCTAAATCAGATCTTCCAGGTTGTGTTTTACTTTGAGTAGGTCTAGGGAGGAATTCGATCTTCTTTTTGGAAGAAGAACTAGTCTCTGTTTCGTTGATAGTAGATTCTTTAAGACTAAGAATGTCTTTTTCAATCTAACTAGCCTCCTCGAAGGCTTCTAACAACATGGCTTTCTTAGATCGTTTAACCCAAATAGCTATACTTTGATGCAAATCTTTGGTATAGTATGCTATTACAAGATTCTCGGCGGGCATGGAATATTTAGGGATTCGGTTTTTAAGTGTTAAGAATCTTTGATTAAAGTATTTAACCTTCTCTTTTGGGTTCATTCTTAAGTTTGAAAGCTCAATGACTAGGACTTCCGAAGGCTTACCATCTCTGAACTTTTCCAAAAAGCATGACTCAAACTTTTCCCAAGACATGATGGTATGAGGTTGTTGGGCAAAGTACCATGTAGAGGCATTTCCCTCAAAAGTATAGGGGAACAACCTACAGACTATGTCTCCATGCTCGACATTCTGGAGTCTTATGGCTAACATAAACTTTTTAATGTGATCTTCAGTGATCTTCTTTGAGTCAGGGTCAAACTTGGGAAGCCATTTCTTTGGATGTTTAGGTAAGGGATGTTGAGCTCCAGGTATAGCTACATCATCTTGGTCGAGCCAAGGTCTAGCAAGATTTTTCTGGTTTTCCATTTGTGTAGTGGGTGTGGAAGGCTGAGAAGGGGAACTACCTTCGTGAGAAGAATCTCCTCCAGAAGAAGAAGCAGATGATGGAGGTGGTGAGGGAGGTATTCCAGATCCTCCTGCAGTAGAAGTGAGGATTGGATCTGTAGGGTTCACAGTGAGGTCAGTGCCTCCGAGTTGTTCTCTGATATTAGATAAATCTAAAGGTTGGTCCAAAGGTCGATTTGGTTGCCTCAAACGGGTTAAGGCACTATGTGTTCTTATGAGAGATTGGCAGACAATCTCTTGTATGTCACCACCTGTAGGATTTGGGGTTGTTGGCTCAACTGTGACCTGTCGATCGTGAGTTGATTTGGTTGCTATTTGAGGGGGAATGTTCTCATTCAAATGACTTCTTGTCACTATAGGTGAGTGATTAGGTGGGGAAGGAGTCTTACGACCGCCTCGTGCCATTAAGTAATTTCAGGCCCTCCTTCTAGCGCCATTTGTTGATGGGAAAAAATGAATGCTCGCCAACTGGAAGAGTGGATCCGGTCCAGGGTTGTCTAAATAACCCAAGCCGTTTGGGATAACCCACCCTGACGGGTTTAGCGGCTCCGTTAGCCGATCTAAGTCCTATGAAAACAAAAGAAAACTACTCTAAATTAACTAATCTAAATAAACAAATAACAATTAAAACAAACTAATAAACAAATCTAAACTATTATATACAATTTACTATCTAATACTATAATAACTTTAATTCTATAAAATCAAATGTTCAATTACCAACAGAATCAAATTCAATTACAAATCTACAATATTTACAAATTACAGATTTAAATGAAAACCTGCAAAACTCATTTGTAATCTGTCCTAAGACAGCGAAACTATTGTTTTTTGATTTTATGATTTTATGAAAAAGAAATAAAATAAAAACTATCTAAACTAAGCAACTAAAATAATAACTCTAACTACGAATCTAAACTAATATATTTATCTAAACTACTTAAATAATACTAATAATCTAACCTGTAATAACACTTTCCAATTTGTCCTGAGTAAAGAATCCAGTTCAGCTGTTCGATAGGAGGAAACCCACATCAGATCCTCTGCAAGCCTCTAGTAAACAGTAAGCAGCAATGCTCTTTTGAATATCGATAACAGAACAAACAAGACATAAAAATTACAGCAATCTTATAATTTACAAATCGTCCCAGCTAGATAAATCTGTGTGCAAGGACTTGTACAAAATGATTCATTTAACGAAAAAGGTAAACCTGTAATTCATTAACTGAAGCAAAATAATTGCTTTGTTTTTAAATAAGAGAGATTAGACATGGACATCATATAAATTAAATCACATCAACATGTAAAGAATTATGATAGCTAAAGTAGTCGATAATTAATTGCAAACTGATATGCAGAAAACTTGAAACAAAAGTTTGATATATTGAAAGCGAAAGTTGTTACAAGACATCAACTTTCGTCTCAGTCTGAATCATAAATCCATAATTTGGTTCTCCCACGGTGATGATGATGGGTTTATTACAAAAATGACAAGTATTTAAAGACCTCCCACAGGGTAAAACATCCCTGTGGGAATTATCAAAACAGTTTACAGAAAATATGGAGATAATATCCCAATTCTGACTAAAACTAACACTCTATAATAAAACTATATCACAAAAACATCTCTCAAACTGCCACAGCATGCCACATTGATCATTGTAATTCGTATGTACCTGAAAGAGGACAAAAATAGACAAGTTAAGAGGATATTTTATTGATAAAATTGACAAAAATCTAATTTGTAAGACTAGCTACAGAATCTAGCGATTCTGTAGTTGGTCTAAATTAAACACATAATCATTTCAAATTCAAATCTTAAAGAATATATTCAAACTATTGAACAATATTTGATTGCTAATTAGAAACAAAAGAATCATTCAAATCAAAACTTGTATGCACATTGGAACAGACTAAATCGAGATCAATCGAATGATAACAAAGATGCATGTACTATGTTTAATTTGTTATCACCAATTTAGGGTAAACAGAACCGCTTTAGATAATTCAACAGTGATGAAATGATTTTCATGAATCAATTCCAATCGACACAAATAGTTTATGTTGCTTCAGCCATCGACAAAATGATTGTCGAATCCAAACGAAATCAGCAAGATCGTTTTTTCAAATTAATAGAACTATATTGAAAACGATCATGCTTTTTGCTAATCAAATCAAAACTTGTGTGTAAATTGAAACAAATGAAATCATAATTTCATTAATCAGTTGATAACAGGATATGTGGGATTTGTCAAATTTTTTTCATTGCCAATTGGGAGCAGACAGAATCGATTGACAGTCAACGAAATCATCACTTGAATCAATTTCAAAACGAACTATTAGCCGAGTTTTTTCATACGAATTCAATAGAGACAAAATATGTCGATCTGAGCTTAACAAAATCGCTTTTGAAAATCAAAACCAACAAAGCAGCATCAAATCTATTTTCGATACCAATCCAACTCATACAAGAAATCATTTGCAAATCAAATCAAAACAGGAACTAATCGAAACAGTTTAGGTTTGGAACAATCGTTATGAACCAATACAGTTCCACAATTTTAGGGAATAGATCTTTTGCACATGTCGAATGTAATCCAAATCCAAATGAGAATGTTGATTCGATACAAAACAGAGTTGTTCCTGGTAAATCAAAGTCAAACATGGTTGTTTTTAAAAGATTACATCGTATTCATCAAACCAATAACTAATAATGACGCATTACACTCATAAAAAATCATACCAATTCAAACCTACGAAATCGTTCCAAAATCAAACCATAAGAACTAAATCAGAGCCGATAGCATCCAACCACAACAAAGTCATATCAAATCAAAACATAACCATGTTCTAATTTTAGCATAAAAATCTCTTGTACAGGTCAGATGCAATCCAAGCGAAAGCAAACCCCATTGATTTCGTTAATTCAAACCAACAGAATTATTCTAAAATGAATCAAACCAAGTCAAAGCCAATCAATCGCTTCTACTAATCTGAGAACTAAATCATAGGGATGTCCGAGTTTAGCAAACAAATTTCCCACTCATGATTCATAACGAAGTTATTTTGGCAAAATGGAAGCAACAGAATCATTTTGAAAGAAAACAAACAGAGTTATCAAAAGCAAATTCAATCGGTTATAACAATCCAAGACAACACACAAAACGAAATTAATATTTGAAATTCATACCTGAACAGTAAGAAAGAGGCTTCTATCATGATAACTTGGAATTGATGAAGGCTGTTGCCGTGTCGACATTCCTGAAGACAATCGAACCAATGGTTTTTTGTTTCTTGTCATTAGCTTGAAGCCTGTCCCTTTCTTTTGATATCACTGTGACTTGGTCTTCTAACGATTTGATCTTTGATTGCAACAAGGGAAGGTTGGTGTAATAACGCTCTAGCCACACATTGCATTGGATGCATGATGTTTGCTTGGTCTTTGATAACATAGGCAAGCGTTTGTTTAAGCCAATAGGGGTTTCATTATGCAGCTTGATTCCCAGGTAGTTAGGATTGTTCTTTAGGCACGGGGGCAAATTAGAGACATAGTCATAGGGTTTCTCGGAGCATAGGCCATGGGAATAGGGGTACTCTTCAGCCAGGAAACGCTCAATATCGGATTCTGAGTCCTCGCTCAAAACTATGGGGTTTTGGCCGACGTTTGGCTTAGGTTTATTCCGAGCAAGTCTCGATATCAATATAGCATTTTTCTTACCCTTGCTGTCAACAATAGGATTACCCTTGACTTTCTTACTCACAGGCTTCTTGACAGCCTGAGTCTTGTCTGTTATGATGTTGGGTGGGTAGATATCAGGGCAAACTGAGGGTTTGGCAGGGGGTAGAATAACATGTAATGGCACAGCTGGCCCGACGCTAGTCTTGCTAACCACAGCCTTGTCGATTTGAACAGATTCTCGACTAGCAAAGCCATTTAGGGATAAAAAGGCTTGCCAATTATCGCCATGAAGATTTAAATGGTGGACAACGATGAGTCTAATTAAGCTGTGGTGGAACAAGCTGCTATCATCCTTCTCGTGTTTGAACATCTTAGACATCTTGTAAAGACTACGCAAGAAGTAATGCGGCATGTTCAAAGGATATCCCATGAAATTCATCAACAACCGGAGGTGATAGAGAAAAACCAATCCATACAGACCTTCACAGGTCACAAATTGTTTCACAATTACCAAAAGGTCGTGCCACCTGGGTTTGAGGGTAGAAATAGGCATACCTTTTTCACAAGATGTAACCTTTCATGATATGAATAGAAAAGACCATGGCACCTCGTCGACTTTGGAGTTTTTAAACCATCATTGGCCCGTGGCTGCTAGTCCTGTAGCAGAGCTTATGAATTCTTCATTGAGTTCAAGATGTGTGTCACCTACTTTATCCCTACACCCATAAAAGGTGAGGGTGAATTGTTGGGCAACCGTAAGTTTGAATCCCTCGAACCTCTATATAAACACGAGCCAACCACTATCCTCTAAATCCTTACGGGCATCGTCGAACAGTAGCAGAGCTTGACTACCATTTGGCTCTATGCGCACCACCGGTGCCATAGACAGGAGCACACGGTGGGTGAGGTGAACAGGCCAGGGTTTGAACACAGCATACGCAGGGGCAGAACACTCACAGGCTTGCCCGAAACTAGCAAAGGTGAAATAGGGTAGGGGGAAAACATTAATGACAGAACGTGTGAAGGTGGTGGAGCTAGTTTAGCCCATGCACAACAGTCATATCCATAGTACAACCACCGGCGCAAATCACTATTCAAACCACTATTGTATAGGTTAAAAACCATGCCACTCAATCAGTCAATGAAACTTATGGCCAATCGAACAAAAATTTGTGCAAGAAATAATATTAGCATAGTTTTAAAACCAAATCAATAATTCGAAATCACACCAAGGGTTTGGTCATATGATGAATGCGTTGTATGAAATGATTTATACCAAGGGTTTAATCACAACGCCAATGTGTTTTCATGAAACAAATGTGTCAAGGGAATCGATTAAAAACTATGGAAATCAAACCATCAATGCATCACAAACTTGATCATAATATCACCACAGTCCTGTAAAACGAAGTCAAAATAAAAAAAATGCCAAATGAATAAGGATCTTGGAGTCTTGTCAATTGTATAACGATAAATAAATTGGAAATGCAATGATCATATTGACAAGGATGATTACAACAATCCAGTGATGATTTTAATGTGACTTCGAAAACCAAGTTTTCACGCTTGCAGTCATGAAAACAAGAACATAGGTAAGTGTGCAAATAGCGCAAAAATAATAGTGTCGTTTTATTCGAGAATTGCGATGAAAATCAAGGTGTGAAAAACACTGGTGTAGGCAGCTTATAAGGACAGTAGAAAAATGTGAATTGGCTTCCAACAAATAGGGGGGTTGTCAAGTCCATGGTCGAAGAAGCGGGTTGTTAGGACCGTGATCAAAGAAGCAGATTGTCAAGCCTATGAGTAGTTTATCTGGGTGAGAAACTACTTGAAATTGTTCCCTGGTGCGATGGGAAATAGATAAAAGGATCTAAGACTTCCTGTCTAGCCTGATGTTGAAGCCCTAGAAGGGAAGTGGGGTAGTCGAGGGACTGTTGAGAAAATAAGGGGCACACTTCCTGGGGTGGGACAGAAATTTGGGGAATGAGAGACTGTAGGCTATTTACAGGAGTTGCGAACCTTGGACTAAGCAATTTTGTATATTATCATACCTTATACTAGCTTAGCATTTCCTTTTTTCCTGGTAGAGTTTAGCCCCATATCGGGGGTGACCCACTGTTGATATTATGAGCAGTGTGTTATATGGCTGGGAGGAACGTGGGATGTATGCATGCAGTTGGTTCTTATTTCATGAGATAAGTGTTTATCATGTGCTTGTTTCAATTACTGTGTGTGTATTTTTGAATTTGTATTATGGAATCTCTATTATTAATTCTATGTATGAATTATTATTATTGCATGTTGTTATTATTCTACATATCTATGTTCATTTGTAGAGCAACTACATAAGTAAATGGAATCAGAGGATAATTGTTGAGTTCCGGTAATGGGAACATTGCAGAACATACCAACAAATTTAATTGATTTCATAATTCACAATTTTGGTGTGGCATTTCCCTACTCGGGGTTGGGGATGTTACAAAGTGGTATCAGAGAATTTTTGTTGAGTTGGTGGTAATGGGGACATTGCAAAGTGGTATCAGATAAATTTTGTTAAGTTGTTGGTAATGGGGACATTACAAAGTGGTATCAGAGCCAAGTTTTCAACACTAAGCCTAGATGGGCTGAGTTACTAGAATGTTGAAGTAAAAATTTGCAGAGAACTAATTTATGGAGTATGTGTGCAACTTGTTTGATTAAATTATTGGAGTAAAATTGAGAGAAATCTCATGGGTAATGTGAATAATCAAGCCCATAAATTAAAAATAAGAAATTTCAATTTATAATGGGTAAATTCGGGCCTATAGATGGCCAATTTTTTGAGTTTACAGAGAATCCATGGCACCCAAGACAAAATTGAGCAAAATTGGGAAAAATCCCCAATTTATGCAACAAAGTTATGGAAGAATTCGACAGGGAAAGGTCAAAATCCTTATGCAAATATTGACTTTTGGTTTACAGGATAAAAAATGGCCATGTGAAGTTTAACTACAAAGCTTCTCGTTCAACACCAGACTTGTATGGGCCAGGGATGAATATGAAGCTCGCGATTCAGAATTATGGAAAAACCAACTAAGCGCGGAAAAGTAATGGTGTGCGGATGTGCGCACTAAAATTTGGTGTCGTGCAGTGCAAAGTTGGTGATGCACAGAAAAAATAATGGTGCGTGAATGTGCACACTAAAATTTGTTTTTGCGTAGTGCAGAGCTTGTGAATCAGAGTGATGCGCAGAAAAATAACGGTGCATGGGTGTGCACACTAAAATTTGGTGTTGCACGGTGCAAAGATTTCGACGCACACATATTATTAGTGTGCAAGACGTGCACATTGAGTACTAGAAAAGCGCAATGTAAATTTGTTGGTGCAGGCGCAATGTTGGTATGTAGTGCATGTGTGTTGAATATGTGTGCAACGTGGAAATAGAATTCACGGTGCACGCTCAATGTTAGTGCGTAGTGTGTGCACTTTAAATATTCACGTCGCACGACACTAGAATTGGTGGTGGGTAGGGAGTATTGGTGTGCGGTGTGAGCACATTGAATCTTGGCATGGTGTGGTGTGGAGCTTGCAATGTGTGCAGCAAAAAGTTGTGCGCACTAGATATTGGCGCACAACACAAAAGTTGTGTGCACTAAATATGGGTGTGTGACTCAAAAGTTGTGCACACTGGATATGGGTGTGCGGTGTATGAACTACATTTTGGGAGTTGCACGTGTAGAAATTTTGCATGCTAAATATGGGCGTATAATTTAGAAATGGTGTGCATGAAGTCATTTTTTTGGTCTACAACAACAGAAAACCAATGATTTTCCGTGAATTTTTTGTATTTTTGAAGGTGTTGATTTTGCAGGGCATTTTTGAGTCCCTAAACAGTGTTTTCAGCTACTCGAAAATAGTGCACCTAAAGCATAATTTTGGTATATCAAATGAAAGATCTCGGCAATATATTTATAATGGTGTATTCCATTCATCAATCAGAGTTAGGGTGAGTGATTTATATCTCAAACAATGGAGACTAAATTTTAAGACCCAATTAACTTTCAAAGGCCATAACTTCTTGCTCAGGAATCCAATTGAGGCACAAGAACAGTCTATGGAAATATCTTGAGACATAGATGACAGCCATGCAATCAAACTAAAATTATGGTCACATTAAAAAATTTAAGAGGGCATAGAAGGTACATGTAGCAATCAAGCCAAAAATATTGATTGGCCTAAAACTTCAGTGGGTTGTATCCAACAGCCTAGAGCTCAGATGAGGATGAAAATTGTCCAGATTGTCCAAAATATTATTATGAAGGAACCCAGTTGAGATATTGTCAAATTTCCAAAGGATCGGGTGAAAAGATGCATAAGCTCAGTGAAAAAAAAGTACACAAGGTTGAAAGGTGATCAAAAGGAATTTTTGGGTAATAATCAAATGATTATAACTCTCTGCTCAAAACTCAGAATTGAGAAAGAAAGTAGTCATTGGAAAGGTATCGGACTGAGGAATCCATGTAATCACCTAGAATTGTGAGATAAGTAACACAATTCATATGAATTCAGAAAGAATATTTTTGGTGACTATAAAGAGGAAAAATTATGCATATGTACCAGAATTGTATATTGTGGTTGTATGCTTGCTTTAACCAGATTTTCTTATAATTTTTATATTATATAATAAATGTATTGCAACTAGAGATTAAGGTTGATGATAAATCATAGAAAATTTTCTTTAGGAAATTGGTATCTTCAGGTATGAGGAACAAGATGGGGTCAGTTCTTCAAAATGTTGAATGATTGATTGAGGAAAGTATCAATTGAAGATGTCTATAATCAGTGAGTAATATAGAATACTTTCCATGGAACTATGATTTGGGAAAAAGACTTCAAATGAAAAATATGCATGCCAATTGGGGATGTTGAATAAGAGAGAGAGATCATCTATGTTTCATGATAAATCATGAGTAATGGGTATGCATGGAACTGTGACCATGGAAGTGTGGAGAGATGGTTTTCATAACAGGTGAGAGGGTTGAAATTTGGTTACAGATAAGCACAGGTACTCAAGGAAAGAGTGTTATGACAAGAATCTCTCACAGGATGATCAAGAAACAAAAAGGAAAAATGTTGAGATATGAGTCTAGGTGCAACCATAAATTCTTGGGAAGACACTACAGGAAATTCACTCATGTTAATCAGAGTGCTCAATGGAATCTAATCATAAGAGTAGATCATATAGTGAATGAAATAGTGAAAGTCAATTCACTCCCAAAAGAATCCAATCTACAGATAAGGAAAGACATTAAGGGCGGAACATTTCAAAAAGAATTGATATGTCAAGATGTCATTCTTTTAATAAAGGAAGGCAAAGTATACGCTTGGAGATAAGGATAGCATCTCCAAGGAACAATCACATAGTTTGGGGGTAGTACTTCCATCATGGTTATCAGAGTAGCGTAGTGGAAGCATGGTATGAATATCACCACTTCAAGGGTAAATAAATTAAGGTGCAAACAAGTAAAGAGTGTTGGAAAATGCATAAATAAATATATTATGTGTAGATCGGATCTAGAATGGTGCAACCAAACTCCTAGCGGAAGAATTACTCAAATTTAAGTGCATTAGAGACTGGATGAAGTTCATGACTAATTCAAGATAGTGGAAATGTACCATTAGATGGATACCAAGTTATACAGAGTCTTCTACAACATTCGAGGAACTGTGACAATAATTGAAAGAAATATTGAGTGCATTCCAAAGAGATGAGTGCATTGACAGGGTACATTGGGATGCCAATCCAAAAGGATTCAAACATGGATACGATTTTTCTGAAAAGAAACCAATAAGGAACAATGAAGAAGAAAAATGATTCTATGCTTGGTATCAAATGCAAAAGAAACAAAATCTGAGGAGAAACCATCTCAATTGGAAAAAGAAACATTTGGGTAGCATTGCAACATGTGGGAGAATTGACTATGTA
>ML783462.1:93950-132144 GCA_009831015.1 Picea engelmannii | reverse complement strand
GAAAAAATCTTAATTGCGAACATGCATATGCAAAGAATGATCATTTCATTCTATTTAATAAATTGTTGATAGTTGTGCTTGAATTGTTAGGTGTAGACAATTCTGAAATCACTTTTGCCCCTTTGTAAGTATTACAATAGAATGTTATCGTATATAAAATACTAATCATCCGTTGGTTGAATGGAAGCTGAAAAGATTGTTGTAAATGTTGTCTCAAATGTGGCACTACTAAAATCCATAAGAAAGACTAAATATTGTTGTTTCAACAACCAAGAAAATTATGAGAGGAATCTTATACTTGGAGAAAATCTAAATTCCCTTATCGAATTAATTTGAATTTCTAAATGAAGATTTTATAAAATTCTCTCATGCTGATTGTATGCATGTGATACATATGAGATAATATTTATTATAGTTGGAATGCTTGGGAAGAAAAACTATTGTTGGAGACATTGGAGCCTATAAACGTAGAACCTTCGTGAGGTTCTGGTAATGAGTTAGAGTTATCCATGTGTGGGAAATCCTTGTCAACATGGATCATTGAGGGACTATGTAGTAGGGAAGGGATACCTGAGCCTGGAAGGGTAAGTGCAGTAGGGAAGAGGCAACTCAAGGATGCTTATGGCATAGTAGTTGTAATAATGAGAGTGTGTCAAATGGAACAATGAGATGAATTCTTTCCTGAAGCAGCTCTATGGAATAGAGAAAATGTCTTCCAACTACAGTATGAATACATGAATTGGTGCTTGAAATTAGAGCACCAAGTGGATAAAAAGCTTCATTAGAAAAGACATGAATCTTTTTGAAGAATTTTGAATGTACATGTATAAAATGCACTGAGGACAGTGCATAAATAAGGGGGAGGGGAATGTAATAACCCCAGTTTGAACCCAAAATTGTACATATAAATGCAATTATACATATAAGTTGGTGAGTTGATGGTACAAGTTCTTTAGTTTAGTTTTGCATGCATTGATTCAATGTGAATGAATCCCATACCAAAAGAGTGTGCACATTTTATAATGTATCATGCACTTGTGTAAGTGTGTGAGGATTCCAAGCTAAAGTAAGGGTGCGCACCATCTTGAGTTTTGCATACAATGGAGTAAGTGTGTGGTTTTGAGGCCAAAGTGCATGTGTGGTTATTAGGATGGAGAGCCAGGTGTTAAATGGCTAGTGAGCCATCATTGTAATATGTAATCACATGAAAATAATAATGAAAACACATCACTATTGCAAACCAACCATGTAAAAGAGTATGGGGGGATAAACTCCACTAGGTAGGGAAAAGGGGCTAAGCAAGGGGGGCTTAAGCCCAAAGGAATATTATATTAATATTCCTTAAAGTATAAAGTATGGATATGAATATATATCCTAAGTTTCTAAAGTGGGGGACAAGGGAGTTCTTGAGTGACATGTGTCATAAAAGACACATGCATATATAAGAGAGAGACTCGGTGTATTTGTGGGGGATTCATCATTCATTGAGGATTCTTACCATCCACTCATGGATGCTGCCATCTGTACTTGTACTTGGATTTTTTGTAGGTTGAAGAGGCGAGTTATCAGGCTCGTGGTCAAAGAAGCAGGTTGTCAATCCCATGAGTAGTTTCTCTGGGTGAGAAACTACTTGAATTTTTTTCCTGGTGCGTTGGGAAATAGCTACAGGGCTCTAAGACTTCATGTCCATCCTATCGTTGAAGCCCTACAAGGGAAGTGGGGAAGTCGAGGGATTGTTGAGAAGAGAAGGGGTACACTTTCTGGGGTGGGACAGGCATGTGGGGAATGAGAGACCGTAGGCTAGTTGCAGCAGTTGGGCACCTTGGACTGAGCAATTCTGTAGATTATTAGACCTTAGACTAGATTACAATTTCCTTTTCCCTAGTAGAGTTTATCCCCAGCTCGGGGGTGACCCATTGCTGAGATTATGAGTAGTGCAGTCTATGGTTGGGAGGAATGTGGGAGGTTTGCATGCAGTTGGTGCTCATTTCATGAGATAAGTGTTTATCACGTGCTTGTTTCAATTACTGTGTATGAATTTTTGAATTTCTATTATGGAATCTCTATTATTAATTATATGTATGAATTATTATTGTTGCATGTTGTTATTATTCTTCATATATTTGTTCATATGCAGATAAATTATTTAAGTAAATGGCATCATAGGATAATTATTGAGTTCCGGTAATGGGAACATTGCAGAGCATACCAGTAAATTTAATTGGTATCAAAATTCAGAATTTTTGTGTGGCATGGCCCAGCTCATGGCTGGGGATGTTACAAAGTGGTATCAGAGCAATTTTGTCGAGTTGTTGGTAATAGGAACATTAAAAAGTGGTATCAGAGCAATTTTGTTGAGTTGTTGGTAATTGGGACATTACGTGTTTTCAACAAGTCTTAGTCTATAGGGCCCTTGTAGAAAAACAATATGGACATCAACTTCAACATCTAAGAATAGATAATGGAGGAAAGTATGTGAATAACATATTTACAAGTTATAGTCGCCATTTTTTTTCCAGAGCGCTCTGATGACCACCTAGGGTTACGATTCTGAAGTGTCTCAGCTATTGCAATGGCAGCCTCCGGAGGAGGGGAGCCATTGCCCCCTCCTTCAACTACAAATTCCTTCTGCAAGATAATGGTCGCCCAAGGAAAGAAGATTCCACCTATTGAGCCCCCCAGGTTCGTCAAGAAACTCGACTCGATCCTAGAAATAGAACTACCCCTGGATCACCCATTGCGTGTAGCAATCTCTCTGTCAGACTGTGATCTGGTAGGAAAATTCATGGGGCTTTGGTCGTCAGCCCGTACCATAGATAACTGGATCCAAAGAAACTGGTGTTCGTTGATCAAGAGTAGTGTAACATGCTATGCAGTGGGAAGAGGATTCTTTATCTTCGAATTCATCTCTTGGGAAGATAGAGATCTCATCTTCAGAAATGGGTCGTATTTCATGGGAACTCAAGGACTCTATATGAATCATTGGACACCAAGATTTGACCACGCAATTGAAGTACCCAAGGATGCCCCAGTCTAGGTTAGGATTCCCAATCTCTCGATCCACTGTTGGAACCCCACGTCGCTCTAGGCAATTGGAAATGGGCTTGGTTAGTATATTGATAGGACAGATCCCAAAGACCAATACTCCTGTGCACACATCTGCGCAGAAGTTGACCTAGAGGTGGGTCTCCCAGAAGAAATCAAGTTAAAGGTTGGAGAATGGAAACACTACAAGAATCTTTATTATGAACAACTACCTTTCAAATGTATGGGATTCCATGAATATGGCCATTTTCAACGAAACTGCCCTAAAAATCCAAGCAAGGAGAAGGAAAATGGAGAAGGATGGAAACAGCCCAGAAAAGGAAAAGCTTCAACCAGAGAAAAAGGACCAAGAAATGAAAATACAGTCCCCACACAACCCAAGGTAAATGGAATTCAACCAGTAACAATGACAGAGAAGAGTCTTAGAGTGCTTGACCAGGGCCAAGCAAACGAAAAAGCAGGAGAAACCCCATAGGAATTTCCTTTAACAGAAGAGGCGCAAGGGAAATCAACCCCAAAAACCAGAGAGATGCCAACGCCAGATGTAAAAGAAGGGAAGGGGAAGAATGCAGCAGAAAAGGGCACGGGGATGGACATGGAGGAAGGAGATGTCTCCTTAGACAGTGACTATGAGAGCGCAAGTGACACCATTGCCACCCCAAAGAAAACAGGCAGAGGAAGAAAATCCAAAAAGGAAGAAAGAGAAAAGGAGACATACAAAGACGTTTTGAGTGGCTTGCAACCAACGATCAGAAAATTGATCAACGTAAGATAGACAAGGAAGAACTCCAAGGCTCTCCAAGGAGCCCACACACCCCCCCAAGGTAAATCATGAAGCTAACATCCTAGAATTGTAAGGGTTTCGAAAGAAAAATAAAGGAAGAAACACTTAAAGATATCATCATAACTTCAAAGACCAAGATCCTTCTACTTCAGGAGACCAAGATGGAAGAGAAAGACTTCCTCAACACAATAAAATCACTCTAGAAAATCATCCAAGGAACAGCAGGAAGTGCAAGAGGAGCCTCAAGAGGTATAGGCACCCTTTGGAATAATATGAAGTTTGATCTAATCAAATATGAAACACACATGCATTGGATCTACACCAGCCTTCTACACAATGAAGCGGGTTGACTGGTAAGCCTCTTCAATCTTTATGTGTCGGTCCTTCTGGAGGAAAAAATATTTTTTTGGGATACCCTAAAAGAATACCTGTTGTTAAATGATCTAGATAATATCATTATTGGGGGGGGGGGCTAAATATGACCCTAGCTATGACTGAGAAAAAATGTGGCTCCATTGTGCGAGACCCAGCAAGATAATGGGTCGAAGATATCATGTCAGACTGGGAGATGGAGGATGTCAAACCAACTAAAGTTAAATACACGTGGTCAAACAAGAGGATAGGACAGGGACACATTGCAGCTAGGCTAGACAGGTTCTTAGTCCAAAGCTCCTTCATGTTTCTAGGCTTTACTCCCTCCTCTTTAATCCTCTCGCATAGTGTGTCGGACCATAAACCAATCCTACTGGAAGTCTCACATGACAAGAATCTCGAACCAATCCCCTTTAGATTGAGTCCATCCTAGATCCACGATGAAGGCTTCCAAAATCTGGTTACCAAAATATGGAATGAAACAGTATGAGGCTCAACCTTCTTTGTTTGGGAAGAAAAGCTCAGGAGACTAAAGGCAGTGCTAAATTCTTGGTTTAAAACCCAATCAAATCCAATTGTAATTCACCAAGAGGCCCAAAAACGGCTAGAAAAACACCAGTTGGAGATGGAAAAACATAAAATCACTCAAGAAACCTTGCAGCAAGAAGATCAACTCCAAAGGAAATGGCATCAACTCTGTAGAGAGGAGGAAAATTACTAGCAATAGAAGTCTAGAAGCCTTTGGTTGAAAGGAGATAAAAACACAAGTTATTTCCACAAACAAGCTGAGGCCAGAAAGACGTTCAAGAAAGTCATGGAAATTTAGGTCCAAAATCAAACAATAACAGACTTTGAGGGCATAAAGGCAGCTGTGGCAGATGCCTTTGAAACTCTCTACTCAGAAACTCAAATATCTGCAATAGATCCTAAAGCTTACCCTCTCTCTCTTGTCCCGACCCTCATCCAAGATGAAGTTAACAACAGTCTAACCAAGGTGGTCAACCAACAAGAAATAAAAGAGGTGTTTGACCAAATGAATCCAGACAAAGCTCCAGGTTCATATGGCTTCACAGCCAGATTCTATCAAAACAGCTGGGATATTATTAAATCAGACCTCACGAAATTGATCTGGAAATCTCAGATTTGCAGCAATATAGGAGGAGGAACAAATTCATCATTTCTAGCTCTTATACCGAAAGAAAAAGGAGTAGTCAACTTTGGAATATTCTGGCCAATCTCCCTTTGCAACACAAGCTACAAAATCCTCACCAAAATAATAGCCAATAGAATTAAAAAAAATCTCCTTGTTATCATTCCGGAAAATCAAGGTGGATTTGTAAAAGGCAGACATATAGTGGACAACATCATCCTAGTTCAAGAACCCCTACACTCAAGCATTCGATGAAAAGACAAAGGTATGATAATAAAGATCAATCTTGCTAATGCGTTTGATAGAGTTAGGCATAATTTTTTGTTCAAGGTCATGGAAAATTTTGGTTTCTCCCCAGCCTTCATAAACCGGATAAAATATTGCATTGGTTCCCCTTGGATAGCCCCTCTAGTGAAAGGCCGTGCTACTAAGTTCTTTCAAGCCTCTAGAGGTCTTCGGTAAGGCTTCCCCCTCTCTCCTCTTCTTTATACCATCCAGGCCTCAGTTCTCAGCCTAAGGATAGCCCCAGGGGTAAAAGATAATAATCATGCCCAATTTGCAGATGAAACGTTGTTGATGGGAGGAGCAAGTATGCAGACAACAAAGAAATTTAAAAAAGAGTTAGATGTCTACACAGAAATCTATGGCAGTGTTATAATCCTGACTAAAAGCAAGATCTATGGATGGAACATTACACCAAGGGAAATGCTAGAAATTTCAAGAGTACTGAGAATGGAAGGCTGCACCATCTGGGATTCTTTTAAATACCTGGGAGTCCCAATTTTCAAATCCAAGCCAAAGGCCTCTCATTGGAACTCGTTGATAGACAAGTTAAAAAACAGAATAAACTCATGGGGAGCAAGTTGGTTAAACCTTGCAAGTAAAGTGGTCCTCATCAAAGCAGTGCTAGAATGTGTTCCAATCTACCAAATCTCCTTGTTACTGGCCCCTATTACCACAATTCAGAATATCTAAGCATTTTTCAGAAGATTCCTCTGGGAAGGAGGAAAGAAGATAGGAATAAAAATACACCTAATAAGCTGGGAAAAAGTAACTAAACCTTTCTCAGAAGGAGGCCTCCAATTTAAAAACATCCATACTCAAAATTTAGCGTTAGCGGCAAAAATTATCTGGAACCTAATCACCGGGAAATCCTCTTGGAGTAAAAGAGCGCTCTGGAAGAAGTACTTTCGAGGCCCAAGGAAAAAACGCCTAGATCGCCTAGCATTGGTGGAGAAAGTATCCCCAATTTTCTCTCTGTGTTAGAAGGCATTGGAACACTTTAGGAATCACCTCACCTGGATACTAGGAAACGGTAAAGAAATCAATGTTTGGGAAGAATCAATCATGGGAGATCCACCTCTAGGCTCGAGGCAGGGTCTTGACCGACTTAAAGAGTGGATGAGAACTCAGAACTTAAACAGTATGTGGGACATCTCAATTTGGGGGAACAATGAGAACAAAACTTGGCTAAGGTGGGAAATTGCCAAAAGACCCCCAGAGTTAGAAGAGGAATGGAACACTCTGACTTTTTGTTTGCAAGGGAAATCCCCTTTAAAAAAAAAAGAAAAAAAGACAAGAGAGGATGGGGAGATTTTTCCAGATTTTACACTACCGTAGCAGGGTATCAACACACAACAGTCGTCCCTCACATTCCCCCAGACCCAACAATTTGGAAAGCAATCTAGACTTCCAAGTCCATTCCAAAGATAGATATGTTTGTTTGGACCATGGCACATAGAGGCATCCTAAATGGAGAAAATATAAGAAGAAGAGGATGGGAAGGCCCTCACATATGTCCTCTTTGCTCTCAAGAAGAGGAAACAACGGACCATCTTCTTCTTAGTTGTGTTTACTCCAAGGAAGTTTGGCAGTTGGCCCTGGGACCGCAGTCTAACACTCTTGACTTACCTCAAGAGGCCTCTAACCTGCTCCATAATTGGAACTCCCTATGTCCCTTCCAGACAGCAAAAAAGGGCCAAATCTCCATCCTATGGAGCACTCTCCCAAAATTCATTCTCTGGAAAATTTGGCTCGAACGAAATAACAGGATTTTTAGGGAGATCAAAATTATCCCCACTCAAGTTGCAACAAAGATAAAGGCCTATTTTGGAGAAAGCGCCCCCTACTTCTGTAAAGAAAATAACTCAAGGCCCTTAGAGATGGAAGAGGAACATTGGATTGAACACTTCAATCTCCAAGACCAACAGCAGCAAACCGACAACAAACCTCACCAGGAAACTTGGGAAATTCTGAAGGAGGAACAAGATTTCGAAGAATGGTAGATAAAGGAAAATAATCACATGTTGTTCTTTGATGAGGCCTCCAAAGGAAATCCAGGTTTGGCAGGTGCAGGAGGGGTCCTGATAAGCCCCACCAGACGTCCAAAAATCATCTTTTCCTGGGGACTTGGAATAGAAACCAACAACAGAGAAGAATCACTGGCCCTTTGGCAAGGGCTAAACTAGGCTATTAAACACAACATCTAGGATTTGGTGATAATAGGGGAATCCTGGTTAGTAATCCAAGCCTTAATCCTCCACAGAAGAGTCAAAAATGAAAAACTCCAGCACATTCTGGCAAAAATCCAACTCCTCCTCGGCAATTTCCGAAATTATCAGTTGTACCACATCCTCCAGAGTCTGAATACAACAGAATATGAAGAGGCTAACAAAGGATCCCTCTCCCACATCGGAATCTTGCAAATAAATGGAACCACAATCATAATGGAACTACCATAAGCTTGGGGGAAGCGACCGGGAGATAACTGAGATGCGAGATGGCAAGTCAATAAGTCACATGTTCGGAGGTATAGTGGATATTCCAAGGAAATCAAAGACAAGGAGAATGTCAGAAATGAGGGATTTATCCATCATTTGGTCGTTGAAAATCCAGGGGAAAGCCATGACTCCAACAACTCACCCATGATTCCCAGATCGTGTGAATCAATTGGGAACTGTGAAGCTGGAGGAAACTGCAGTTAAAAGGAGAAGCAAGGAAGGGCCTTCTCATCCCTGGATCATACAAAGGTTTGTAATACACCCACGCAAAGGTAGAATGATCAGAGACAGGAGACGAGCACACAGCTGCAACACTCTAGGAGAAGCAAGGAAGGCGATGGCGTTCAATTCTGGCAGCAAACCCACGACAGAGGAACGACTGAAATCACTAGAAGATGCCTTGCAACACCTCAAGCACCTCCTGCACAATCAACGGGACTTTCTCCAAAACCTAGACATTGATGCAGGAAGGCGATTGGAAATGCTCGAAGCAGATATCACCTCCACTAAATTCGGGCTTTCAGAGGAGATTGGAAAGCTGCAAAAAGCATTCAAGTACCCAAAGCAAGAATTGGAAGACAGAGTCAGCCAGTTGGAAGACAAAATGGAACAGTTGAATAAAGACTAGAAGCAAGAGCAAGACCTGTCTAAAGGGGGAGGTCCAAAGAAATATGGCCAGTAGTTCAAAGGCATGGAATGGTGGTCTGAAAATAACTCTACGAGGAAGGCGTTTTGTATAGAAGCCACTGCATATATCATATCTTTTAGATTTAAAAATCCATCACCAGGTAGCAGAGTATAGCCTCCTATTCTTGTATCCATTTTGTCGAGTTTGGCTCACTCCATATGTAACAACACCAATGGCTTCGCCACTGTTTTTCTATATCTAAAAATCCATTATCTGTTATTGTCAAAAAAAAAAAACATATTTACAAGTTATTTCATTAAATAGAGATTCAAATGCAACATATTGTCCCATATACACCACAACAAATTGGTTTTGTTGAAAGAAATAATTTCACATTAAAGGAAATGGATAATTGTATGATCTAATCTAAAGGATTAAGTCTTCATTATTGGGAGGAAGCCATCAATTGTGCAAATTACATAGTAAATCACACTCCCACAAAGGCTCTAAAAAATATAACACCAAAATAAGCATGGAATAACATCAATCCATATGTAAGCCACTTCCATGTATTTGGTATTGTATCATGGGCTCACATTGCTGATGAGAAAAGGAAAGATTTACAGCCTAAAAGTGAGAAGTGCATTTTTGTTGGATATTTTGAAGATGTCAAAGGTTACAAACTTCTTCAACCTCATTCCAATGAAATGTTTATTAGAAGATATGTTAAATTTGATGAAAATATCTTGGCTTGCGAGCCTAATTTGGCATTTGTGCCATCTTCAACCTACGAGCCATATTTGGCGTTTGTGACATCTTTTGTTCCTAATATGGTTTCTTCTTCAGAAGATGATGATAGTGAGGATGAAAATCCACTTGCACCTGCTCACCTTCCTCCAGATGATTCCATTGAACATGAACCTGCACCATCACGGTCTCTTCCCATGTGGGTTTGTTCAACTCAAGAGACAATTGGTGATATTACTATTGATCCTTCATATCGGCATCAAACACATACATAGTTCCAATGAGCCTCTTATCTTTTGGCTCAAGTTTTAGAGACTCATGATCAATAAACATTTGCAGAAGCTTTAGGTCATCTAGATTGGGACACAAAAATGAATGAAGAGTATTACTCTTTAATGAGGAACGATACTTGGGATCTTGTACCTCTTCCAAAAGGAAGAAAATTTTTCAGATGTGAATGGGTGTACAGAACTAAGTATGCATCAGATGGAAGTGTTGAAAGATGCAAGACCCGGTTAGTTTCCAAAGGGTTCTCTCGAGTTGAAGGAATTGACTATAATGAAACCTTTTCCCTCGTAGCCAAAATGAATTTCATCTATCTTGATCTAGCCCTTGCTACCTGACATGATAAATCGAAGGACCATCAGATGGATGTTAAATCCTCCTTCTTGCATGGGGATTTGTAGGATTAAATATACATGGAACAAACTCCCGGCTATGTCCAGAATGAATCCATTCTTGTTTATCTCCTTAATAAATCTCTTTATGGTCTTAAGCAAGCTCCTTGAACTTGGCATGCCAAAATGGACAACTTTGTTCTTAACATCGACTTTTCTAGATTTCATTCTGATCCAAATGTCTATACCAAGAAAGTAGGAATCCATCTCATAATCCTTGTTCCTTATGTTGATGAACTTATCCTCATTGGTAGTGACCCTAAACTTTTATTCCATGTGAAATTCAATCTTAAAAATAAATTTGAAATGACAAACTTAGGCTATTTGCATTACTTCCTTGGCCTCCAAGTTTTGTAAACTAAGGAAGGAATATTTCTTTCCCAGTCTAAGTATGCTTGTGACCTTCTTCATCGCTTTCACATGGATGATTCTAAACCAGCTCCTTCTCCCTTCTAGTCTAGACTCAAACTTCTTTCCACTTGTACTTCTCCTGAAGTTGATGCCACCTTATATTGTCAGTTAGTTGGTAGCCTCTTATATTTGACTCATACCCATCCTGGTATTTCATTTTTTGTTGGTCTTGTTGCCCTGTATATGAAAACACCCCATGAAATCCATTATAAAGGAACTAAAAAGATACTTAGGTATTTCCAAGGTACAGTTCATTTTTGGATACATTACAGTTCAGGGGGGCATCCCTTGTTAGTTGGTTTCACTGATTTAGATTGGGTTGGCAACCCTGATGATCGGAAGTCTATTGCAAGTTATGTTTTAAGTAATGGTTGAAGACCTGTCACTAGGGTATGTAAGAAACAATAAGTTATTTCTCTTTCTTCAGTAGAACTACTAGGTTATTGAGCATCGATTAATGCAATTCTAGAAGCCTTGTGGCTTCGACATATCCTTTCATAGTTTGGGTTCCAATAGCGTCATATGACCACCCTCTAGTGAAACAATCAAAGTGTCATCAAGCTCACCAAAGATCCATTTCAACATCAACATATCAAACACATCAAGCTACACATGCACTTCATCAAAAAGCTCATTCATGATCAAGTTATTGAAGTTCCCTTTTTCCAATAGAAGATCAAGTTGCATACATTTTCAAAAAGTCTCTTACAGAAGTGAAGTTTTCCAAACTAGGATCTATGTTAGGATTTCATGAAGCTGTCATTAAGGGGGAATAGGATATAACGCCTCCTTCCTTCTCCTATTGTGTTTCCTTTGTAAATATTTAATCATATCCCAAGTTGTTCTTAAAGGGGGATGTTAGCATATTTAGACACTTGGGAGTTAGTTAAGATCAACTTGGTCTAATGTGTCGTTAGGTCAAAGTGTGTTTCTTTAGTATGAATTTGTAATTTGATGGTCATGATATGTTCTCATCATAGAGTGATCCGACAACTCATATTCTCCTTGATATTAATGGCTACGTCGATCCATGGATTAAGACCTGATTGGTCTATGATATCTATTTAAATATCAAGGAGGGTCATTTGTCGATGATCATTTGTGGGAAACTCTTTGTAATATATTTTCTTTTGCATTAATAAATTGCCTCAAGTGGCCACGTTGGTTGGGGTTGTGGATGTTTCCCCGCAGGGGTTTTACCACATAAAAACATCGATGTGTTGATATTGATCTAGTTGTGTGAGTGGTTACTTAAGGTAGTCGTCCTCTGTTGGAATACTTGTGTTTTCAAACACAAGAAACTTCTGCTCGAGATACATTTCTCAACAATTTAGCATCCACATTTTTTCTATTCACTCTCTCATACATAATCTCTTTAGTTTAAAATGTGTAATCTATTTTTCAATTTCGGTACTTGGATCTCATCAATGCAAGATATATAAGTTGCAAAGATACAAAACTTAAAATTATATTTAGAAAAATGAATTTAACATAAGGAATTCAATTGGCAACTTAATAAGGAGTTTGAGTTTACTTCCCTAAGTTAAATCTCCTTCCATGATTTTATGACATTGGTTACATTGATAATGATTTTGTGGACACATTAGTTGAGATGATGTGTTATCAAGTCTCTAGGCTATTGATAGTGTGCCTATATTCAAAATTTTCAAATATAGAAAAAATGAAAGGAATCTCCTAAAACTTATAGAAAAAAAATTGTAGAGATCAACAAAAAATTTCCAATAGCATAAAGAGCACATAGAAGAGAGTTAGTGATCAAAATTTATGGTGAAAATACCAAACAATTGTGTTTTTTCTTATGTTCTATGTCACACCACTTTTGAATTTTTGTGTGATATACTCTATATCACACCACTTTTAACTTTTGATGTGATAAGCCTTGTGTCACACCTCTCCTAAAATTTGGTGTGATACACCTTGTGTCACACCCCTCTTAAGTTTTGGTGTGATATTGTTTCTTAAACTTGGGAAAACCTTGATCTTGTGCACTCTTTTAAAAATTTAGTCTTATGCAATATTTTTAATAACTTTCACTCATGTGAATCACTTTAAAACTTTGTATTTATGTCCCCCTTTTAAAATTTGGTGTGATACACCTTGTGTCACACCCCTCTTAGGTTTTAGTGCCATATGTTTCTTAAACTTGGGAAAACCTTGATCTTGTGCACCCTTTTAAAAACTTGGTTTTATGCACTATTTTTAATAACTTTGAATCATGTGAATCAATTTCAAAACTTTGTCTTTATGTCCCCCCTTTAAAACATGTCTCATGCATACCATAAATTTTTTTCTTAATGTGAACTCCTTTACAACTTTTCTTTATGTATCCTTAAAAAAATGGTTTTTCCTTTATGTATCACACTTACACAAACTTTGGTGTGGTGCAACATGCTTTGGAGCGTATCACACTTAAACAAACTTTGGTGCGACATGCTTTGGAGTGTGTCACATTTAAACAAACTTTGGTGTGGTGTGACATGCTTTGGAGTGTATCGCACTTAAACAAACTTTGGTGTGGTGTGACATGCTTTTGGACATGTCTTTATGTTCCCCTTTATACTTTGGATGATGCTTACTTCATAAAAATTGGTCTCATTCACACTTCATGAAACCTTTGTCTTTTGTGCTTTATATTAATGTGTTCCTCTCATGAAACCTTTGGTTTAAAAAAAAATTGTATCATGTGTATCACCATAAAAGTTTGTCTTATGTGCCTTTTCATGAAACTTTCATGAGAGACCTTTAAAGTTTGTGTATTGCACCAAAAAATATTTTGAGTGTGACACGTTTTTAAACCTCGTGTATTGCACCCAAAAAGACTTTCCATGCAACATGTTGCTCCCTTTAGAAAATTGTGTGATGTGAAACTCAAAAATGTCTAAGTCATTGTATTCCGCACACACTTTGTTGTGGTCAACCTTTTTAGGTTGATTGATTTCAACCACGGAGGCTTCGCCTTGCTGACCAATATCTTATCACGTTCATTCATAAAGGGGGTTTTTTAATTGTGAAAAATAAATTCAATATATTGTAGTATTGGTGGGGGTGGGATGTGGGGTCTTAAAAGGTTTATAGTCATTGGGGTGTATAAAAGGGGTATCTAGTAAAAATAGGGGTTTCTTTTATTGGCAATATGTATTGGGAGGGGGGTTCAACAAAATGATTTTAGGAGGTATTTATCAATATCTAGTGAAATTAGGGGTATTATTTAATATCCCATGAATGAAAGTGCTATGTCACAGGTTCACTGAGTGAACACCTCATGATTTGAACTTAGAAATATTGTAGTTTTCTCACACGATATCCAATTGAGATGTCATCTTTTATAGTGCAGAAAGGATATGCAGGGATTTTTGATGAGTGGTCATCCAACCCCACTCAAAATCATTTCAATAGCTTTCATTATCATAAAACTTATATAACATTTAACCATGTTTTAAAATTATGTTAATACTTGTATATGTGATATGATACTTATTTAATTTGTCTTTCACTCGCTCCAAAACTTTGTTTATTTAATCTATTTATTTTTTAGTTTGTATTAATTTGTTTATTCTGTATGAATCTTTTTACCTATATACTTTTTTAAAAATCTTTTGATCTACAACATAATGATAAACAATATGATTTGTAAATTAGTACATTGTACACTAAATTTATGTACTTTAATTTTATAAATGAAAAATGTGAATGTACTTTTATAAATGCACTATGCACTTATACTTGTTTTTAATTATATTTTTCTTTAAACATATTAAAAATGAATAAATTATTTTTATAACAAAATAGAAATTATAATAAAAATAAAAATAAAATAATATATAAATTAATAACTAAATGTATGACATATACTTTTTATTAATATAAAAATAAATAAAAAATCATATGATAATTTTTTTTAATTATTAAAATAAAATTTAATTTTAATACATCTTTCTTTTTAAGTATAACTATATTTAAATTAATTACATGAACATTATATCAATTTTTAGATTATTAAATTAATTACCTCCATGCAATATATAATTTAAAGATTATTTTAAAATTATAAATTTTGTTAATTATATATATATATATATATATATATATATATATATAACAAATGAAAAAACCAAAACCATTGATGTTTGGGTTTTGCGAATAAATTTTAGAGACGTGAGGCCGCTAATCTCTTGTATGAGCCATTTGAGATTTCTTCCTTCACATTTCAACTCAAGTCATCCTCATCATAGTGTTGGCACATTCCTCTCAAACAAACTAGCTTTAAGTTGAGCTTTACGTAAAAGTATGTTGGGCATTGACAATATCAACTAGAGTCCAAATATGGGGCTATGTGCAGTTTTTGGCATCTTATCATGTAGTTTTTGGCATATTTGAGGTTGATTTTTATTTATTAAATATAAAATTAGTAATGGATATATATTTTATTATTTTTAATTTAAGTTTATATAAATTAATAAAATATCAATTTGTATGTTGTGTGGATATTTAATTTTACATTTAACAAGTTTTTATATTAAAATTTGAATAAATTTATAAGGAGATAAGTTAAAAAAAAAATAGTTATTTTGTTCCCTCCAAAACTATTTATCTTTATGGTTGACATTATCATCTGGAATTTTATTGGTTCTTTAAAAGTTGATGTACAGCACATTTTTTTAGGCCCGCTTTTGACATCAAGATTTCTCTAATGTATGCATGGGGGTTAGGAACAACATATAACAGTGAACTGGAGATTCTGAAATCTTTTCATGGTCTCACATTGCTCAAGGAGAAAGTCATGACCCAAGTAACAATGATGGGTGACTCCTCCATCATCATCTAATCCTTGGCTAAGTAGATTGCTTTGTAGAATCCTTTGCAAAAGATCAATCTTTTTTATTTAACACATAGAATTATCTCTTTAAGTCTYTGTTTTGCAATTTATTTTTTCAAGTTCTAAKAACTTAGAATGGACTGGCAGAAGTACAAGCTAATCCAAGAGTGCATCTAAGGGAAGGTATGGTTAAATTTAATCAGGATGTGCCGACCTTTGCACCCCTCCCATGAAATTTCTTACTTTTAAGGTGAAACACCATCCCAACATATGTGTTCCATCATGCATCTTAGAAATGATGTGGAGTTAATTCTTGAGCTTGCTTCACCATATATCACACTCAGAAGAGCATGCAAGTTAATGATGTGTACCTTAGGCTTATTAGTTTTTGCATGCGATTTTAATTTGGTGATGGTTCTAGAAGGGCATACCCTGGCTCCGCTCTCACCCTCTTCAACAGAGCATAGATAATTGAGTCTAGGGAGGATAAGTCCAATGCAATCTTGTTTTGACTTTGGTGGTTTTTTTAGTTTAACCTTCTAGGTTTGTGCTCTCCTCCTGTCAAAATGGGCCACTGTCATTATCAACACAATTGATGTGTTGTGTGCAACATGTGAGAGGTTTAACATGGCCTCTAGAGATGTGAGAAGGAGGTTGTTGAGGCTCATCGCAGTATGATGAACTCCTGCATTAGGTGGACTCGTTTGTTGGAAAGAGGAACATGACTAAAAGATAAGGGTGGAAAGTGTCATGGAAACTATGTCTCAGCTAATGGAACTTAGGGAAATAGAGAAAGAATTGTCTACCTTCATTCTTGTCTCTTTTTTGCATCATCTAGGACTAGTTAGTCAGTTGGGAGGACTGAATTCATTGCTTAATATAATAGTAGCATATTTGCACCTCCCTCCGAAGGTAATTCATTCGTTTGTTCCTACAATTATGCATTTGTTGGAAACTTGTCACTAAATGGTTTCTCTCAGGTTCATATTAATGAATAAATGCATTCATAGCATACCATAAACCTATCCATGGAGGATTCTACAGGATCTACCAATCTTGTGGAACATGCATGCACATAGAGGACACAACAATGGAGATCCAAGTGGGCCCAAACAACCATAATTTTTAGTTTTTATCTTTTATAATTATAGTTACTATGTTTTGTAGAGTTATGATATTGTTATCTTAGCTTGTATGACAATATACCTAACAAGACAACTTATTTTGGATAAAGGTAAGATTTGCTAAAGAAATATGGAAGGACAATTTTGTTTTCTTGTCATGTGCCAATGACCATTACTCTCTTTTGTGTTACTCGGATGCAACTTTTTGTATTACAAAAGCTAACCATTCTTGTGAAAAAATAGATCTATGATTTAATATATTAATGTTTGGGATGGGTCTTGGTTAGGATTCATTAGATAAAACATAAATGATGCTTTATTTGCAAGTAAAGAAGTAGGTTTATGGTATGGGAACTAAGATGAATAATGTATTAGAATGAAAACTCTTGAGAACATGGAGTAATGCAGTTGTAAAGATAATGGGAATGATAATGCTCACTAGTGTGGTATATTCACCTTTTGTATTGCAAGAGTCTTCTCCTACTACTTTTATTTTACATCATTAATAGTTTTGTATATACTGTATTTTTTCTCTAATGGTGGAATCTTGAGCTTCTTAATGTTGTTGCACTATGTCCATAATTGCAAGGTATTATGGACTATTATAATTTTTTTATATTGTATGGAAAAAAATATCATTTTTTTTCCTCACATACATTCAAAGCTTATTAATGATGTTGCGCTATATTGTGGACCATTGGAAATTTTTCATTTTGTTTGAAAGAAGTGCATTAGAAATTTTCGATGAAAACAAAGTTTATAATTGAAAATATGGAGAAATTATATTAATGTGGAGATCATCCCTAGATCTATCTCAAGTGTAATTTATCAAACATTTGAAGGGATCAACTTTGGATATATTAAGCATTCAATGAGATTAAAAAGAAAACAAGGTGTTATTGGTGTTCATCTCTCCCTTCAATTCATCCAATTGACTAGACTTTCCAATTTACCAATGGTGAGATACATGACTTAGATATCGAGCATTCTGAAAATCAATGCAAGGGTACATTGAATCAATATGCCTTGAGAGTTGCACTCATGCATAGCTAGAGTTGCACTTATGCATGATAGAATTTTTATACTTGAATGCATTGTTGAATGTGTTTTTGTGAATGCATGCATATATGTTATCTAACGAAAATTAGTATACTAATAGCTGAAATGTTACAATTATTACTCACTCATGGAGTTGAGGACATTTCAGGGACTATGAGACATTGCAATAGGAAAGTTGCAATTTAAGTCGTTACATGAGCATTGACTACAATAATTTTTCTTTCAAAAAATAGAGTAATGAAATTAATGTTATTGAAAGAAAAAAAAAATGAAAAAAAAAAAATTGTGAACATGCATATGAAAAGAATGATCATTTCATTATATTTAATAAATTGTTGATAGTTGTTCTTGAATTGTTAGGTGTAGACAATTCTAAAATCACTTTTGCGCCTTTGTAAGTATTACAATAGAATGTTATGGTATATAAAATACTAATCATCCGTTGGTTGAATGCAAGCTGGAAAGATTGTTGGAAATGTTGTCTCAAATGTGGCACTACTGAAATCCATAAGAAAGACTAAATATTATTGTTGCAACAACCAAGAAAATTATGAGAGGAATCTTATACTTGGAGAAAATCTAAATTCCCTTATGGAATTAATTTGAATTTCTAAATGAAGATTTTATAAAATTCTCTCATAGTGATTGTATTCATGTGATACATATGAGATAATATTTATTATAGTTGGAATGTTTGGGAAGAAAAACTATTGTTGGAGACACTGGAGCCTATAAACGTAGAACCTTCGTGAGGTTCTGGTAATGAGTTAGCGATGTCCATGTGTGTGAAATCCTTGTCAACATGGATCATTGAGGGACTATGTAGTAGTGAAGGGATACCTGAGCTTGGAAGGGTGAGTGCAGTAGGGAAGAGGCAACTCAAGGATGCTTATGGCATAGTAGTTGTAATAATGAGCGTGTGTCAAATGGAACAATGAGCTGACTTCTTTCCTGAAGCAGCTCTATGGAATAGAGAAAATGTCTTCCAACTACAGTATGAATACATGAATTGGTGCTTGAAATTAGAGCACCAAGTGGATAAAAAGCTTCATTAGAAAAGACATGAATTTTTTTGAAGAATTTTGAATGCACATGTATAAAATGCACTGAGGACAGTGCATAAATAAGGGGGAGTGGAATGTAATAACCCCAGTTTGAACCCAAAATTGTACATATAAATGTAATTATACATATAAGTTGGTGAGTTGATGGTACAAGTTCTTTAGTTTAGTTTTGCATGCATTGATTCAATGCGCATGAATCCCATACCAAAAGAGTGCTCACATTTTATAATGTATCATGCACTTTTGTAAGTGTGTGAGGATTCCATGCTAAAGTAAGGGTGCGCACCATCTTGAGTTTTGCATACAATGGAGTAAGTGTGTGGTTTTGAGGCCAAAGTACATGTGCGGTTATTAGGATGGAGAGTCAGGTGTTTAATGGCTAGTGAGCCATCATTGTAATATGTAATCACATGAAAATATTAATGAAAACACATTACTTCTGCAAACCAACCATGTAAAAGAGTATGGGGGGATAAACTCCACTAGGTATGGAAAAGGGGCTAAGCAAGGGGGGATTAAGCCCAAAGGAATATTATATTAATATTCCTTAGAGTATAAAGTATGGATATGAATATATATCCTAAGTTTCTAAAGTGGGGGACAAGGGAGTTCCTTGAGTGACATGTGTCATAAAAGACACATGCATATATAAGAGAGAGACTCGGTGTATTTGTGGGGGATTCATCATTCATTGAGGATTCTTACCATCCACTCATGGATTATACCATCTATACTTGTACCTGGATTTTTCGTAGGTTGAAGAGGTGAGTAATCAGGCTCGTGGTTGAAGAAGTGGGTTGTCAATCCTGTGAGTAGTTTCTCTGGGTGAGAAACTACTTGAAATTGTTCCCTGGTGCATTGGGAAATAGCTACAGGGCTCTGAGACTTCAAGTCCATCCTGTCGTTGAAGCCCTAGAAGGGAAGTGGGGAAGTCGAGGGATTGTTGAGAAGAGAAGGGGCACACTTCCTGTAACAATATTTCATTCTTATTTGTAGTGCTCTGATACCATTCTGTAACACTCTTTCATTCTGAGTTGTAATGCTCTGATACCATTTTGTAACGCCCCCTTTCACTGTCGGGCAGGCGCTACTTCACAAAATAACAATCTCATACTTAATTATATATATATGACATGCATTTAAGAACATGAAACACATTTAAACTCAGAGTAAACATAAGAATTACTGCTATTATAAATAATCAATGGCATTAACATTAATTCGTATGCACAGCAGATTACATGATAAATATAAATACACAGACATGCAGAAACGTAATTAAAAACATCATCTGGTACTTATCTTTGAAACGGTGGTAATTCAACCAACCAGGTGCAGGCCTACAATGAACCTCCCAGCCTTAGACCACACTACTCATTAAGCTCAGTAGTAGGTCACCCCCGAGTTGGGACTAAGCTCCACCTCAAGGAAAGGAATCCTAGGCTAGGCTAAGGTTATAGGGAAAAGACACAGTCACAAGGAATAAATTCTCTCCCAGGAACCACTCATACTCACTACCCACAGACTCTCCTTCCCCACATGCTTGTTCCACCCTAGGAGTATACACCTTCTTTGTCACCTAGACAGTCCTTCGGCTGCTAACCTCCCTTGCCTTGGGTTTCAGCAACAGATCGGACCGAAAGTCTCCGATCTATGTGGCAGCTACAGGGTTCCTTCCAGGAGTTCTCTCCTTCCTCTGTGCACTCTCTCACCTGGAGAGAATTTCTCACAGGCCAAGCAACCTATTCTTCCAACTTCAATCACCTCTCTCATCTGGAGAGAGTGTTGTACAAACTGGCCAACAAGCCACAAGCAGTCCAGCACTGTGTGGCCACAACAGCCAACGGGGAAAATAGACACGGTCTTTCCAACAGGCTCAACAATGACAAGATCGTCTCACAGTTATGGCTTTGGGATAGAGACTCCACACACAGGATCGATCTTCTCGGACAGAGGATGCATCGGCTTTTCAGAAATCAACACATGCTATCCCCAAAATCAAAACAGATTATTCCCCATGGTTTCATAATTGCACGAGGTCCCTTGCAGAGATCAGACCGGTTCTCGTTCAGGCAGTCGAGGGTTGAATGGAGGAGGAGGAACCCCCCAACACGGCTTATCTCATCCATTTTATTTGCATGCGCCTGGGTTGACACTTGTCACACATGCAACTGCATGCATTCCTTCAACATGCTTTTCCTTCCATTTGGAAGTTGTTTGTCCTTCCAAAAGGACTTAGGATAAAACATATTATTCACATGCCCTTTTTGGAATAATATTAAAATATTATTCCCAAGGCTTAAGCCCCTAAGCTTAACACTTAGCCCCTTTTCCCACCTTCCAGCCCCTAATCCCTTTCCCACTCTGTGGAAGCTTAGTCCCCCATCACTCATTCATCGTGGTCGGTCTACACGCAGTGGTGTTTATAAATTTATTAATTTTCTGCATAGATACATGTACAAAATTAGGCTCTTGGCCTTCAACACTTAGGCTCTCTGGCCTAATAATCACATAAGCCCACCAGCTTATATTAACTTGGCTCACCAGCCTATAAAACATAATTACAATTCATTTCATAAACATGATTTACAACAAGGCTCGGCCTTGGGGACATTACAATCCCCCTCCCCTTATTTCTGCACTATCCTCAGTGCAACCTTACACTGTCTCTGCAAGCCTTTCAAAATTTTCAAAAAGATGCGGGTACTTTGCCCGCATAACATCTTCATGCTCCCATGTCGCAACTTCAAGACCGTACCAGGTCCAATGGACCTTTACAAGCTCTATAGCTCGATTCCGGAGTTGTTTTCTTTTCCTGTCCAATATGCACACAGGATGCACTTGCAGGACACCTTCTAGTTCCACCTGAATCACATTCCAATAAATAACATGATTAGCATCAAGTATATATTTCTTAAGCAGTGAAACATGAAACACATTATGTACAGTCATAGATGCAGGTAATGCAAGCATGTATGCAACTGGCCCAATCCTTTCTAGGATTTCAAACGGCCCACAAAATCTTGCTGCCAACTTGGCGCAACTTCCCAGCTTCAAGTAACTCCTGTTAGTTTTCACTTTCAGGAAAACATGATGACCCACTTTGAATTCTCTGTGGGTTCTGTTATTATCAGCATAACTTTTCTGCCTGTCCTGGGCAGCTTTTAAATTTTGTTTAATTTTTATTATTTGGTCCTCCATCTCTTTGAGAATCTCTGGCCCAACTACTACTCTGTCAACTGGATTACGCCATCTCACAAGAGTGTTGCACTTTCTTCCATAAAATTCTTCAAACGGGCTCATTTTCAATGATGCATGATACCCATTATTGTAGGCGAATTCTACCAAGTGCAGGTAGTCTTCCCATATTGATGGTTTGTTCATCATGTACATTCTCAGCATGTCCTCTATTACTCCGTTCACCTTCTCTGTCTGTCCATCAGACTTGGGATGATATGTTGTACTAAAATTCAGATTCGTTCTGAATCCCTTGAACAGTCCTTTCCAGAAATTCGAGGTGAATTTTGGGTCCCTATCAGACACAATCATCTTAGGAATTCTGTGTAAGCGTGCCACTTCTTTCAAGAAAATCTTGGCAACATCTGCTGCCTTGTGAGTTGTTTTCAGTGGAATAAAATGGGTAGCTTTTGTAATCTTGTCCACCACCACCATGATCGAATCATGTTGCTTACTTGTTCTGGGCAATCCTGTAATAAAATCCATTGTCACCACTTCCCACTTCCACTCAAGAATGGGTAAAGGCTGTAGCAACCCTGCTGGGTGCCTATGCTCAGCCTTAACTCTCTGGCACTACATACATCTGGCGATGTATTCAGCAATTTCTTTCTTCATACCCAGCCAAAATTAATGGCTTTTGACTACTGCCACAGTCTTCTGATATCGAGGATGTCCAGCATAAGTCACGTTATGCATTTCTTTTAGAATTGCCAGTTTCAATTCCTGGACATTGGGTATATACACTCTGTTTTTATACAAAAGTAATCCATCAGCTTCCAAGGTGTAACTTTCCATTTTCTATGGTCTTTCACGCTGCTGTAGCTTTGCTACCAAGTCTCTGTACTGTAATTCAGCATTTGCAGCATCCAGAATTCTATCCTTGATATCAGTCCTATACATGCTAATGACTATAGCATGTAATTCATGCACTTTTATGCTGAGTGCATCAGCCACCTTGTTTTCCTTCCCTTTGATATGCTTGATATCAAAGTCGTATTCGCAAAGAAACTCCAGCCACTACTTTGCCTAGCATTTAAAGTTGGCTGATCAAAAAAATACTTCAGACCGTTGTGGTCTGTTCGCAACTCAAATATTCTTCCCATGAGGTAACGTTTCCATTTCCTTAAAGCATGGATGATTGCTGCTAGCTCCAAATCATGAGTGCCATAATTCCTTTCATGCTCTTTCAGCTTCCTGGACTCATAAAAGATTACAAATCCATCTTGGCTGAGAACTCCTCCCAACCCTTCCTTACACGCATCTGTGCACACCACGAAATCCCTATTTGGATCTGCAATCCTTAGGATTGGAGCATTGGTTAACAACTACTTCATTCGCTGGAAACTATTCTCACACTCTTCAGCCCACTGAAACTTCTTCTCCTTCCTTTGCAAGGAATTGATAGGGTAAGCTATCCTTGAGAACCCTACTATAAACCTTCTGTAATAGCCTGCCAAACCCATAAAGGATCTAACTTCTGTCACATTCCTTGGCACTGACCATTCTCGGATGGCCCCAACCTTCTCAGGATCCATAGCGATCCCTTCTTCTGAAATAATATGCCCCAAGTAATGGATCTGTCTTTGATAAAATGAGCATTTGCTCAGCTTGCCATATAGTTGGTGTTCTCTCAACACTTGAAGCACCATCCCCAGGTGTTGTTTGTGCTCTTCTTATGACTTGGAATACACCAAAATGTCATCCAGGAAGACTATGACAAAATTGTCTACATACTCCCTAAATACACCATTCATTAAGCACATAAAAATAGTAGGTGCGTTTGACAGTCCAAATGGCACCACTGTGAATTCATAATGACCATACCTTGTTCTAAAGGTGGTCTTCCTGATGTCCTCATCCTTTATTCTCACCTAGTGATATCTGGATCTAAGATCTATTTTTGAAAATATTTTCACACCCTTCAACTGATCGAAAAGATCGTCGATCCTCCGCAGAGGATACTTGTTATTGACAGTTACCTTGATCAACTGTCGGAAATCAATGCACAGCCTCAATGTCCTGTCCTTCTTCTTCACGAACAGGACCGGGGCACCCCAATATGACACATTGGGATGAATGTACCCCTTCTTCAGAATCTCTTCAATCTACAACTACAACTCTTTCAGCTCTGGCGTACTCATTCTATAAGGAGCTTTCGAAACTGGAGTTGCTCCAGGCATCAAATTTATAGAAAAATCGATGTCTCTCTTCAGAGGTATTCCAGGTACCTCCTAAAATACATCTTTTAACTCTGTGAGTACCTCATGGTCTCCAATTCTTGAGACTTCATATCTAGATGCTTCCTCCACACAGGCTACAAATAATTGACAGCCTTTCCTGTAACACTTCTTTAGCTGCATGACTGAGATTTCTCTAACAGCCACAGCTCTGGGAATTCCTTGGACTTTTTTCTGATTTACCTCCTCATCTAGGCATGTAGACCTCTTGTTATGACAGTCCAGGAGGGCACGGTGCTGGTCCAACTAGTCAATCCCAATTAGGCAGTCATAAGAGCCTAAAGGCAGAACATTCAATTCATCCTTCGTGCTCAATCCAGTCATGTCTACCGAATAGGATTTAACCAATTCAATGACCTTCCTCTTGGTTCATGTATCCAACTGCACTAACCAAGACCTTTCATGTTTTCTTCTTGATAAATGCAAACTTTCCACCACCCTAGGATCTACATAACTATGGTTAGCCCCATAATCAATTAAAATAATAAACGGTCAGTTGTTGATCATACCTTCCACTTCAATCATGTGTGATTGAAATTCTTCTTGCTTATTGTCTAGGGCTGCGTAGATCCTTGGAATCATACTTCCCATATCCTCCACTGTTTCAGCTTGTTGAACATTGTGGACGGTTCTCACTTTATCTTTTCTGTGGGGGCAGTCTTTGTACCTATGGTTCCCTTTACAACCCCAACACTCCATAGATGGCGGTCTGGGCATTTGTTCATCCACTTCATCTTTCCTGGGCTCTCTAAAAGATGGTTGTCCCTGAGGACTGTTCCTGAAAAAGGGAGGCTTGTTTCCCTTCTGCCTCTGCTCTTTCCTGAACTTCTTCTGATCATCCCAAGCCTTCCGAAAAGTAGGCCTTTCTCTTTGTTGTTCATGTAATCATTTATCCCTTCTTATTGTCTCTTCCATAGTCTTAGGATCATCATACTGAATCTTGTCACTGATGGAAGGTGGCAGTCCACTCAAATATCTATGAATCTTGACAGCCTCATCTTTTATGAATGGAACATACTTCAGTAGTTCCAAAAACCTTCGTTCGTATTCATCAATGGTCATGCTGCCCAACTTGAGTTTGAAGAACTCCTTCATCTTTCTGTCATAGTATCTTTTGGTTAGGTATTTCTTCTCGAAATACCTCTTGAACTCCTTCCAAGTGATATCTTTCTCCCTAATGTGTTGCACCTGCACAAACTGATCCCACCACATGGATGCTTTTCCTTTCAATTGATACATCGCAATTATTCCTTCTACATGAGCAGAATAATTCTGCAATTGGAAATATTTCCTCATGCCAAGAAACCAGGTTTCAGCATCTTCCTCCTTCTTATGTTCTCCATCGAATGTTGGAGGCTTGATCTTGTTCATCTCTCCCTTCAATTCATCCACTTCGGATCTTCAGTGTTTTCTAGTAGGGGACGGGCTTGAACTACTGCGTGCCTCCCTACTAGAATGCTTTGGGGAGCGACGATGGTGTCTGCTACCACTCCTCGATCTTCTTCTCCTCTCAGGGGTTCTGACACTTCTTGATCTTCTTTTCCTCTCAAGGGTCCTACGACTCTCTGTCTTTCTTGAGTCACTCCCCTTCTCCAATTTTCTTTCTATTCTTTCCAGGATTTTCAACATTTTTAAGTTGAATTCACCTTGTTGATCCCTGACTTTCATGAGCTTTCAGCTATCATCTCGGTGAGCCTGGACATCTCTCTGCAATCCTTCAATGATTTTCATTATGTGCCCTTCCTTATCTAATTCTCTTCTATTCCCATTGGAGTTCGATCCTTTGAATCCCAGGTTGACATCCCTTCCTTCTCTTTCACCCTCTGATTCAGAGGCAATCTACACCTCTTCCAATTCCATACTCGGCGTCGGTTTTCGGCTGTCCTGACACTCATTGAACTCTGCACACACAATGTGCAGTCAAACAAAGTTTGTCAGGCCTTAAACCCTTAATAAAATCACAATAATCATAAACCAATCCGAATAAGAAAAATGTTTCGATTCCACTAAGTTTTATGAGCTCTATTCGGCTTTGTAATTTTTGGGACTTCGGGACTCCAGGTTTCGGGGTCTCAGTCCATGAGGTTCTCATTCTCTCTTTTGGGACTTTTGGTTTCAGGGTATCGGTCCACGAGACTCTCATACTTGCTTTTGGGTTTCGAGGTTTTGGTCCACGAGGACCCAATAGTTAAATCCTCAACGGTTCTTTGTCTTCAAAAATTTCGGGACTTCGGGATTTCAGGGTTTCGGTTTCAGGGTTTTGGCCCCCCGGAGGTTCTCATGCTCGCTTCCCTCTCTGACTCCCAACTCTTGAACTTCCAACCTCTTTTCCCCTGGGCCCACGGCACAGCTGTCGCCAACTATGGTAGAGTTTTTGGGACTTTGAAACTTCGGGTTTTGGGTCTTCGGTACCTGAGAGTTCACGACACAGTGACTCCCAACCCCTGGTCACTCCAACTCTCAAATTCTGAAATTTCGATTTACTTTACTCTCTAGGCCCACAGCACAGTTTTTGCCCTTAACCATGGTGGCGCATGGCATGTTCAGGAGGGTCCACGTCACCTTCAGTGACATCATCGGGTCCCACCACTCTTGCCTGTCTTCTTGACTCACTAGCACATGGTACACATCCATGCACCCACGTCCATTCCAAGCAAAATCCAACGGTTAGGCCTTTCCCCGATCTACGGCACAGATATTTTCGAAATTTTGGGGGTGTTCACCTCTCCTCAGTTTCGAGTTTTCGGGTTTCTTTATTTCATGACTTGCGAACACAAGGGTTCTTTCCCTTCAGTTTCCCGGGTGCCGAAACGTTGACCGACAGCCACCTGTTTTCCCCCCGATGGACAGTCCTGACGAATTTTGGGATTTTGCGTATCGCAATTTCCACATTCCTGTGCAACTCCAAAGTTTTTTAAAACCTGCGCACATTTTCCATATTTAACGGTTACGAGGGTTCTCCTTTCCTCAGAATAGATCCTAAGTCTCCAACACTTCTAGTGTGGAGTCCTCTCTTCCTGTGGCCTTATACCACACTGGTTACGGGTTCATAACATCGCTACACCTCCTGAGCTTTGTAACACAGTTAAGTAATCTTCTTGACACTCATGAGCACTCAAAGGTCCATAATTGGTCTTCCAGACACAATTTCTCCTCAAACACTTGGTCCAAATACCACTTATCTAGCCCATCTAGGCTTAGCGTCAAAACCTTGGCTCTGATACCATTCTGTAACACTCTTTCATTCTGAGATGTAACGCTCTGATACCATTCAGTAACACTCTTTCATTCTGAGTTGTAACGCTTTGATACCATTCTATAACGCCCCCTTTCACTATCGGGCAGACGCTACTTTGCAGAATAACAATCTCATACTTAATTATATATATATATGACATGCATTTAAGAAAATGAAACACATTTAAACTCAGAGTAAACATAAGAATTATTGCTATTATAAATAATCAATGGCATTAACATTAATTCATATGCACAGCAGATTACATGATAAATATAAATACACAGACATGCATAAACGTAATTAAAAACATCATCTGGTACTTATCTTTGAAACGGTGGTAATTCCACCAACCAGGTGCAAGCCTACCACGAACCTCCCATCCTTAGACCACATTGATCATTAAGCTCAGCAGTAGGTCACCCCCGAGCTAGGACTAAGCTCCACCCTAAGGCAAGGAATCCTAGGCTAGGCTAAGGTTACAGGGAAAACACACAGTCACAAGGAAGGAATTCTCTCCTAGGAACCACTCATACTCATTGCCCACAAAATTTCCTTCCCCACATGCATGTTCCACCCCAGGAGTATACACCTTCTCTGTCACCTAGACAGTCCTTCGACTGCTAACCTCCCTTGCCTTGGGTTTTAGCAACAAACTAGACCGGAAGTCTCTGAGCTCTGTGGCAGCTACAGGGTTCCTTCCAGGAGTTCTCTCCTTCCTCTGCGCACTCTCTTACCTAGAGAGAATCTCTTACAGGCCAAGCAACCTATTCTTCCAACTTCAATCACCTCTCTCACCTGGAGAGAGTGTTGTACAAACTGGCCAACAAGCCACATGCAATCCAACACTACATGGCCAAAACAACCAACAGGGAAAACAAACACGGGCTTTCCAACAGGATCAACAATGATAGGATGGTCTCACAGTTATGGCTTTGGGACAAAGACTCCACACACAGGCTCGATCTGCTCGGACAGAGGATGCATCAGCTTTTCAGAAATCAACACAGGCTATCCCCAAAATCAACATAGACTTTTCCCCATGGTTTTAGAATTGCACGAGGTCCCTTGCAGAGATCAGACCGGTTCTCGTTCAGGTAGTCGAGGGTTGAATGGAGGAGCAGGAACCACCCAACATGGCTCATCTCAGCCATTTTATTTGCATGCACCTGGGTTGACACTTGTCACCCATGCAACAGCATGCGTTCCTTCAGCATGCTTTTCCTTCCATTTGGAAGTTGCTTGTCCTTCCAAAAGAACTTAGGATCAAACATATTATTCACATACCCTTTTTGGAATAATATTAAAATATTATTCCCAAGGCTTAAGCCCCTAGGCTTAACACTTAGCCCCTTTTCCCACCTTCCAGCCCCTAATCCCTTGCCCACTCTATGGAATCTTAGTCCCCCATCACTCATTCATCGTGTTTGGTCTGCACGCAATAGTGTTTATAATTTTATTAATGTTCTGCATAGATACATGTACAAAATCAGGCTCTTGGCCTTCAACACTTAGGCTCTCTGGCCTAGTAATCACATAAGCCCACCAGCTTATATTAACTTGGCTCACCAGCCTATAAAACATAATTACAATTCATTTCATAAACATGATTTACAATAGGGCTCGGCCTTGGGGACATTACACTTCCTGAGGTAGGACAGGCATGTGGGGAATGAGAGACCATAGGCTAGTTGCAGTAGTTGGGCACCTTGGACTGAGCAATTATGTAGATTATTAGACCTTAGACTGGATTACAATTTCCTTTTCCCTAGTAGAGTTTATCCCCGTCTCGGGGGTGACCCACTGCTGAGATTATGAGCAGTGTAGTCTATGGTTGGGAGGAATGTGGGAGGTTTGCATGCAGTTGGTGCTCATTTCATGAGATAAGTGTTTATCATGTGCTTGTTTCAATTACTGTGTATGGATTTTTGAATTTCTATTATGGAATCTCTATTATTAATTATATGTATGAATTATTATTGTTGCATGTTGTTATTAGTCTTCATATCTTTGTTCATATGCAGATAAATTATTTAAGTAAATGGCATCATAGGATAATTGTTGAGTTCCGGTAATGGGAACATTGCAGAGCATACTGGTAAATTTAATTGTTATCAGAATTCAGAATTTTTGTGCGGCATGTCCCAGCTTGGGGCTGGCGATGTTACAAAGTGGTATTAGAGCAATTTTGTTTGGTTGTTCGTAATAGGAACATTAAAAAGTGGTATCAGAGCAATTTTGTTGAGTTGTTGGTAATTGGGACATTACGTGTTTTCAACAAGTCTTTGCCCATAGGGCCCTTGTAGAAAAACAATATGGACATCAAATTCAACATCTAAGAATAGATAATGGAGGAAAGTATGTGAATAACATATTTACAAGTTATAGTCACAATTTTTTTTCAGAGCGCTCTGATGACCACCTAGGGTTACGATTCTGAAGCATCTCAGCTACTACAACGGTAGCCTCCGGAGTAGGGGAGCTAGTGCCTCCTCCTTCAACTAAAGATTCCTTTCACAAGCTACCGACCACCCAAGGAAAGAAGATTCCACCTGCTGAGCCCCCCAGCTTCGTTAAGAAACTCAACTCAATCCCAGAAATAGAACTACCCCTGGATCACCCAATGCGTGTAGCAATCTCTCTATCAGATCGTGGTCTGGTAGGAAAATTCACGGGGCTTTGGCCGTCAGCCCGTACCATAGATAAATGGATCCAAAGAAACTGGTGTCCACTGATCAATAGTAGTGTAACCTGCTATGCAGTGGGAAGAGGATTCTTTATCTTCGAATTCATCTCTCAGGAAGACAGAGATCTCATCTTTAGAAATGGATCGTATTTCATGGGAACTCAAGGACTCTATTTGAATCGTTGGACACCAAGTTTTGACCCCACGGTTGAAGTACCCAAGGACGTCCCAATCTAGGTTAGGCTTCCCAATCTCTCGATCCACTACTGGAACTCCACGTCGCTCCAGGCAATCAGAAATGAGCTTGGTCATTATATTGACAGGGCAGATCCCAAAGACCAATACTCTTGCGTGTGCATCTGCGTAGAAGTGGACCTAGAGGTGGGTCTCCTAGATGCAATCAAGTTAAAGGTTGGAGAATGGTAGCACTACCAGAAGATTTATTATGAACAACTACCTTTCAAATGCAGGGGATGCCATGAATATGTCCATTTTCAACGAAACTACCCTAAAAATCCAAGCAAGGAGAAGGAAAATGGAGAAGGATGGCAACAACCCAGAAAAGGAAAAGCTTCAACCAAATCAAAAGGACCAAGAAATGAAAATACAGTCCCCACACAGCCCAAGGGAAATGGAAGTCAACCAATAACAATGATAGAGAACAGTCTTAGAGTGCTTGACCAGGGCCAAGAAAAAGAAAAAGCAGGAGAAACCCCATAGGAAGTTCCTTTAACAGAAGAGGTGCAAGGGAAATCAACCCTAGAAACCAGAGAGACGCCAACGTCGGATCTAGAAGAAGGGCAGGGGAAGAATGCAACAAAAAAGGGCACTGGGATGGACATGGAGGAAGGAGAGGTCTCCTTAGACAGCGACTATGAGGGCGCAAGTGACACCACTGCCACCCCAAAGAAAACAGGCAGAGGAAGACAATCCAAAACGGAAGAAAGAGAAAAGGAGACAAACAAAGACATTTTGAGTGGCTCGCAACCAAAAATCAGACAATTGATCAATGTAAGACAGACAAGGAAGCACTCCAAGGCTCTCCAAGGAGCCCACACACCCCCCCAAGGTAAATCATGAAGCTAACATCCTGGAATTGTAGGGGTTTCGGCAGAAAAATAAAGGAAGAAGCACTTAAAGATATCATCAGAACTTCAAAGACCAAGATCCTTCTACTTCAGGAGACCAAGATGGAAGAGAAAGACTTCCTCAACACAACAAAATCACTCTGGAAAATCAGCCAAGGAATAGTAGGAAGCGCAAGAGGAGCCTGAGAAGGTATAGGCACCCTCTGGAATACTATGAAGTTTGATCTAATCAAATCTGAAACACGCATGCATTGCATCTACACCAGCCTTCTACACAAAGAAGCGGGTCGACTAGTAAGCCTCTTCAATCTTTATGTGTCGGTCCTTTTGGAGGAAAAAATAATTTGTTGGGATACCCTAAAAGAATACCTGTTGTTAAATGATCTAGATAATATCATTATTGGGAGGGACCTAAATATGACCCTAGTTGCGACCGAGAAAAAAGGTGGCTCCATTGTGCAAGACCAAGCAAGATAATGGGTCGAAGATATCATGTCAGAGTGGGAGATGGAGGATGTCAAACCAACTAAAGGTAAATACACGTGGTCAAACAAGAGGATAGGACTGAGACACATTGCAGCTAGGCTAGACAGGTTCTTAGTCCAAAGCTCCTTCATGCTTCTGGGCCTTACTCCCTCCTCTTCGATCCTCCCACACAGTGTGTCAGACCATAAACCAATCATGCTGGAAGTCTCACATGACAAGAATATCGGACCAATCCCCTTTAGATTTAGTCCAGCCTGGATCCACGATGAAGGCTTCCAAAATATGGTTACCAAAATCTGGAATGAAACAGTATGAGGCTCAGCCTTCTTTGTTTGGGAATAAAATCTCAAGAGACTAAAGGCAGAGCCAAATTCTTGGGTTAAAACCCAATCAAATCCAGTTGTAATTCGCCAAGAGGCCCAAAAACAGCTAGAAAAACACTAGTTGGAGATGGAAGAACATAAAATCACCCAAGAAACCTTGCAGCAAGAAGATCAACTCCAAAAAAATGGCATCAACCTTGTAGAGAGGAGGAAAATTACTGGCAACAGAAGTCTAGAAGCCTTTGGTTGAAAGCAGGAGATAAAAACATAAGTTATTTCCACAAACAAGCTGAGGCCAGAAAGCAGTTCAAGAAATTCACATAAATTCAGGTCAAAAATCAGACAATAACAGACTTTGAGGGCATAAAGGTAGCTGCGGTAGATGCCTTTGAAACTCTCTACTCAGAAACTCAAAGGTCTGCAATAGATCCTAAAGATTACCCTCTCTCTCTTGTCTCAACCCTCATCCAAGATGAAGTTAACAACAGTCTAACCAAGGTGGTCAACCAACAAGAAATAAAAGAGGTGCTTGACCAAATGGATCTAGACAAAGCTCCAGGGCCAGATGGCTTCACAGCCAGATTCTATCAAAACAGCTGGGATATTATTAAATCAGACCTCACGAAACTAATTCGGAAATCTCATACTTTCAGCAAGATAGGAGGAGGAACAAATTCGTCATTTCTAGCTCTTATCCCGAAAGAAAAAGGAGCAGTCAACTTTGGAAGATTCTGTCCAATCTCCCTTTGCAGCACAAGCTACAAAATCCTACCCAAAATAATAGCCAACAGAATTAAAAAAAAATCTCCCTGTTATCATCCCAGAAAATCAAGGTGGATTTGTAAAAGGTAGACATATAGTGGACAACATCATCCTAGTTCAAGAATCCCTGCACTCAAGCATTCGATGAAAAGACAAAGGTATGATAATAAAGATCGATCTTGCTAATGCGTTTGATAAAGTTAGGAATAATTTTTTGTTCAAGGTCATGGAAAATTTTGGTTTCACCCTAGCCTTTATAAACTGAATAAAATCTTGCATTGGTTCCCCTTGGATAGCCCCTCTAGTGAACGGTCGTGCTACTAAGTTCGTTCAAGCCTCTAGAGGTCTTCGGCAAGGCTTCCCCCTCTCTCCTCTTCTTTATGCCATCCAGGCCTCATTTCTCGGCTTCCAATTGGACCATTGCCAGATGCATAACAACCTTCTCGACCTGAGGATAGCCCCAGGGGTAAAAGACATTAACCATACCCAATTTGCGGATGACACGTTGTTGATGGGAGGAGCAAGTATGTAGACAGCAAAGAAATTTAAAAAAGAGTTAGATGTCTACACAAAAATCTCTGGCAGTGTTATAAGCCTAACTAAAAGCAAGATCTATGGATGGAACATTACACCAAGGGAAATGATAGAAATTTCAAGAGTACTGAGAATGGAAACTTGCACCATCTGGGATGCTTTTAAGTACCTGGGAGTCCCAATTTTCAAATCCAAGCCAAAGGCCTCTCATTGGAACCCCCGGATAGACAAGTTAAAAAACATAATAAACTCCTGGGAGAAAGCTGGTTAAACCTTACAGGTAAAGTGGTCCACATCAAAGTAGTGCTAGCAAGTGTTTTGATCTACCAAATCTCCTTGTTATTGGCCCCTGTTACCACGATTCAAAATATTTAAGCGTTTTTCTGAAGATTCCTCTGGGAAGGAGGAAAGAAGATAGGAAGAAAAATGCACCTAATAAGTTGGGAAAAAGTAACTAAACCTTTCTCAGAAGGAGGCCTCCAATTTAAAAACATCCATACTCAAAATTTAGCGTTAGAGGCAAAGATTATCTGGAACCTAATCACCGGGAAATACTCCTGGCGTAAAAGAGCACTCTGGAAGAAGTACTTTCGAGGCCCAAGGAAAAAAATGCCTAGATCGCCTAGCATTGGTGGAGAAAGGATCCCCAATTTTCAATATGTGTCAGAAGGCATTGGAACACTTTAGGACTCACCTCACCTGGATACCAGGAAATGGTAAAGAAATCAATGTTTGGGAAGACTCAATCATGGGAGATCCACCTCTAGGCTCGAGGCAGGGTCTTGACCGGCTTAAAGAATGGATGAGAACTCGGAACTTAAATAGTATGTGGGATATCTCAATTTGGGGGAACGATGAGAACAAAACTTGGCTAAGGTGGGAAACCGCCAACAGACCCCCAGAGTTAGAAGAGGAATGGAACACTCTGACATTTTGTTTGCANCCCATTTAAAAAAAAAAAAAAAAAAAGACAAGAGAGGATGGGGATCTTTTCCGTATTTTACACTACTGTGACAGGGTATCAATACACAGTAGTCGTCCCTCACGTTCCCCCAGACCTAGCAATTTGGAAAGAAATCTGGACTTCCAAGTCCATTCCAAAGATAGATATGTTTGTTTGGACCATGGCACATAGAGGCATCCTAACTAGAGAAAATATAAAAAGAAGAGGATGGGAAGGCCCTCACAGATGTCCCCTTTTCTCTCAAGAAGAGGAAACAACATACCATCTTCTTCTAAGTTGCATTTACTCCAAGGAAGTCTGGCAGTTGGCCTTGGGACTACAGCCTAACACTCTCAATTTACCTCAATAGGCCTCTAACCTGCTCCACAATTGGAACTCCCTATGTCCCTTCTAGACAGCAAAAAAGGGCCAAATCTCCATCCTATGGAGCACTCTCCCAAATTTCATTCTCTGGAAAATTTGGCTCGAACGAAATAACAGGATTTTTAGGGAGATCGAAAGTAGCCCCGCTCAAGTTGCAACAAAGATAAAGGCCTATTTTGGAGAAAGTTCCCCCTACTTCTGTAAAGAAAATATCTCAAGGCTGAAAATCCAACTCCTGTAACGAAAAACTCCAGAACATTCTCGCAAAAATCCAACTCCTCCTCGGTAATTTACGAACTTATTAGTTGTACCATGTCCTCCAGAGTCTGAACGCAACAACAGACACAAAGGCTAACAAAGGATCCCTCTCTCGCATCGGAATCTTGCAAATAAATGGAACTACCATAAGCCTGGGGGAAGCGACCGGGAGATGACTGAGATGCGAACTGGCAAGTCAATAAGTCACATGTTCGAAGGTATAGTGGAGATTCCAAGGCAATCAAAGACAAGGCAAATGTTAGAAATGAGGGATTTATCCATCATTTGGTCGTTGAAAATCCAGGGGAAATCCATCACTCCAACAAATCACCCATGCTGCCCAGATCGCCTGAATCAATTGGGAACTGTGAATCTGGAGGAAACTGTAGTTAAAAGGAGAAGCAAGGAAGGGCCTTCTCATCCCTGGAGCATACAAAGGCTTGTAAGACACCCACATAGAGGTAGAATGATCAGAGATAGGAGACGTGCGCATAGCTACAGCACTCGAGGAGAAGCAAGGAAGGCGATGGTGTCCAATTCTGGAAGCAAACCCACGACGGAGGAACGCCTGAAATCGCTGGAAGACACCTTGCAACACCTCAAGCACCTGCTGCACAATCAACGGGACTTTCTCTAGAACCTAGACATTGATGTAGGAAGGTGATTGGAAATGATCGAAGCAAATATCACCTGCACTAAATTTGGGCTTTCAAAGGAGATTGGAAAGCTACACAAAGCATTAAAGGACCCAAAGAAAGAAATGGAAGACAAAGTCAGCCAGTTGGAAGAAAAAATGGAATATCTGAATAAAGACTAGAAGCAGGAGCGAGACCTATCCAAAGGGGAAGGTCCAAAGAAATTTGGCCAGTAGTTCAAAGGCATGGAATGGTGGTCTAAAAATAACTCTACGAGGAAGGCGTTTTGCATAGAAGCGTCCACATATATCGTATCTTTTAGATTTAAAAATCCATCACCAGGTAGGAGAGTATAGCCTCCTGGTCTTGTATCCATTTTGTCGAGTTTGGCTCACTCTATATGTAACAACACCAGTGGCTTCACCATTGTTTTTCTATTATTAAAAATCCATTATCTGTTATCGTCCAAAAAAAAAAATCATATTTACAAGTTATTTCATTAAGTAGAGATTCAAATGCAATATATTGTCCCATATACACCACAACAAAATGGTTTTGTTGAAAGAAATAATTTTACATTAAAGGAAATGGATAATTGTATGATCTAATCTAAAGGATTAAGTCTTCATTATTGGGAGGAAGCCATCAATTGTGCAAATTACATAGTAAATCACACTCCCACAAAGGCTCTAAAAAATATAACACCAAAATAAGCATGGAATAACATCAATCCATATGTAAGCCACTTCCATGTATTTGGTATTGTATCATGGGCTCACATTCCTGATGAGAAAAAGGAAAGATTTACAGCCTAAAAGTGAGAAGTGCATTTTTGTTCGATATTTTGAATATGTCAAAGGTTACAAACTTCTTCAACATCATTCCAATGAAATTTTTATTAGAAGATATGTTAAATTTGATGAAAATATCTTGGCTTGCAAGCCTAATTTGACATTTGTGCCATCTTCAGCCTACGAGACATCTTTGGCATTTGTGACATACTTTGTTCCTAATATGGTTTCTTATTTAGATGATGATGATAGTGAGGATGAAAATCCACCTCCACCTACTCACCTTCCTTAGAATGATTCCATTGAGCATGAACTTGCACCAGAACCGTCACTTCCCATATGGGTATGTTCAACTCAAGAAACAATTGGTGATATTACTGTTGATCCTTCATATCAGCATCAAACACATACATAGTTCCAATGAGCCTCTTATCTTTTGGATCAAGTTTTAGAGACTCATGATCAATAAACAATTGCAGAAGCTTCAGGTCATCTAGATTGGTACACAAAAATGAATGAAGAGTATCACTCTTTAATGAGGAACGATACTTGGGATCTTGTACCTCTTCCAAAAGGAAGAAAATTTGTCATATGTAAATGGGTGTACATAACTAAGTATGCATCAGATGAAAGTGTTGAAAGATGCAAGGCCCGGTTATTTTCCAAAGGGTTATCTCGAGTTGAAGGAATTGACTATAATGAAACCTTTTCCCTCATAGCCAAAATGAATTTCATCTGTCTTGATCTAGCCCTTGCTACCTCACATGATCAATCGGAGGACCATCAGATGGATGTTAAATCCTCCTTCTTGCATGCGGATTTGCATGATTAAATATAGATGGAACAAACTCCTGGCTATGTCCAGAATGAATCCATCCTTGTTTATCTCCTTAAGAAATCTCTTTATGGTCTTAAGAAAGCTCCTTGAGCTTGGCATGCCAAAATGGACAACTTTGTTCTTAACATCGGATTTTCTAGATTTCATTATGATCCAAATGTCTATACCAAGAAAGTAGGAAGCCATCTCATAATCCTTGTTCCTTATGTTGATGACCTTATCCTCATTGGTAGTGACCCTAAACTTTTATCCTATGTGAAATTCAGTCTTAAAAATAAATTTGAAATGACAAACTTAGGCTATTTTCATTACTTCCTTGCACTCCAAGTTTTGTAAACCAAGGAAGGAATATTTCTTTCCCAGTCTAAGTATGCTTGTGACCTTCTTCATTGCTTTCACATGGATGATTCTAAACCAGCTCCTTCTCCCTTCTAGTCTGGACTCAAACTTCTTGCCACTTGTACTTCTCCTGAAGTTGATGCCACATTATATTGTCAGTTAGTTGGTAGCCTCTTATATTTGACTCATACCCATCCTGGTATTTCATTTGTTGTTGGTCTTGTTTCCCTGTATATGAAAACACCCCATGAAATCCATTATAAAGGAACTAAAAGGATACTTAGGTATATCCACGGTACAGTTCATTTTGGGATACATTAAAGTTCAGGGGGGAATCCCTTGTTAGTTGGTTTCACTAATTTAGATTGGGTCTACGACCCTGATGATCGGAAGTCTATTGCAAGTTATGTTTTCATTCTTGGTTCAAGATCTGTCACTAGGGCCTGTAAGAAAGAATAAGTTATTCCTCTTTCTTCAGTAGAACTACTAGGTTATCGAGCATCGATTAATGCAATTCAAGAAGCCTTGTGGCTTCAACATATCCTTTCATAGTTTGGGTTCCAATAGCATCAGCTGACCACCCTCTAGTGACATAATCAAAGTGCCATCAAGCTCACCAAAGATCCATTTCAACATCAACATATCAAACACATCAAGCTACACATGCACTTCATCAGAAAGCTCATTCATGATCAAGTTATTGAAGTTCCCTTTTTCCAATAGAAGATCAAGTTGCA